>NC_069450.1:25890116-25895116 GCF_026875155.1 Cherax quadricarinatus
AAAAAAATTTTTTTCTATTTTAAATTAAAAATTTTATTTTTTTTAAAATTTTTTAAAATTTTTAAAAAAAAAAAATTTTTAAATTATAAAAAATTTTTTAAAAAAAATTTTAAAAAAATTTTTTATTTTTTTAAAAAAAATTTTTTAAAAAACATATTTTTTTAAAAAAATTTTTAAATTAAATTTTTTTTTTTAAAAAAATTTTCAAATAAAAAATTTTTTTTTAAATTTTTTTTAAAATTTTTTAAATTTTTTTAAAAAATATTTTATAAAAATTTTTTTTTTTAATATTTTTTTTTAAAATTTTTAAAAAATTTTTATTTTAAAAAGAAAAATTTAAAAAAGGCCTGGAGGCAGAGCGGAGGCTGTTTTTTAAAGGGGGGAAAAAGGAGGGAAAAAATTTTGGGGGGTAATTGGGGGGAAAGGTTTTAGGAAAATTGAAAGAATTAAAGAAAGAGGGGAAAGGATAGAAGAAAAAAAAAGGGGGGGGGGTTTTGGGGGGTTTTTAATAAACATATAAGTGAACAGTTTTTAGATAAGGCAAAAAAAAGGGCTTTGTGGCATTTTTGGATTTGGAAAAGGCGTATGACAGGTTGGGTAGGGGGGGCAATGTGGCAGATGTTGCAATGTATGGGGTAGGGGGTTGGTTACTGGAAAACAGTGAAGAGTTTTTACGAGGATAGTGAGGCTCAAGTTAGAGTATGTAGGAAAGAGGGAAATTTTTCCCAGTAAAAGTAGGCCTTAGACAAGGATGTGTGATGTCACCGTGGTTGTTTAATATATTTATAGATGGGGTTGTAAGAGAAGTAAATGCGAGGGTCTTTGGCAAAAAGGCGTGGGAGTTAAAAGATAAAGAATCAAAACAAAAAGTGGGAGTTGTCACAGTGCTCTTTGCTGATGACACTGTGCTCTTGGGAGATTCTGAAGAGAAGTTGCAGAGATTGGTGGATGAATTTGGTAGGTGTGCAAAAGAAGAAAATTAAAGGTGAATACAGGAAAGAGTAAGGTTATGAGGATAACAAAAAGATTAGGTGATGAAAGATTGAATATCAGATTGGGGGAGAGATTTAATGGAGGAGGTGAACGTTTTCAGATATTTGGGAGTGGACGTGTCAGCGGATGGGTCTAAAGAAAGATGAGGTGAATCATAGAATTTATGAGGGGAAAAAGAGTGAGTGGTGCACTTAGGAGTCTGTGGAAACAAAGAACTTTGTCCTTGGAGGCAAAGAGGGGAATGTATGAGAGTATAGTTTTACCAACGCTTTATATGGGTGTGAAGCGTGGGTGATGAATGTTGCAGCGAGGAGAAGCTTTGGGGGCAGTGGAGATGCATGTTTTGAGGGCAATGTGTGGTGTGAATATAATGCAAGAATTCGTAGTTTGGAAGTTAGGAGGAGGTGCGGGTTTACCAAAAAATGTTGTCCAGAGGGCTGAGGAAGGGTGTTGAGGTGGTTCGGACATGTAGAGAGAATGGAGCGAAACAGAATGACTTCAAGAGGTATCAGTCTGTATGGAAGGGAAAGGCGGGTAGGGGTCTGGCCTAGGAAGGGTTGGAGGGAGGGGAAAGGGAGGTTTTTGTGCGAGGGGCTTGGACTTCCAGCAGGCTGCGTGAGCTGTTTGATAGAGTGAATGAGACAAATGGTTTTTAAAAACTTGACGTCTGTTTGGAGTTTGAGCAAAGTAAATTTATGAAGGATTCGGGGAAACGGCAGGCGGACTTGAGGTCCGGGAGATGGGAAAGTACAGTGCCTGCACTCTGGGGAAAGGGGTGTTAATTTGCAGTTTAAAAAACTGTTTAGTGTAAAGCACCTTTGGCAAGACAGTGATGGAGTGAATGATGGTGAAAGTTTTTCTTTTTCGGCCCCCCTGCCTTGGTGGGAATCGCCATGTGATAATAAAAAAAAAAAATAAAAATTATTTTTATATATATATATATATATATATTATATATATATATATATATATATATATATATTATATATATGTACTCACCTAATTGTGGTTGCAGGGGTCGAGACTCAGCTCCTGGCCCCGCCTCTTCACTGATCGCTACTAGGTCCTCTCCCTCTCTGCTTCCTGAGCTTTGTCATACCTCTTCTTAAAACTATGTATGGTTCCTGCCTCCACTACTTCATTTGTGTGTGTGTGTGTGTGTGTGTGTGTGTGTGTGTGTGTGTGTGTGTGGTGTGTGTGTTGTGTGTATCGTGTAATGTTTGTAAACAAACCCCTTCCATGCCCCACCATACATTTGCAGCTCCACTGGGACCTGCACCAATATATTCGTCCAGGCTGACACGCTTGCATACGTTACATTTCCTGCTGTTGTTGAGAACGTAAACTACTTCTCATATACAAATGAAAAAAGATAAAGTAAAAGTGCTTCTGAAATTTAAAATTTTATATAAAATAATGGTTGGTGATAATAGAAAAAAAATTGAATGCTGATGAAATACAAAACAAAAATATTGTAAAGCCTAGTTTTCGTAGATTTTTCAAAATGTATGTAAATATTATGCATAAAAACTGTAAATGCCTCAGAAAAATTTTGTATTTGAATCAGAGAAGTTAGTCTTTCTTCTTGAGTGTGTGTGGTCAACCTGGCTCATTCCCTCTCTATCTCCACTCACCAGCCACCCACCAGCCGCCCATCCCACCCACCAGCCGCCCACCCAACCCACCAGCCGCTCACCCCACCCACCAGCCGCCCACTTCTGGAGGTCGGGGATGACAGAGAGGGAGAGGAGGGGGGAGAGGAGGAAAGGGGGAGTAGACGTGTGAAAAATAAATCTCTCCACTGACAGATATTTGTCTAGTGACAGACGTACTGTGTGAGGGGTCGCTGCCTCTGTGATACAACCACCACCACAGCAACCACAACCATCACCCCCACAGCATCCACCACCACCACAGCAACCATCACCACCAACACAACCACCACCACAGCAACCATCACCAACTACAACCACCACAGCAACCACAAACCCCCACCACAGCAACCACGACCATCACCACCACAGCAACAACCAACACAACAATCACAGCAACTACAACCATCACAGCAACCACCACAAACCAACACAACAACCACAGCAACCACCACATCCAACACAACAACCACAGCAACCACCACCACCAACACATCAACCACAACCACCGCAGCAACCACCACCCAAAACAACCACCACAGCAACCACAACCCCCAAAGCAAACCCATCACCACCACAGCAACCATCACCCCAACACAACCACCACAGCAACCACAACCATCACCACCACCACAGCAACACAACCATCACCACCACCACAGCAAACCACAAACCCTCACAGCAACCACCACCACACAACAACCACAGGGAACTACAACCACCACAGAAACCACAACCACCAAAGCAACCATCACCACCACAGCAACCACCACCACCAACAACAACCACATCAACCACCACCACAACAACCACGACCACCACAGCAACCACAACCACCAGCAGCACAACCACCACAGCAACCATCACCACCACAGCAACCGCCACCAACACAACCACAGCAACTACAACCATCACAGCAACCACCACCACCAACACAACAACCACATCAACCACCACCACAACTCTCAGTAGTAGTAACCAGTTACCAGTAACCAGTTACCAGTAACCTGTCCGTTGACTCAATTTGTTGAGTTTTAAGTTGTACTATAGTATACCTTGTATTACATTACAGTTTCAGTTACGTAAGCTTTCATTCCAATGTTCTACTTATGTATCTATAATGTTTCATGTTGTGTACTTTGACATTGTATAGAATCAGCCCAAGCCGTATACCTGCCATCTCTAGTTTGTATTAGTTGTATGTCGGGACGACATACGTTAGCGTCGCCGAGCTCTCAGTAGTAGTAACCAGTTACCAGTCTCAGTAGTAGTAACCAGTTACCAGTAACCTGTCCGTTGACTCAACGACCAACCGTCTTGAGTCACGGTCTGTGCTGAGCTGACACTATTTCAAAAGACCCACTACGGGGTACTGGCCAGCCGGCTAGTCAGTTTGACGAGTGTAACCAAGGAGACAGGTAACGGCTGCGGGCTCCCTCCACATAACAGCAATTATAAGTAATAACAGCCTACGTGAGTATTTCTACCCTAATCCACGTATCGAACTCCCACTTGATACAACAACCACGACCACCACAGCAACTACAACCACCAGCAGCACAACCACAACCACCACAGCAACCATCACCACCACAGCAACCATCACCACCAACACAACCACCACAGCAACCATCACCAACTACAACCACCACAGCAACCGCAACCATCACCACCACCACAGCAACCACAACCATCACCACCACAGCAACCACCACCAACACAACCACAGCAACTACAACCATCACAACAACCACCACCACCACCAACACAACAACCACATCAACCACCACCACAACAACCACGACCACCACAGCAACCCACAACCACCACCAGCACAACCACAACCACCACAGCAACCACAACCACCAAAGTAACCACAATTATCACAATAACCACAACCACCACAGCAACGACAACCACCACAACAACCACAACCACAACCACCACCAATATATAAGAAATCAAAATTCCCTGACAAGCAGAAAAACCTGGAAAAAACTACTGAAAAAATCAAAGAAATACAAAGAAATATGAGGTAGATATTGAAAAAGTAATAGGAGAAACATATACATATGTCGTGCAGAATAGGTAAGACTTGAGATTCTGGCTTAAATAGCAACTCTCTTCTTGCCGAATAGGACAAGAAAAAATTGCGTATGCAATAATTTCTTAAGAATCATTCTGAATTTAACGAAAAAAAAATATTTCATTGTGTTTCTTCATTATTAAATTATTGCAAACTTACATAAAATATATTTAGTTGGACTAGGCTTAAGTAAAATGAGCTTGTTATAATAAGGTTAGGTAAGTTTCCTAAAGTTCTTTTGGTACAAAATCATTAATTTTTAAATAACA
>NC_069450.1:25902616-25910116 GCF_026875155.1 Cherax quadricarinatus
ATAGATAAACGCTTGAGGGAAAAAAACAACCTACACCTGGAGAAAAGATAACTTACGCTTAACGAAAGATAACATACGCTTAACGAAAGATAACTTACGTCTTTGGTATATGTTATATGAGGCGTAATGGGACCACTGGTTATCTCCCATTTAGAAGCAATCTGCAATGTCTCTGCTGTCTTCTGTTGCACGCTCTTGCTGTCGTCCAGTAGAGTGATTTCGTAAAATTCTTGAATATCTGCGGCAAGAAGAAGGAAAAAAAGTCGATCAGAACCACGGAGGACATTTCGAAAAGGGGAAGAAATGATGAAAGAGGGATTCTGAAACAAATTTTTGGAAGCAATGGACGCCCTGAGGATATTTTGAAACAGAAAGATGATGCGTGAGAATTCAAAACAGAAGGAATGAGAAATGTGGATTCAAAATGGCGTACTGACGACAGAAATCAAAGAAACATAAACAGACGACGTAAATTCAAAGAAATATACAGACATGACAGAGTTATTATTATTATTATTATTATTATTATTACAAAATGGCCAGGTTTTCGGAAACGTCATTGAAGAGAGTTAACTTTTTTGAGTTGCCTCAGAGAGCGAGGCACAATCACCTGCCTTTGACAGGTAAATGTTGTTAGCCAACAACTCTCCCCTTGTAATAGCTTCATTTACCTATTATCTCCTCTATATAAACATCATTTTTATCATTCTCCTCGTCAACACTATCATCCCCATTATTATTAATCATTCTACATTTACAAATATGAGCAAAATTCTTTTTAAAAAGAGATGCCTTAAAGACGAGACTCAGAAAGGAGGAGGAGGAGGAGGTTCGACCCCCTGCGAGCACAGACAGGAGAGTACATATAGGTGATTACAAATAAGAGAGTACAGAGAGATGAGTAAAGACGATTACATATGTGCAAGTAGTAGCTGAGTACATACGAGTAAATTTGATGTAAATGGAGCTTCATTCATGTGAATACAGACAGGTGAGTACAGAGATGAGTACAGACAGGTGAAAACAAACAGATGAGTACAGATAGGTGAGAACAAATGAGTACAGACAGGTGAGAACAAACGAGTACAGACAGGTGAGAACAAACGAGTACAGACAGGTGAGAACAAACAGGTGAGAACAAACAGGTAAATACAGTTGTGTGAGTAATTACAACAGCAGGTTCAAGTTATCTCAGCTATGACTGTTCCCATAGATCAATGTTATGTAAAACTTGTAAATTTTACCAAATAGGCAATTACAATATTCATGAGTGTCGAGTAATTTAGATTTTTAGGTCAGGGAATAGATACATAAATTCCATTTGTTTTACAGGATGGTCGAGAGAGTAAGATAAAGCTAGAAAGATAGATAGATAGATAGATAGATAGATAGAGAGAGAGAGAGAGAGAGAGAGAGAGAGAGAGAGAGAGAGAGAGAGAGAGAGAGAGAGGGATGGATCAAGACAGACAGGTGGTTGTCCCCCAGCCAATGTGACACAGAGCAAGGCCTCTCTCTCTATCTCTCTCTCTCTCTCTCTCTCTCTCTCTCTCTCTCTCTCTCTCTCTCTCTCTCTCTCTCTCTCTCTCGGGTCTCTCCCTAAACCATTACACCAGGATTTACACGAAGGCCAGCTCACTGCGGATTACTGGGGATTTTTCAGATTTATTGCCCAGGCGGGGTTTTTACGGTGGCTTAAGACCAGAAGCCCAGAGGTCGTCCCCTGGGAGAGAGAGTGAGAGAAAGAGAGAGAGAGAGAGATACTTAAAACACATGCACAAAACAGGTGAAGTGTCTATCGGTAAGTGTCTTTGACACCTCGTAAAACAGAAAAAAAACCAGGTCAAGTGTCTATCGACAAGTGCCTTCGACACTTCGTAACACACACACCGCCCCACAATACTTACACACAATATTCACACACACACACACACACACACAATACTCACACACAATACTCACACACAATACACAATACACACAACACACACACACACACACACACACACACACACACACACACACACACGATGGCACGGTGCCAAGGGCGATATCAGATTCAACTCTCAAATTGTGCCAGGCTGAGCCGAAGCATGCGGCGGCCTCCCAATCTCTCTAATATATATATATTGACATTTACACTGAAAAAACAAAGAGTCCACAACGACAGTGGAAGTCAGGGGAGAGGCAGTAGCAGGGGAGGGAGAGGCAGTAGCAGGGGAGGGAGAGGCAGTAGCAGGGGAGGGAGAGGCAGTAGCAGGGGAGGGAGAGGCAGTAGCAGGGGAGGGAGAGGCAGTAGCAGGGGAGGGGGAGAGGCAGTAGCAGGGGAGGGGGAGAGGCAGTAGCAGGGGAGGAGAGGCAGTAGCAGGGGAGGGAGAGGCAGTAGCAGGGAGGGAGAGGCAGTAGCAGGGAGGGGAGAGGCAGTAGCAGGGAGGGGAGAGGCAGTAGCAGGGGAGGGGAGAGAGGCAGTAGCAGGGAGGAGAGGCAGTAGCAGGGAGGGAGAGAGCAGTAGCAGGAGGGGAGTGGCAGTAGCACGGGGGGGAGAGGCAGTAGCAGGGGAGGGAGAGGCAGTAGCAGGGGAGGGGAGAGGCAGTAGCAGAGGAGGGGAGTGGCAGCAGCACGGGAGGGGAGAGGCAGTAGCAGGGGAGGTAGAGAGGCAGTAGCAGGGGAGGGATAGAGGCAGTAGCAGAGGAGGGGAGTGGCAGCAGCACGGGAGGGGAGAGGCAGTAGCAGGGAGGTAGAGAGCAGTAGCAGGGGAGGTAGAGAGGCAGTAGCAAGGGGGAGGAAAGAGGAGAGGCAGTAGCAAGAGAGGGGCAGGAGAGAGGCAGTACAGGGAGGAGAGGGCAGTAGCAGGGGAGGGGAGAGGCAGTAGCAGGGAGTGGGCAGCGGAGCAGCGGGAGGGGGTAGAGGGCAGTAGCAGGGGAGGAGAGAGGCAGTAGCAGGGGAGGAGAGAGAGGCAGTAAGCAGGGGAGGGAGGAGGCATGCAGTCACGGATGGGAGAAGAAGCTCACAAGTCGCAGTAGACAGTTTGTAAGTGTACGAGCATTGCAGAAGGATGGATACCAATGGAGAACTTACCTTGAGGCTAGCAGTGTAAATGTGGCAGAGCAGGGAGTGACGAGCAGTAGCAGGGGAAAAGGCAGCTCACAGCTCAAAGACGGCATACAGGTGACAGGAGCAACAAGAAACTGGCACTCACACGCCTCCGACAACACTGGCACTCAGCAGCCTCGCACAACAATGGCATACGGAAACCCTCACAACACTGGCACTCACACCGCCACAACACTGGGCACTCACACCCACAGGAAGGCACTCACACCCTGCCACAACATGGCAACACACCCTCCAAACACTGCACACACCCCAACAGGCATCACACCCTCCAGAACACTGGCACTCAACCCGTCCACATTATCGAGTCATCACACTCCTACAAACATGGCACATACACCTCTCCACAACACTGGAGACTCACACCCTCCAAACACTGCACTCCACCCTCACAACACTGGCACTCACACCCTCCACAACACTGGCACTCACACCCTCCACAACACTGGCACTCACACCCTCCACAACACTGGCACTCACACCCTCCACAACACTGGCACTCACACCCTCCACAACACTGGCACTCACACCCTCCACAACACTGGCACTCACACCTCCACAACACTGGCACTCACACCCTCCACAACACTGGCACTCACACCCTCCACAACACTGGCACTCACACCCTCCACAACACTGGCACTCACACCCTCCACAACACTGGCACTCACACCCTCACAACACTGGCACTCACACCTCCACAACACTGGCACTCACACCCTCCACAACACTGGCACTCACACCCTCCACAACACTGGCACTCACACCCTCCACAACACTGGCACTCACACCCTCCACAACACTGGCACTCACACCCTCCACAACACTGGCACTCACACCCTCCACAACACTAGCACTCACACCCTCCACAACACTAGCACTCACACCCTCCACAACACTAGCACTCACACCCTCCACAACACTAGCACTCACACCCTCCACAACACTAGCACTCACACCCTCCACAACACTAGCACTCACACCCTCCACAACACTAGGCACTCACACCCTCCACAACACTAGCACTCACACCCTCCACAACACTAGCACTCACACCCTCCACAACACTAGCACTCACACCCTCCACAACACTAGCACTCACACCCTCCACAACACTAGCACTCACACCCTCCACAACACTAGCACTCACACCCTCCACAACACTAGCACTCACACCCTCCACAACACTGGCACTCACACCCCTCCACAACACTAGCACTCACACCCTCCACAACACTAGCACTCACACCCTCCACAACACTAGCACTCACACCCTCCACAACACTAGCACTCACACCCTCCACAACACTAGCACTCACACCCTCCACAACACTAGCACTCACACCCTCCACAACACTAGCACTCACACCCTCCACAGAACTGTGTATGGGAGTCATAAGCGATAATAATACGAAAATTACCGTACTATAAAGGCCTCAGCTGGATGGACGCAGTCAGTGAAAATCCTAAGCTATAACCGAGGCTCCCTGGAAGCATACTAAGTTGAAAATAATAACGATCCAGTTCTATAGGAAGTTCTTAACTTGGATTCTGAATATGTGCAGAAATACTTGGGGCTTCTAACAGTATCCTGGACGGCTGTCTTCCGGTTTCCATTAAGCTTGGTTCGTCTGGTACGAAAAGAAAATTTTTCGTTTCATCTTGGTAATTTATCGGATAACTAAACATATATCGAATACATTTGAAATCTAATTAAAAAATAAAACAGGGATATTAAAAAAGCATTCTGCCATTCTTCTGGTGAACGCTCCTCCCCAGAGATCCACTCACACCCAACCCCCCGTTTGGGAAATGGACGGATACTTCAATTCAGTGCCCGATCAACCGGGCTGGTGGTTCCTACGTTGGATTGCGCGTGGCCAGCAGTAGCACCCTGCTTGATCAGGCTCTGATCCACCGGGAGGCCCAATCCTTAACCCACAGGGGGCACTGACCCCCGAAACGACCTCCAGGTAGTTAAGGGCACGTACTCCACCTCGATAACCACTGCACTGAGAGAAAATTGGCGAAGGGAGAAGATTCTAACAAGGAGTGAGGACCTGGAAGCATTAACAGCTGAAGTTAAATGAGAGGAGGAACTATTGTAGAGACGTCGCCTCTTGATGACGCCTCCTGATCAAGTATTCATGGAAAAACTACTAGAAATACCACTGTGTATTATACTTTCTTCTTCTTCTGCAGCTCTTTTGACTAAATGAGGCAATAACAAAGATAGCTTTCCATTATTATTATTAATTATTATTATTACTACTACTGCTACTATTTACTGTTATTATTATTGTATTAAGAATGAAAGTGTCGATACCGTGTCTGGAACGAGACACAAAAAACCCACACTTCAGAAAGGACACCTTTCAGTTTAGAAGACATTTCGGTCCATGATGGACCATTATTAACAAGTTTCGGTTCATGATGTACCATTATTAACAAGTTTTGGGCATCGTGGACCATTATTAACAAGTTTCGGGCATCGTGGACCATTATTAACAAGTTTCGGGCATCGTGGACCATTATTAACAAGTTTCGGGCATCGTGGACCATTATTAACAAGTTTCGGGCATCGTGGACCATTAACAATAGTTAGGTAAAAATACACAAATGCAACTAATGTGACATTTTACCGTGGCAACGTTTCGCTCTCCAGGAGCTTTATCAAGCTGTTACAAACAATTCATGGACACAGATACAGAGCGAGGTGCAAAGTATAATCGTTGTAGGCGGTGGTAGTAGTAGCAGTAGTAGTAGTAGTAGTAGTAGTAGCAGTAGTAGTAGTAGTAGTAGTAGTAGTAGCAGTAGTAGCAGTAGTAGTAGTAGTAGTAATAGTAGTAGTAATAGTAGTAGTAATAGTAGTAGTAGTAGTAGCAGTAGTAGTAGCACTTGTGGTAGTAGTAGTAGTAACAGTAGTAGCAGTAGTAGTAGCACTTGTGGTGGTGAGTATATATGTATATAATAGCACTTGTGGAGTAGTGTAGTAACGTACTTGTACTGCTCAGTACTGCTCAGGACAGACGTCAAGTGTTCAACACACCTCCAGAGAATATCCTGAGTCGCTCTGGCACTGGGGCTGCGGCCTGAGTGCCAGGAATGCCTCAAATGGAGTCGAGTCGCTGCGCCTCTGCCATAGGGCTGCAAACGGTACTCAACTTGACCTGATAAATTAGACACATGTGCAACATTTATCAACTTGTCGGTTCTCTGAACCATTTATCTATATTCTACTTGACCTGAAGAAGACTCACTGTGCCTCTGTCATAAACGGTACATCACATGTACCAACTCCGACACTCCTTCGGGAGTCACTGCCGGGTCACCACATTGAGAAGACCCAGACCAGGACTCATCCTGGCCAACCTACATAAACATGAACCTGTGTTGTTTGTGAAGGCTTGACAAAGCTCCTGGAGAGCGAAACGTTGCCACAATAAAATGCCACATTAGACTTGTGTTCTTTTACCTGACATATTGTCGGTAATTCCACCAATATTAATATACATTATTAACAAGTTTCGGGCAATGGTGTACCAATATGAACATGTTTCGGTCAATGATGAACCATTATGTGACAAGTATCGGTCAATGGTGGACCGTTATTTAACACGTTTCGGTGCCATCGTGGTCCATTATCAAGCCACGAGTGAGAAGACAAGTCTTTGCAAAATAGAAAATTTAATTACCAGCTTCATCTCAGTCGCACTGCTGTGACAGATTCCCTTCAAAGAAGATAGAAGGGGTTGCTGTGTTACCGGTGAGGGGGGTAAAAGGGGGCTGTTTTGAACCCTCCTCCCTTCCTTAGATTGAACCTGATCGCTTCCCATTCCCCAGACGCTGCGTGACATCCAGGGGTCCAGCTCTCATTGTTGACACCCAGGAGATCAGCTCTTAATTTCGACACCCAGGAGATCAGCTCTTAATTTCGACACCCAGGAGATCACCTCTTAATCTCGACACCCAGAAGATCACATCTTAATTTCGACACCCAGGAGATCACATCTTAATTTCGACACCCAGGAGATCACATCTTAATCTCGACACCCAGGAGATCACATCTTAATCTCGACACCCAGGAGATCACCTCTTAACTTTGACACCCAGGAGATCACATCTTAATTTCGACACCCAAGAGATCACATCTTAATTTCGACACCCAGATCACATCTTAATTTCGACACCCAGGAGATCACCTCTTACCCTTGAACACTGTTGTAGGAACACCAGACAAGCCTAGCAAGACGTCAAGAGTGGTGTGAGGGGAAAACTCTCGATATCCATCACGGGTGTACCACAGGAGAAGTCAGGTCTCCGACGTTGCCATGCCAACCGACGCAAGGATTTCTAGTTTACATATATGTATTCTAAATGTCAAAAGGC
>NC_069450.1:25915116-25957616 GCF_026875155.1 Cherax quadricarinatus
AATAGCACTCACAGAAACAAAACTCACCAGAATAATAACAGATTCAATCTTTCCATCCGGATATCAAATCCTCAGGAAAGACAGAGGGAGGAGAGGGGGAGGAGGAGTTGCACTGCTCATTAAAAACCAGTGGGGGTTTGAGAAAATGGAAGGAATGGATGGCACGGGCGAAAGGGACTACTTAGTAGGAACAGTCCAGTCTGAGGGACATAAGGTGATAATTGCAGTAATGTACAACCCACGACAGAACTGCAGGAGGCCAAGAGAAGAATACGTTGAGAGCAACAGAGCAATGGTCGACACACTAGCCGAGGTGGCCAGGAGAGCACACATGGGGGGAGCAAAGTTACTAGTTATGGGTGATTTCAATCAACAAGGAGATTGACTGGGAAAACCTGGAGCCCATGGGGGTCCGAAACATGGAGAGCCAAGATGATGGATGTGGTACTGGAAAACCTCATGCATCAACATGTTAGAGACACTACCAGAGAGAGAGGAGAGGATGAACCAGCAAGACTGGACCTTGTATTCACCTTGAGTAGTTCTGACATCGAGGATATCATGTATGAAAGGCCCCTGGGAGCTTGTGATCATGTGGTTCTGTGCTTCGACTACATAGTTGAGCTCCAAGTGGAGAGAGTAGCAGGAATAGGGTGGGAAAAACCAAACTACAAAAGGGGGAACTACTCAGGCTTGAGGAACTTCTTTCAAGACATTCAGTGGGAGAGGGAACTGACAGGAAAACCAGTACAAGAAATGATGGACTATGTGGCAACAAGGTAGCAACGAGGTAGATATTGAAAAGCCAGGGACCTTGGGTGATAAGGACAGTAATAGGTTTAGTAGAAAAATAGAAATGAGCAGGAAGGGTAAAGAGAAAGGAGAGTCTTTCAATGTTTATTATGCTAATTGCCGTAGTGCTAGGAATAAGATGGACGAGTTGAGATTAGTTGCTAGTGCAGGTAACATTAATGTATTTGCCTTAACTGAGACGTGGTTTATTTCAAAAAGTCGGGACATGCCTGCGGAATGTCATATTCAGGGTTTTAAATTGTTCCAAGAAGATAGAGTATTGGGAAGGGGGGTGGGGTGGCATTGTATGTCCGAGATCGCTTGAACTGTTGCATAAAAACGGGTATTAAGTCTGAAGTAACACATACAGAGTCTGTTTGGATAGAATTTTCAGAGGGGCATGAAAAACTGATTTTTTGGAGTGATATACCGTCCCCCAAAACTTAGATAGGGACCAAGGGAAACTACTATGGGAGGAAATTGTTAAAGGGCCCCAAGGCACCATAATGTAGTAATTCTAGGAGACTTTAAATTTAGTCATGTTGATTGGAATTTCTTGACTGGGAATTTAGAATCATACGACTTCTTAGAAGTATTTCAGGATTGTTTTTTGAAGCAGTTTGTGACAGAACCTACAAGGGGAAATAACCTGCTTGACTTAGTTATGGCAAACAATGAATCCCTTGTTAATAATTTAGAAATTTCAGAGGAACTGGGTGCTAGCGACCACAAATCAATTACATTTAGCATTGAATGGAAGTACGATTTGTAGCGATAACTCAGTAACAGTCCCAGATTTTCGCTTAGCAGATTACGATGGGCTTAGAGAACACTTATCATCTGTTGACTGGGGTAACGAAGAGAGCTATCAATATGACAGTTTTCTGAACACTATACATGCTGCTCAAAGAGCGTTTATCCCATATAAAGAAATTAGATCAAATAGAAATGACCCAAAATGGATGAATAATAGGCTCAAATATCTACTAGGGCATAAGAAAGGAATTTATAGGCGTATCAAAAGAGGTGAGGGTCATCTTATGAATCAGTATATGACATTAAGAGGGACATTAAAAAGGGGATAAGAAAAGCTAAAAGGGACTATGAAATTAAAGTTGCTAGGGATTCTTAAAACAACCCAAAAAGTTTTTTCCAGGTCTATAGAAACAAAAGTTAGAGATAAGATAGGTCCCCTTAAAAAATAACTATGGGCATCTTACTGACAAAGAGAATGAAATGTGCTTGATTTTAAATAATTATTTTCTCTCAGTTTTTACACAGGAAGACACTAACAATATTCCCGTAATTAATTTTTACAGTGGGCTAGAAGAAGATAAATTATGTAACTCACAGTCCAGTGGATGGTTGTGAAGCAGATAGACAGATGAGGCAAAATAAGTCGGGGGGTCCTGATGAGGTTTTTTTCAAGGGTTCTTAAGGGGAAAGCAAAATGGAAAAATCTGTGAAACCCTTAACTAAAATTTTTTAAATTTTTCCTTCAAAAAGGTGTGTGTCGTATGTGGAAAATGGCTAATGTAATTCCCCATTTTTAAAACGGGGACAAAATCGTTACCCTCAAATTACCGCCCCCAATAAGCCTGCCTCAATTGAGGCAAATTACTAGGTCAATTTAGCTGAGATTTTAAGAAGCCATCTCGAAAGCATAGCTTGATTAATGTACTCGCTGGTTCACAAGACGCCGGTCTTGTCTAACTAATTTTTTTCTTTTTTTCGTAAAGCTTTTGAGGCGTTGCCCAATAAAGAATTTGATATTATTTTCTTAGATTTTAGTAAGGCTTTTGAAGAGTTCCGCACCTGATGTTAAAGAAAGTGGCAGCTCATGGCATTGGGGGGGGAAAATGCTTCGGGGATGAATCGGCTCACTGACAGGGAAACAGAGGGTGTCCTAAATGGGGTTAATCCGGTGGGGATCTGTAAAAGTGGCGTTCCACAGGGATCATCTTGGGCCGTTGTTGTTTAAATATATATCAATGTCTTGATGGGGAATTTCTAGTGATATGAGCAAATTCGCCGATCACAAAGTAGGTAGGATAATTTATTCCAAGTAGGATGTTATGGAAATTCGGGGGATTTTAAAAAAACTCTATTCTTGGTCAGAAAAGTGGCAGATGCAGTTCAATGTAGTTTAAAAGCAAGGTTCTGAAGCTTGGAAGTGTCCATAAACCCTAGCAACTTATAAGTTTAGATGATGTAGAACTTAGCATACAGATTGAGAAATGGATTGGGGGGGTTATGCGTGAAAGCAGGGACAACCTTAAACCAAGACAAGCTCAATGCCTAGAAGCGTACGTTAATAAGGCAATTAGATTACTTGGATTTTTATCAAGAAGTGTAAGCAACAGAAGTCCAAGGTCATATGCAGCTTTATACATCTTAGTAAGGCCTCTCACCTAGATTATGCAGTCAGTTCTGGTCTGTATTTACAAACGGACATAAATTCGTTAGAAAAACATTCAGAGTAGGATGATTAAAAAAAATGATTACATAGCATTAAAAATCTTCCTTATGAAGAAAGATGAAGGACTCTTAAGTTAATTCACTTGTTAGACGAAAGAATGAGGGGGAGACCTGCATCGAAAGTGTATTAGTGGAAAAGATAGGTATTAATAAGGGGATATTATAGGTCTTGAGGATGTCTCTCCAAGAGAGAACCCGCAGTAATGGAATTTAAATTAGACAAGTTTAGATTTGAAAGGGAAATAGGAAAGTATTGGTTGGAAATAGGGTAGTTGATGAGTGAACAGTCTATAGTTGGCGTTAGTGTGGCTGGGACTTTGGGTAGTTTTAAAATCTAGGTTGGGCTAAGTACAATAAAGCCTAACACTCCATAGTGGGAAAATTTATGGAATCAATAATTGCCGAGGGCAGTTCGTAGCCACCTTGAAAAGGCATAAATTAATCAAACGAATTCAGCATGGTTTTTCAAAGGGCGTTCCTGCCTTACGATTTTCGAATGTATTTAACTTTTTTTCACTAAGGTATTTTGTGGAGTTAGATCATGGTATGAATATGAATATTGTGTATATGGACTTCAGTAAGGCTTTTGACTGGGTCCCACATCAGAGACTATTGAGGAAAATTAATGCACATGGAATAGGAGGAGAAATTTTTTCCTGGATAGAGGCATGGTTGACAAATAGGCAGCAGAGAGTTTGCATAAATGGGGAGAAATCAGAGTGGGGAAGCGTCACGAGCGGTGTTCCACAGGGGTCAGTGTTGGGCCCCTGCTGTTTCACAATCTACAAAAAACGACATAGATGAGGGCATAAAGAGCGACATCGGCAAGTTTCCCGATGACACCAAAATAGGCCGTCGAATTCATTCTGACGAGGACATTCGAGCACTCCAGGAAGTTTTGAATAGACTGATGCAGTGGTCGGAGAAGTGGCAGATGCATTTTAAATAAAAGACAAATCCCAAAAGTTCTAAATGTTGGACAGGACAAAACCATGCCACATATAAACAAAATAATTAGATCTTAATATTACGGATTGCGAAAAAGATTTGGAGTTCTGGTTTAGCAGTAATCTGAAACCAAAGACAACAGTGCATAAGTGTTCGCAAAAAGCTAATGAATCCTTGGCTTCATATCAAGAAGCTTAAATAATAGGAGTCCTCAGGTTGTTCTTCAACTCTAACATCCTTGGTTAGGCCTCATTTAGTTTATGCTGCACAGTTTTGGTCACCGTATTACAGAATGGATATAAATTCTCTGGAAAATGTGCAGAGGAGGATGACAAAGATGATCCCATGTATCAGAAACCTTTCCCCTTATGGGATAGACTAAGGGCCCTGAAACTGCACTCTCTAGAAAGACGTAGAATTAGGGGGGATATGATTGAGGTGTATAAAGTGGAAGACAGGAAAAAATTTAAAGGGGATGTAAATAGTGTGCTGAAAATATCTACCCTAGACAGGACTCGCAGCAATGGTTTTAAGTTGGAAAAATTCAGATTCAGGAAGGATATAGGAAAGTACTGGTTTGGTAATAGAGTTGTGGATGAGTGGAACAAACTCCCAAGTACCGTTATAGAGGCCAGAACGTTGTGTAGCTTTAAAAATAGGTTGGATAAATACATGAGTAGATGTGGGTGGGTGTGAGTTAGACCTGATAGCTTGTGCTAACAGGTCGGTTGCCGTGTTCCTCCCTTAAGTCAATGTGACCTGACCTGACTAGGTTGGGTGCATTGGCTTAAGCCGGTAGGAGACTTGGACCTGCCTCGCATGGGCCAGTAGGCCTTCTGCAGTGTTCCTTCGTTCTTATGTTCTTATGTTCTTATGAGTGGGAGGGGTTGGATTTGAGTGGGACTTTCACATCAGAGGTTATTTCTTGGGTGGCATTGAAAATTGGGTTGGGCAAATGTTTTGTTAGTGGGATGAATTGTAAAGGACCTGCCTAGTATGGACCAACAGGCCTCCTGCAGTGTTCCTCCTTTCTTATGTTCTTATGTAAAATGCAAGGAGGCAGAGGAGAGGTTTGTTCCCAAGGGAAACAGAAATAATGGGAAGAACAGAACGAGTCCTTGGTTCACCCAAAGGTGTAGGGAGGGAAAAACTAGGTGTACTAGAGAATGGAAAAGGTACAGAAGACAGAGAACTCAGGAAAATAAAGAGATTAGCCGAAGAGCCAGAAACGAATATGCACAGATAAGAAGGGAGGCTCAGCGGCAATACGAAAATGACATAGCATCGAAAGTCAAGACTGACCCGAAGCTGTTGTACAGCCACATCAGGAGGAAAACAACAGTTAGGTAATCAGACTGAGGAAGGGTGATGGGGAATTCACAAGAAACGACCGGGAGGTATGTCAGGAGCTCAACACGAGATTTAAAGAAGTATTTACAGTGGAAACCAGTAGGACTCCAGGAAATCAGAGCAGGGGGGTACACCAGCAAGTGCTGGATGAGGTACATATAACCAAGGAGGAGGTGAAGAAGCTGCTATGCGAACTTGACATCTCAAAGGCGGTGGGACCAGACATCTCTCCGTGGGTCCTTAAAGAGGGAGCAGAGATATTGTGTGTGCCATTAACAAAGATCTTCAACACATCATTTGAAACTGGGCAACTCCCCGAGGTATGGAAGATGGCAAATGTAGTCCCAATTTTTAAAAAGGGAGACAGACATGAGGCACTAAACTACAGACCTGTATCACTAACGTGTATAGTATGCAAGGTCATGGAGAAGATCATCAGGAGGAGAGTGGTGGAACACCTGGAAAGAAACAAGTGTATAATTGACAACCAGCACGGTTTCAGGGAGGGAAAATCCTGTGTCACAAACCTACTAGAGTTTTATGACAAGGTAACAGAAGTAAGACAAGAGAGAGAGGGGTGGATCGACTGCATTTTTTTGGACTGCAAGAAGGCCTTCGACACAGTTCCTCACAAGAGGTTACTGCAAAAGCTAGAGGATCAGGCACACATAACAGGAAAGGCACTGCAATGGATCAGAGAATACCTGACAGGGAGGCAACAACGAGTCATGGTACGTGACGAGGTGTCAGAGTGGGCGCCTGTGACAAGCGGGGTTCCACAGGGGTCAATCCTAGGACCTGTGCTGTTCTTGGTATATGTGAATGACATAACGGAAGGGATAGACTCAGAAGTGTCCTTGTTTGCGGATGATGTGAAGTTAATGAGAAGAATCAAATCGGATGAGGGTCAGGCAGGACTACAAAGAGACCTGGACAGGCTACAAGCCTGGTCCAGCAACTGGCTCCTTGAGTTTAACCCTACCAAATGCAAAGTCATGAAGATTGGGGAAGGGCAAAGAAGACCGCAGACGCAATATAGTTTAGATGGCCAAAGTCTGCAAACCTCACTCAAGGAAAAAGATCTGGGGTGAGTATAACACCGAGCATATCTCTTGAGGCGCACATCAATCAAATAACTGCTGCAGCATACGGGCGCCTGGCAAACCTACGGATAGCGTTCCGATACCTCAGTAAGGATTCGTTTAAGACTCTGTATACCATTTACGTCAGGCCCATACTGGAGTATGCAGCACCAGTTTGGAATCCACACCTAGTCAAGCACGTCAAGAAATTAGAGAAAGTGCAAAGGTTTGCAACAAGACTAGTCCCAGAGCTACGGGGATTGTCCTACGAAGAAAGGTTGAGGGAAATCGGCCTGACGACACTGGAGGCCAGGAGAGTCAGGGGAGACATGATAACGACATATAAAATACTGCGCGGAATAGACGAGGTGGACAAAGACGGGATGTTCCAGAGATGGGACACAGACACAAGGGGTCACAATTGGAAGTTGAAGACTCAGATGAATCAAAGGGATGTTAGGAAGTATTTCTTCAGTCATAGAGTAGTCAAGCCGTGGAATAGCCTAGAAAGTGAAGTAGTGGAGGCGGGAACCATACATAGTTTTAAGGCGAGGTATGATAAAGCTCATGGAGCAGGGAGAGAGAGGACCTAGTAGCAATCAGTGAAGAGGCGGGGCCAGGAGCTATGACTCGACCCCTGCAACCACAAATAGGTGAGTACACACACACACACACACACACACAAATACACACACACAAATACACACACACACACACACACACACACACACACACAGCGGGGCCAGGAGCCGAGTCTTGCGGGGCCAGGAGCTGAGTCTCGACCCCTGCAACCACAATTAGGTGAGTACAAACACACACACACACAGGAATGAGTACGCACAGGTAAGGAGGGAGGCGCAGCGACAGTATGAAAATGACATAGCATCGAGAATCAAGACTGACCCGAAACTATTGTATAGCCACATCAGGAGGAAGACAACAGTCAAAGACCAGGTGATCAGATTAAGGACAGAAGGTGGAGAACTCACAAGAAATGATCAGGAGGTATGTGAGGAGCTGAACAGGAGATTTAAGGAAGCTTTTACAGTAGAGACAGGAAGGGCTGTGGGAAGACAGCACAGAAGGGAACATCAAGAGGGAATTACCAACAAGTGTTGGATGACATACGAACAACTGAGGAGGAGGTGAAGAAGCTCTTAAGTGACCTTGACACCTCAAAGGCGATGGGACCGGACAACATCTCCCCATGGGTCCTTAGAGAAGGAGCAGAGATGCTGTGTGTGCCTCTAACCACAATCTTCAACACATCCCTTGAAACTGGGCAACTACCTGAGAAATGGAAAGACAGCTAATGTAGTCCCCATATTTAAGAAAGGAAACAGAAACGAGGCACTAAACTTCAGACCTATGTCTCTGACATGTATTGTGTGCAAAGTCATGGAGAAGATTATCAGGAGGAGAGTGGTCGAACACCTGGAAAGGAACAAAATTATAAATGAAAACCAGCATGGGTTCATGGAAGGCAAATCTTGTATCACAAACCTCCTGGAGTTTTATGACAAGGTAACAGAAGTAAGACACGAGAGAGAGGGGTGGGTAGATTGCGTTTTCCTAGACTGCAGGAAGGCCTTTGACACAGTTCCCCACAAGAGATTAGTGCAGAAGCTGGAGGATCAGGCGCACGTAAAAGGGAGGGCACTGCAATGGATAAGGGAATACCTGACAGGGAGGCAGCAACGAGTCATGGTACGTGAAGAGGTATCACAGTGGGCGCCTGTTACGAGCGGGGTCCCACAGGGGTTAGTTCTAGGACCAGTGCTATTTTTGATATATGTGAACGACATGATGGAAGGAATAGACTCTGAAGTGTCCCTGTTCGCAGATGACGTGAAGTTGATGAGAAGAATTAAATCGGACGAGGATGAGGCAGGACTGCAAAGAGACCTGGACAGGCTGGACATGTGGTCCAGCAACTGGCTTCTCGAATTCAATCCAGCCAAATGCAAAGTCATGAAGATTGGGGAGGGGCAAAGAAGACCGCAGACAGAGTATAGGCTAGGTGGACAAAGACTACAGACCTCACTCAGGGAGAAAGACCTTGGGGTGACCATAACACCGAGTACATCACCGGAGGCACACACCAACCAAATAACCGCTGCAGCATACGGGCGCCTGGCAAACCTGAGAATAGCGTTCCGATACCTTAATAAGGAATCGTTCAAGACACTGTACACTGTGTATGTTAGGCCCATACTGGAGTATGCAGCACCAGTCTGGAACCCACACCTGGTCAAGCACGTCAAGAAGTTAGAGAAAGTACAAAGGTTTGCAACAAGGCTAGTCCCAGAGCTCAAGGGAATGTCGTACGAGGAAAGGTTAAGGGAAATCGGACTGACACTGGAGGACAGAAGGGTCAGGGGAGACATGATAACGACATACAAGATACTGCGGGGAATAGACAAGGTGGACAGAGATAGGATGTTCCAGAAAGGGGACACAGGGACAAGGGGTCACAACTGGAAGCTGAAGACTCAGACGAGTCACAGGGACGTTAGGAAGTATTTCTTCAGTCATAGAGTTGTCAGCAAGTGGAATAGCCTAGCAAGTGAAGTAGTGGAGGCAGGAACCATACATAGTTTTAAGAAGAGGTATGACAAAGCTCAGGAAGCAGAGAGAGAGAGAGAGAGGATCAGTAGCGATCAGTGAAGAGGCGGGGCCAGGAGCTGAGTCTCGACCCCTGCAACCACAATTAGGTGAGTACACACACACACACACACACATGATGAAGCACGTCAAGAAACTAGAGAAAGTACAAAGGTTTGCAACAAGGTTAGTTCCAGAGCTAAGGGGAATGTCCTATGAAGAAAGATTAAGGGAAATCGGCCTGACGACACTGGAGGACAGGAGGGTCAGGGGAGACATGATAACGACATATAAAATACTGCGTGGAATAGACAAGGTGGACAAGGACAGGATGTTCCAGGGAGGGGACACAGAAACAAGAGGCCACAATTGGAAGTTGAAGACACAAATGAGTCAGAGAGATAGTAGGAAGTATTTCTTCAGTCATAGAGTTGTAAGGCAGTGGAATAGCCTAGAAAATGACGTAGTGGAGGCAGGAACCATACACAGTTTTAAGACGAGGTTTGATAAAGCTCATGGAGCGGGGAGAGAGAGGGCCTAGTAGCAACCGGTGAAGAGGCGGGGCCAGGAGATAGGACTCGACCCCTGCAACCACAAATAGGTGAGTACAAATAGGTGAGTACACACACACCAGAGTCTTGATGAACATGTTCGGTCTCTCGGCCTTGAAAAGCAATCTAGTTTTGTCTGCATTCTCCAACATCACCTCTCCAACATTATCACTTTAACACATTCTCCAGCAGAGGTAAGTAGTGGTGGTGGTGGTGGTGGTGGTAGTGGGGTGGTGGTGGTAGGTGATGGTGATGGTGGTGGTGGTGGTGGTGGTGGTGGTGGTGGTGGTGGTGGTGGTGGTGGTGGTGGTGGTGGTGGTGGTGATGGTGGTGGTGGTGGTGGTGGTGGTGGTGGTGGTGGTGGTGGTGGTGGTGGTGGTGGTGAGTGGTGGTGGTGGTAGTGGTTGGTGGTGGTGGTGGTGGTGGTATGTAGTGGTGGTGATAGTGAAGTGGTGGTGGTGGTGGTGGTGGTAGTGGTAGTGGTGGTGAAGTGGAAGTGGTGGGGGGTGGTGGTGGTAGTGGTGGTGTGTGGTGGTGGTGGTAGTGGTGGTGGTGGTATGGTGGTGTGGTGAGCAGTGGTGAATAAGGCAAGTGGTGTGGTAGTCTAGGTATGTGCCTGGTGTGGTGGTAAGTGTGGTGCTGGTAGGTGGCTGGTGTGGTAGTCGGTAGTTTCTGTAAATGTGGTGGTAAGGTGGATGGGGTGGTGGTGGTGGTAGGTGGTGAGGAGGTGGGGTAGTGGTAGGATGGGAGGTGGGGTGGTAGTGGTGGTGGTTAAACTCACTGTGACTCGTGATGACGCAAGTACGCAACATTAACGCAGCCAAGTTAGGGAGCTCCAAGGTAACTTGCCTCGCTCCATTTGGCGAAAATTGGTCCTCAGGGCCACCTCTCCATCTACCCCAAAAACCCTGCCCACCTAGACTCACTTAGAAAAATGCAAAAGTAAGGAAGGAAGAAGAGAGGACGGAGGAGAAAGGAGAATGAAGGAGGAAAAAGTAAGGAAGAGAAGACAGGAGTTAGAGAAGGAAATTGATTCACCGGAGAAAAAGGAGTAATTGATAGAGAGCAAGAAAACAAAAAGTAGTGAGAAAACCACAAGAGGTATACCATAAAAAAAATGAGAGAAAACGAAAAAATGAAAAGAAAGATTTAAAAACGTGAGAATGAAGGGCTAAAATAAGAGTGAAGTTATTTTTAGTTCTACATTAACATTTGATCGACCACGACGCCAAAAATTATTGCATCTGTGACTGATTTATACAACGTAGTGAATAACCCACACGGGTTTAGCGCTCAATGAACTGCAATTACGAAAAAAAAAATATCACAATTTCAAAAGTTCGAGTCTGTGGCCTTTTTTTTTTTTTCTCATGTTCATCTTAGGATGGACAGAAAAAAAAAAAAACACTGGTGGGCGTTCCCTGTCTGGATCTCCACGCTTAGCCTCTGGACTCGTACATTTATTGAGCACTCTGACGTCGTAGATCACTCAGTGTTAACAACCATAAAAAAGGCATATACATTATACAGTACAATAAAAGCGAGGATAAAATTAACAGTAAATGCAAGGAACATAAATGCTCAACTTAAAATATATATTTGTAGCAATTCATCAACTGAAACTCTTATTAAATTATTTTTGTCCAAAGACTCCACTAAGTTCCCCGAGGTCCCTACAGGCACCTCGGTAATAGAATCCATGTAGGCAGAAAGGGGTAAGCTGTTAAAATATGATCTATCGTCAGCAGCAGGACCAGAAGTTGGCAGTCCTTGGTTCTCTAGCTGTTTCGTTGAGCCTTGAACCCAGGTCCTTGAGAAAACTACTAGCAATTTCTTAAAGGTGGTCCACTATTTCTGATCCTATTGGATAACACTGTTCCATTGGGTTCAGTTCTGCTTCCCTATGATCAGCAGCAACACCCACCTGAGCAACAGTAAAGGGGATGCTCTACTTGCTTGTACTCGAAGTCTTCTTCAATCGGCTCAGTCTCGTGGTTGATGATCGGTCTGGTCAATCAGGTTTTATGGTGCTGACAACAAGCAATCCAACGTAGGCACCACAGCTCGGCTGATTGGGAATTAAGTTACCAAGGTTTTTTCTTGTAAACAGCGATGGTCTGTTGATAATTCCCCTTTTGAATAAAGATAGTGAGAAGAAAATAGTGACGTCCTTGTGCCCTATGTGGAGAACATGTCTCGGGTGGTTCTGGTGGTAACCACAGTAAAACCATTGCTCGATTTGCGTAGTATAGTCGCCACTGTGTTGACGGTGGTGCTGGTAGGTATATCTGTGCTCAGTTTTGTTCTAGTTCCTGGCGTTGAGGTGAACCATGTCCGCTGTACCTTTACAGTCACAGATCATGTGGCGAGAGACGCTGATGCTGGAGAACATACTGTATGTGATCTTTGCTGGAGAAGATACTCTCTATGTGATCTTTGCTGGAGAAGATACTGTATGTGATCTTTGCTGGAGAAGATACTATGTGATCTTTGCTGGAGAAGATACTCTCTATGTGATCTTTGCTGGAGAAGATACTCTCTATGTGATCTTTGCTGGAAAAGATACTGTATGTGATCTTTGCTGGAGAAGATACTGTATGTGATCTTTGCTGGAGATGATACTCTCTATGTGATCTTTGCTGGAGAAGATACTCTCTATGTGATCTTTGCTGGAGAAGATACTCTCTATGTGATCTTTGCTGGAGAAGATACTCTCTATGTGATCTTTGCTGGAGAAGATACTCTCTATGTGATCTTTGCTGGAGAAGATATTCTCTATGTGATCTTTGCTGGAAAAGATACTGTATGTGATCTTTGCTGGAGAAGATACTGTATGTGATCTTTGCTGGAGAAGATACTATGTGACCTTTGCTGGAGAAGATACTATGTGATCTTTGCTGGAGAAGATTATGTGATCTTTGCTGGAGAAGATACTGTATGTGATCTTTGCTGGAGAAGATACTCTCTATGTGATCTTTGCTTGAGAAGATACTCTCTATGTGATCTTTGCTGGAGAAGATACTCTCTATGTGATCTTTGCTGGAGATTATACTCTCTATGTGATCTTTGCTGGAGATGATACTCTCTATGTGATCTTTGCTGGAGATGATACTCTCTATGTGATCTTTGCTGGAGATGATACTCTCTATGTGATCTTTGCTTGAGAAGATACTCTCTATGTGATCTTTGCTGAGAGATACTCTCTATGTGATCTTTGCTGGAGATGATACTCTCTATGTGATCTTTGCTGGAGATGATACTCTCTATGTGATCTTTGCTGGAGATGATACTCTCTATGTGATCTTTGCTGGAGATGATACTCTCTATGTGATCTTTGCTGGAGATGATACTCTCTATGTGATCTTTGCTGGAGATGATACTCTCTATGTGATCTTTGCTGGAGAAGATACTCTCTATGTGATCTTTGCTGGAGATGATACTCTCTATGTGATCTTTGCTGGAGAAGATACTCTCCATGTGATCTTTGCTGGAGATGATACTCTCTATGTGATCTTTGCTGGAGAAGATACTCTCTATGTGATCTTTGCTTGAGAAGATACTCTCTATGTGATCTTTGCTGGAGAAGATACTCTCTATGTGATCTTTGCTGGAGATGATACTCTCTATGTGATCTTTGCTGGAGAAGATACTCTCTATGTGATCTTTGCTGGAGATGATACTCTCTATGTGATCTTTGCTTGAGAAGATACTCTCTATGTGATCTTTGCTTGAGAAGATACTCTCTATGTGATCTTTGCTGGAGAAGATACTCTCTATGTGATCTTTGCTTGAGAAGATACTCTCTATGTGATCTTTGCTGGAGAAGATACTCTCTATGTGATCTTTGCTGGAGAAGATACTCTCTATGTGATCTTTGCTGGAGATGATACTCTCTATGTGATCTTTGCTGGAGAAGATACTCTCCATGTGATCTTTGCTGGAGATGATACTCTCTATGTGATCTTTGCTGGAGAAGATACTCTCTATGTGATCTTTGCATGAGAAGATACTCTCTATGTGATCTTTGCTGGAGAAGATACTCTCCATGTGATCTTTGCTGGAGATGATACTCTCTATGTGATCTTTGCTGGAGAAGATACTCTCCATGTGATCTTTGCTGGAGATGATACTCTCTATGTGATCTTTGCTGGAGAAGATACTCTCTATGTGATCTTTGCTTGAGAAGATACTCTCTATGTGATCTTTGCTGGAGAAGATACTCTCCATGTGATCTTTGCTGGAGATGATACTCTCTATGTGATCTTTGCTGGAGAAGATACTCTCCATGTGATCTTTGCTGGAGATGATACTCTCTATGTGATCTTTGCTTGAGAAGATACTCTCTATGTGATCTTTGCTTGAGAAGATACTCTCTATGTGATCTTTGCTTGAGAAGATACTCTCTGTGATCTTTGCTTGAGAAGATACTCTCTATGTGATCTTTGCTGGAGATGATACTCTCTATGTGATCTTTGCTGGAGAAGATACTCTCTATGTGATCTTTGCTTGAGAAGATACTCTCTATGTGATCTTTGCTGGAGAAGATACTCTATGTGATCTTTGCTTGAGAAGATACTCTCTATGTGATCTTTGTTGGAGAAGATACTCTCTATGTGATCTTTGCTTGAGAAGATACTCTCTATGTGATCTTTGCTTGAGAAGATACTCTCTATGTGATCTTTGCTGGAGATGATACTCTCTATGTGATCTTTGCTGGAGATGATACTCTCATGTGATCTTTGCTCGAGAAGATACTCTCTATGTGATCTTTGCTGGAGATGATACTATGTGATCTTTGCTGGAGAAGATACTCTCTATGTGATCTTTGCTGGAGATGATACTCTCTATGTGATCTTTGCTGGAGATGATACTCTCTATGTGATCTTTGCTGGAGAAGATACTCTCTATGTGATCTTTGCTGGAGAAGATACTCTCTATGTGATCTTTGCTGGAGAAGATACCTCTATGTGATCTTTGCTGAGATGATACTCTCTATGTGATCTTTGCTGGAGATGATACTCTATGTGATCTTTGCTGGAGATGATACTCTCTATGTGATCTTTGCTGGAGATGATACTCTCTATGTGATCTTGAATTTTAAGTAATTCGTCACCACAAATTCGACGTTCGCAGGAAAACAGACAGTTAACATTCCTTCCTTGGTTTTCGTGTCTCGTGGAGAGATAGCGAGTTCTGCATTAAGGATAACCTGACATAGATGAAACAAGCTTATGACGATCTTTCGGTCCGACTTGGACCACTGACTGTGACTTGTCAATGGTCCAAGTCGGACCAAAATCTCGTAACAAGTTTCTCTCCCCTATGTGCGGGTTATCTGTGTATTGTTCCAGTCACGGTGTTGCGCCTTATTGTTCGCCGAGTCTGCTCATCTTTTTAACAGCCTTATTATACGACTCTCGTATTGAATATAAAAATGGTATATACAGTGCTCGTCACGGCATTATGCCGGGTGAGCGCCCCTGCATAAAGCCGTGACGAGCACTAATAGCGACAACTTAATAAGACACATATACAACAATTTGGTATCTTTATTCCGAAACGTTTCGCCCACACAGTAGGCTTCTTCAGTCGAATACAGAAGAATTTAGGAGAGTAGAGGTGTGAAGACGATGTAATCAGTCCATCACCCTTAAAGACGTAGTTCTGAGGTAGTCAGTCCCTCAGCCTGGAGAATGAGTTTGGTCCGTAGCCAGGAACAGTGTTCCAGACTATGGACTCTCGTATCGCTGCTTGACACTCGTATCTCAGACAACCCCTGTCTTTCCAAGGCTTTTAAAATATAGAGTGGGCTGGAAAGCCAGCGGAAGGCCTCCGTCACATGACCAAAAATTCTAGTTAAAGGGGTTATCATTGACTCGGACCAGCGTTAGGAAGCACTTGTCCAGTCCTAAGCATCCTATTATGTCCTTGAAATTGCATTGATCACGCCACTGGATGGCGAAACGCCTACAAAGAAAGTTACCCAGATGTTACACATGTGTCTAAATCTTCATTCTCTCGGTATATGTATACCGATCATGCAACTTGTCCAGCTTCCTGACGTATGCAACACCGCCAGTACCTCTGTATATTCTCACCGGTTATGTCTGAATGCTGACCGCTGCTGCTACAACAATTCAGAGTGGGATAGCCCGCTTCCTCGGTTCCCCTGACAAGCCTCGACAAACACTAGAGAGAACACTGATTTCCTCGCTGTGTACAGAAGCTAATACAGTGTTACAAGCCTCGGTCGAGGCTGCTGCACTCTGAATGTTATCAGGCAACACCTACTGTACACTGTTATTCGACGTCCTAAAACGAAAGGATACCTGATATTGCCATCCTACAGGGAAGGATATTTGACTGTATTACTCCAAGGTGAAAAATACCTGCACGAGAGAGAGAGAGAGAGAGAGAGAGAGAGAGAGAGAGAGAGAGAGAGAGAGAGAGAGAGAGAGAGAGAGAGAGAGAGAGAGAGAGAGAGAGAGAGGAGAGAAAGTGATGGGAGTTGATCCAAAGTTCTATTTTGTTTTATTTTAGCAACATCAAACTTGAGGTTGCAGAGGACATCCCAGGCAACCTGGAACACTTCCATTCCAATACTTGGGCAGTTCCAGTCCAAGACCGGAACAATTCCACTCCAAGACTGGAACAATTCCATTCCGAGACTGGAACAATTCCATTCTAAGATTGGAACACTTCCATTCCAAGACTGGAACAATTCCATTCCAAGATCGGAACAATTTCATTCCAAGACTGGAACAATTTCATTCCAAGACTGGAACAATTTCATTCCAAGACTGGAACAATTCCATTCCAAGACTGGAACAATTCCATTCCAAGGCTGGAACAATTCCATTCCAAGGCTGGAACAATTCCATTCCAAGACTGGAACAATTCCATTCCAGAGACAAACACCTCTATTCCAAAATTTATTTCTTTATATGCTCAGGAAGGTAATAGTGTTTCAAAAGCATTTCCAAATTACTCTTCTCTATTTTTACCCGTTTTCACTTTTTTTTCCATTTCCAGTTTCCATTCTCAGTTTAAACGTCTTACCCACAAAATCCACTCACGTGCTGGTGACGCCCACGCCCACACACCGCCCCTGGTGACGCCCACACTCACACACTTCCCCCGGTGACGTCTAAAGTGGTGGCATCTGTGTACTCACCTAGTTGTGGCTGCGGCTGCAGGGGTCGAGTCACAGCTCCTGGCCCCGCCTGGTGTGTGTGTGTGTGTGTCGCACACACAACAACGATTTCAGAGCCAAGGCTTTATATACTATCAAAGTCTTAAGACTTTAAAGGACAGCAAGTCTGAGTGCCAAAAAAGTGTGCCAAGTGCCAAAATACCGAAGCAGAAAGTGCTGTTAGTGCCAAAATACCAAGACAATGTTTTTTAATGGCACTGTATCGAGGAAAGGCTTAAAAACCATGTGATATAAAAACTTTATAGCAATCCTTTGTGAACAGCTTAAAGTCAAACTTTAAAGTAAGGCTGAAGTCAACGGGAAGAAACAGTCATGTGACTTTTAAGTCAACGGGAAAAACAGTGCTGTAAGCTTCAACTCAAAGGTTAAGTCAACGGGAAAAACAGTGGTGTAAGCTTCAACTCAAAGGTTAAGTCAACGGGAAAAACAGTGGTGTAAGCTTCAACTCAAAGGTTAAGTCAACGGGAACAACAGTGGTGTAAGCTTCAACTCAAAGGTTAAGTCAACGGGAACAACAGTGGTGTAAGCTTCAACTCAAAGGTTAAGTCAACGGGAAAAACAGTGGTGTAAGCTTCAACTCAAAGGGAAGAAACAGTCGAGTGAGTTGTACGGTTTAATTCAACAGGAAAAAATAGATGGATCAGCTGTGAGGCGACAAATCTGTCCCTACAAACGGGTGCCCTTATGCTGGTAAGGGGCTCTTGATCCAAGGAAGTGGGGCTATCTTCCCCATTCCTCGGCTCAAACTTGATATTACCTCACATTTTCCAGCTTCTGCATGATCCCCTACGACTTTAGCACTCTCCAAATTTTGGATCCATGTATCTAGGTTACACCAGGTCACCCAGTATCCCCGTTGGCATTCAGGTCACACCAGGTCACTCGGTATCCCCGATGAACCAAACAGTGACCTGGATCCCTGCTACACAGGCGCGTCACTGTCACTCCTAAGGTGACAGCAGGTGAAAGGGGAAGACGGAAGGGTCATGTGACACTGTTGTGACCTTTATAGGTGACCCCGTGGCCTACAAATCCCTTCAACCTTGACCTATATTATTATGCTCCCCTTCCTCACTCTACACACACAGTAGCGACCAGTGAAGAGGCGGGGCCAGGAGCTATGACTCGACCCCTGCAACCACAACTAGGTGAGAACAATTAGGTGATATCTTGAGACCTGGGCTTCTGTAACCGCAGTATCAGTAGTGCTAACCTCCTGATAGCCTGCCTGGGTCTGGGCACTCTAGCCTCTATGGAGATAACGTGGTGAATTCCCCTGGGAGACGACCTTACTACCCAAAACTTACGGTTAAGTTTGGTAAAATCTGTCAGGAAACAGGACAAGTTGTATGGATGGGTTTGATAAGGTCCTGCTTTGTATGGGCAAGTAGGAATGCAGCAGTGTTCCTCCATTCTTAAGTTCTTATATTTCCTGACGCGGGTCTTAATCATATGATGATCCGCAGCTCGAGCTTTTGGTCATCTGACCGAGGCCTTCCACTGGCTTACCCCTCCACCCTTTTAAAAATTATGGTTATGATTATAACCATTCGATCAACTGTATAATGTCTCAGAATTTATGGGTGTCTGGAGGTCGTTATAAGCTCAGGGAAAGTAACAAAGTCCCCAAGACCCTGGCCACTGTCCTGGTGAATATTATACGTTAGCTCAGAGAAGACTTAATACGAGCCTTGGTCGGACTGTGTGTGTGAAGAGTGGGTGGCCATACAGTGTCTTACCTTCGATATACCCTTGATGAGTTTTGAGAGTTTTTCTACTCCCAGAGCCCGGCCATGGGCCAGACTCGTCTGGTGTTACCCCGATCAACCAGGCTGTGATAGATATGTGGGCCAACGGGTCGTCAGCAGCAACTACAGCCTGAGTGACCAGGCAAACACTAGACAAGCCTGGCCCAGGATCGGGCTCCAGTAGTACGAAAACTCTCGAAAACTTATCAAGGGAATATCAAAGGTAAAGGAGGGAGGATCGAGCCTCCAGCACTCCTCGCACTGAATGACCTCCAGTACGCTAGCTGTTAAAAATCAGCAACGGTAATGCTAAGAACGATAACTTTAAAAACAACACGTGTAACGGTACAATCAACAGCAACGGTATAATCAACAGTAACAATAACAAAACCAACAGTGTCTTTGACATAACCTTTCACACAAGTGTCTGATATACGTGTCTCTGACGTGTCTCTCACGTAATAGGCTCTCATATAGTCTCTCTCACATGTCTCTTTCATATAGTGTCTCTAACCAAGCAAGAAAGGGATTCTAAAGTCAAGTACAACCACACCGAGTAACAATCTTACCATTTTCTGCCCCAGTAACCACAACAACATGAGGAATAATATTACCCAAATGAGAAACAGGTCACAGACAACGTCAAATAACACACAGGTCACACAACCTCAAACAGTAACACAAGTCACATACACACCACCTCAAATAACACACAGGTCACACAGCCTCAAACAGTAACACAAGTCACATACACAACCTCAAACAATCTAACACAACAACAGAGGGTCTCCAAAGGCAGACACAACAATACCACGAACCATCAAAACAAAGGAAAAATGACCAGTGTCAATTTACAGTATCCCCTCTGTGTAATTCTAATCAATTACGTTCAAAGCCCCACTTGACTATGAGAATATTACCCTGGGGGGTGGGGGGCTGCTGGGGCTATGTGCAGTGCCCACTGAATCGAAAAATAATGGTAAAGCCAACAGGTTCTTTTTTTTAAATGATGTTTTGAAACCGCGATTGAAACCGCGCATCATTAGATTTTCTTTTTCGTCTTTGTATTCCGTGACCACGGAGATATAATAATAATAATAATAATAATAATAATAATAATAATAATAATAAATTACTATTATTACTACTACCATTACTAATGCTACAACTATTACTAATGCTACAACTATTACTAATGCTACTACTAATACTACTTCTACTACTATTACTAGTACTATTACTATTTGTGGCATGTTACGAGTATGTTACAATTTATTCAGCGTATGTCACACTCCCATATAGGCTGCCTCCCAACCCGGCGCTATGGGTTTAACGATCAATAGGATACCCTTCGTTAAATCAGTAACTTGGTTCATTGACCAATCACAGACAAGCCTGCCAAAGCTGCAGCAACGTGGTTCACTTGTGCCAAGCGAACTGACAGACTTGCCTGAGCTGCTGGTTGAGCACGGTGCACTCTCTCTCTCTGGCTTCTGCTTTGCCACATGTCATCGTCGTGTACACTTATTATTTATCTATCTGTGCATATTGTACACAGTGTATATATCTGCACATAGAGGGTAAAGGCAAAATATACACTATAGTCTACTGCTGAGTTTGCTTGCTCCAATTCCCATTACGACCAGGTCTCACAGGCCATTAATTACCTGTTTTCGCAATACTATTACTACTACTATTACTACTCCTACTAATTATACAACTTTTTCTTTCTTCTTCACAGAGTGTTTGAGGCTCGACCCTCCGGTCTCTAACCGCTGTCATTTGAGGATTCAGGTTTAAATTTAAGTCCCTTGTGGCTGTGGGGGATTCGAGTCCCGGCTCCTGGACAGACTTCAATTACTCACGGTCACTCTAAATTAATGATTGCAATGGTCTTGCCACAAACACTCTTAAATCTGCGTATGAACTCTGCTTTCAACGTTCTCAGTGTATATGTTTTGAGTGATACAACTCTGTGTACATGTACTGAGAGATACACCTCTCAGCATATATAAACCGAGATATACACTTCTCAGCGTACATATACTGAGATACACACCTCTCGGTGTACATGAACAGCTGATTATAGACGTGGGGGAACCCCCAAAACCGTCGGGTCAGACGAGGACTGGGGGGCTTGTGATATCAGAACCGACTCTAAGAAGGGAAGGTAAGGGTAGTTTAATTGCTTGGATCAAGAGCCCTTCACCAGCATCAAGATGCCTTCTCCCTCATCCCCCTTGAAGGGAACTTCGCTGTCCAGCTCTGAGTTTGTGGATGTTTGTGAGTCACGTGGTTATACCTACTCTTCCTCGTCCTCGTGTACAGCACGTTCTCGCTTACGTTATCGTTCTCTGTCCCCGTGTACGTGTTCATTTATGTCCTCATGTACGTCTAGTTCTCCTCCATGTTCAGGGTCCAGCCTGTCCAGTCTCTACTACCAGTCTTCTAGACTGGTATCTCTACACGTTTACTGACTGCCAGATGACTGTTGTAGCAGGTGTAGCTTTGAAATATATTAAAAATAACAAGCAGTAAGCAGCGCTGCGCTGGAAGCAGGAACATACACGACAGTGGCAGCGCTGCGCTGGAAGACAGGAACATACACGACAGTGGCAGCGCTGCGCTGGAAGACAGGAACATACACGACTGACTCGTGCGTGGAAGACAGGAACATACACGACAGTGGCAGCGCTGCGCTGGAGCGACAGGAACATACACGGACAGTGGCAGCGCCCGCGCTGGGAAGGAATACAAGGGAACCCAATACAGGACAGCAGCAGCGCTGCACTGGAAGACAGGAACATACACGACTGACAGCGCTGCGCTGGAAGACAGGAACATACACGACAGTGGCAGCGCTGCGCTGGAAGGCAGGAACATACACGACAGTGGCTGAGCGGACTCGCTGGAAGACAGGACAATACACGACAGTGGCAGCGCTGCGCTGGAAGACAGGAACATACACGACAGTGGCAGCGCTGCGCTGGAAGACAGGAACATACACGACAGTGGCAGCGCTGCGCTGGAAGGCAGGAACATACACGACAGTGGCAGCGCTGCGCTGGAAGACAGGAACATACACGACTGACAGCGCTGCGCTGGAAGACAGGAACATACACGACTGACAGCGCTGCAAGGCAGGGACATACACGACAGTGCAGCGCTGCGCAGAAGACAGGGGAAAATACACGACAGTGGGCAGCGTGCCTGGAAGACAGGAACATACACGACAGTGGCAGCGCTGCGCTGGAAGACAGGAACATACACGACAGTGGCAGCGCTGCGCTGGAAGACAGGAACATACACGACTGACAGCGTGCGCTGGAAAGAAAAAGGACATAACGCTGCGCTGGAAGACGGGCTACACGACGTGGCCGCGCTGCGCTGGACGACGGACATACCGACAGTGCAGGCTGCGCTGGAGACGGGAAAATACACGCAGTGGCGCCTGCGGAAGCAGGAACTACACGACAGTGGCAGCGCTGCGCTGGAAGGAGGAACATACACGACTGATAGCGCTGCGCTGGAAGACAGGAACATACACGACAGTGGCAGCGCTGCGCTGGAAGACAGGAACATACACGACAGTGGCAGCGCTGCGCTGGAAGACAGGAACATACACGACAGTGACAGCGTTGTGCTGGAAGACAGGAACATACACGACAGTGGCAGCGCTGCGCTGGAAAACAGGAACATGCACGACAGTGGCAGCGCTGCGCTGGAAGACAGGAACATACACGACAGTGGCAGCGCTGCGCTGGAAGACAGGAACATACACGACAGTGGCAGCGCTGCGCTGGAAGACAGGAACATACACGACAGTGGCAGCGCTGCGCTGGAAGGCAGGAACATACACGACAGTGGCAGCGCTGCGCTGGAAGACAGGAACATACACGACAGTGACAGCGCTGCGCTGGAAGACAGGAACATACACGACAGTGGCAGCGCTGCGCTGGAAGACAGGAACATACACGACAGTGACAGCGCTGCGCTGGAAGGCAGGAACATGCAGACAGTGCAGCCTGCGCTGGAAAGGGCAGGAACATACACGCCAGTGGCAGCGCTGCGCTGGAAGACAGGAACATACACGACTGACAGGTTGCAAAGGCCCAGGACATCAGACAGTGAAGCGCTGCGCTGGAAGGCAGGGATACAGACAGTGGAGCGCTCCCTTTGGAAAACAGGAAATACTGACAGTGAAGCGCTGCGCTGGAAGGCAGGAACATACACGAAAGTGACAGCGCTGCGCTGGAAGACAGTTGAAGGAGGTTAGGGAAACTGCGACGTTGGAGAGATGAAGTGAGTGCAGGAAGTTAATTTCAGGTATGAAGTCACCGAGGCTGTCACTAAGTAGGCTCGCCTGATTGGTAGACACCCACCTGATTAGCAAACGTGCAAACAAAGTTCCGGTGAAGTCGCCTTCACCGAAACCTCGTTTGCTATCCTTGGATGTCCCGTATGTGGATTACTAGCGCACTCAGCTCACACACCGAGGTTCATGGTTCGATCCCCGGTACGAATGGAAACATTAGGACGTGTTTCCTTAAGACATCTGCTGTCTCTGTTCACCCATCAGTAAAATAGGTACCTGGGTGTTAGTCGACTGGTGTGGGTGGCATCCTGGGACAAAATTACCCAAAATGCTCTACATAACAAGGGGCTTTTCTATATAGTAGTTAGTATGTCATTGATGTCAGCTATGGTCTGTACACGTTGTATATGTACTTGTAGAAAAACAATATTATTATTATTATTATTATTATTATTATTATTATTACTGGATCTTTTGATGGAAGTAGAGGTAGACTCGCCTGGAGGGGTCACACCTCCGGGTCTTTTCCTTGCGGTGACTCGGCGTCTTGACGGAGAGTTTGTACCAAGATATGGTACCGAACACCTTTCATCCCATGTTTATGGTACTGAACACCTCAAATCTCCACTTCAACTGTCTAAAATATATTAGGTCACCTTTGCATTCGACTGAAGAATGTTAGGTAGATGGACTCAGATACAGCTAATGCGGCATTTTATTGTGGCAACATTTCGCTCTCCAGGTTTGTTAAGCCGTTACAAATATCACACGGTACTGACAAAGCTCCTGGAGAGCGAAACGTTGCAACAATAAAATGTCACATTAGTCGCACCTGTGTCCATTTACCTAACAATTTGTCTGTAATTCTACGTTCAAGTGAAGAAGCCTGCTGCGCAGACGAAACTTTTCCCCAATGCAGATACCCAGATGTTGCACATGTCTCTCACGGTATTACCACGACGATTATGTGAGACGGACTCGAGTCCTGGCGATCTCGATGGTGAGGGAAGGAATCTATCTCTGCGGGAAAGGCTTTAGAGCGCGCAGATTGCCACCAATCTTTAGCTATTGTGTCGCTGGCAGTGTGAGAGTTGCCGTGGACCATCAATCTTGTCAACCTGTGTCGAACACACTCCCTCCCCTCCTTCCCCCCCTCTCTCTCTCTCTCTCTCTCTCTCTCTCCCTCCCTCGATCGCTCTGGCTTTCTTCTAATTTTCTGTAATGGTTTAGACGGGTGGTGGACAGGATGAAATTGGTAATAGTTGCTCTTGCTCTCTCTCTCTCTCTCTCTCTCTCTATACCTCTTTCCTTTTATCTCGGACTACAATATTACTACACATCGTTCCCCTTAATTGCCTACGATTCTTTAATCGCGCACAACTAAAGAGAGGAACTTGACTGACTCGTTTCGCCTACGGACGGACGATGAAGTCTTCAACGGGCGAAACCATTCTTTCACTATGCTTATTCCCGTCCGAGTGCACAGTGACCTCACATGTGTGCCCGGGATACCTGGAGTATACTTGGGGGGTGTTCCGGGGGAGGTCAACGCCCCAGCGGCCCGATCCATCAGAGTAAACACAAGTCATTGGAGAAGAGCTACGCAGCTTCACCACAGCAACATTAACCCGGCTTGAAGACAACATCAGTGCCTCCACCTGTACGACTGATGTTACAGGTGTATCTGTAGTCATTTCCGGGGGGATGTCTGGGGTTACTGTCACCGCCCCCGAGACCCGGGGGATGTCTGGGGTTACTGTCACCGCCCCCGAGACCCGGGGGATGTCTGGGGTTATTGTCACCGCCCCCGAGACCCGGGGGATGTATGGGGTTATTGTCACCGCCCCCGAGACCCGGGGGATGTCTGGGGTTATTGTCACCGCCCCCGAGACCCGGGGGATGTCTGGGGTTACTGTCACCCGCCCCCGAGACCCGGGGGATGTCTGGGGTTACTGTCACCGCCCCCGAGACCCGGGGGATGTCTGGGTTATTGTCACCGCCCCCAGACCCGGGGGATGTCTGGGGTTATTGTCACCGCCCCCGAGACCCGGGGGATGTCTGGGGTTACTGTCACCGCCCCCGAGACCCGGGGGATGTCTGGGGTTACTGTCACCGCCCCCGAGACCCGGGGGATGTCTGGGGTTACTGTCACCGCCCCCGAGACACCGGGGGATGTCTGGGGTTATTGTCACCGCCCCCGAGACCCGGGGGATGTCTGGGGTTACTGTCACCGCCCCGAGACCGGGGGATGTCTGGGGTTACTGTCACCGCCCCCGAGACCCGGGGGATGTCTGGGGTTACTGTCACCGCCCCCGAGACCCGGGGGATGTCTGGGGTTACTGTCACCGCCCCCGAGACCCGGGGGATGTCTGGGGTTACTGTCACCGCCCCCGAGACCCGGGGGATGTCTGGGGTTATTGTCACCGCCCCCGAGACCCGGGGGATGTCTGGGGTTACTGTCACCGCCCCCGAGACCCGGTCCCAGACTAGGCCTCCTGACTGCCAAATGTATCGCCACACAACTCCTAGGAAAAAAAAAAACAAGATTTATACTATTCAAATCAGCATCAGTGTCATATACATTATATATACTTTCTAGTATATATATACATACATGCAAGAAAGTATATGTATACATGCAGTATACTGTATATATAATGCATTTGCGCATATATATATATATATAATATATATATATATATATATATATATTATATATATATATATATATATATATATATACGTTGTGTGTATAAAGTATATGGAAGATATACATGCATGCATTAAAGAAAGTTGGAAGGTATATTCACTAAGCAGGCTGGTGTATTATGGATATACGAGGGAGTATACACACTACCGTCTATTTTCTCAAAGAAGGAAAGATTGATATGTGAGCGATAAACCCTGACCTGGATAAACCCTGACCTGGATAAACCCTGACCTGGCTAAACCCTGACCTGGATAAACCCTGACCTGGCTAAACCCTGACCTGGCTAAACCCTGACCTGGCTAAACCCTGACCTGGATAAACCCTGACCTGGCTAAACCCTGACCTGGATAAACCCTGACCTGGCTAAACCCTGACCTGGCTAAACCCTGACCTGGATAAACCCTGACCTGGCTAAACCCTGACCTGGATAAACCCTGACCTGGATAAACCCTGACCTGGATAAACCCTGACCTGGATAAACCCTGACCTGGATAAACCCTGACCTGGATAAACCCTGACCTGGATAAACCCTGACCTGGATAAACCCTGACCTGGCTAAACCCTGACCTGGCTAAACCCTGACCTGGATAAACCCTGACCTGGCTAAACCCTGACCTGGCTAAACCTGACCTGGAAAAAACCCTGACCTGGATAAACCCTGACCTGGATAACCCTGACCTGGATAAACCCTGACCTGGATAAACCCTGACCTGGATAAACCCTGACCTGGGTAAACCCTTGACCTGGCTAACCCTGACCTGGCTAAACCCTGACCTGGCTAAACCCTGACCTGGATAAACCCTGACCTGGATAAACCCTGACCTGGATAAACCCTGACCTGGATAAACCCTGACCTGGATAAACCCTGACCTGGATAAACCCTGACCTGGATAAACCCTGACCTGGATAAACCCTGACCTGGATAAACCCTGACCTGGATAAACCCTGACCTGGATAAACCCTGACCTGGATAAACCCTCGGAAATTTACGACACCAACACTCGCATTAGTGTCAAAAATCTTCGCTTCATTTTTTTTTAAGGAAAAAGCAATTTTTTTTTCAATACATCTTTAAGAACATGTCTGACAGTCTTCTACACCTAAAAACACCTATAGTCGATTTCGGGGGTCAACGCCCCCGCGGACCAAGTCCCAGATCAGTCCCTCCTGGTTGCGGGATTGACAGATTAGGCTGTTAGTGTTAGCCGCACACAGTTCAGTGTATGATGAGGAATTGACGTAAGGAATACATTAAATTCTCCCTAAGCACGAAGGTACTGTGCTGAAGAGTCTCGGTCCCCATACACTTATAGAGTTTCCATTGTAGTGTATTCATGTGAGTCCCTACTTTTCATTTTAGGCATTTTGCACCCTCTGCCATGTCTCTTGGTTCCATATGTCTTGATTTCACAGTGCAGATTTGGGACCAATACCTCCAGAATTTTCCAGGTGTAGATTATGATGTGCCTGTCTCGCCTACGTTCCAAGGAATACAATTCAAGGGACTTCAAACGTTCGTAAGCAGTTGAAGATGCTTGACCGAATTTACACTCACAGTGAAGGTTCTATGAGCGTTTTCCAGTTATCCACTTTCTTCTCTCTTGAAAGGAGCTGTCAGTAGACAGCAACAAACATTCAGGGAAGACAAAAGTACAATTATCAGATCTTTATGAAGTCATAAACACACACACACAAAACATCAGCAGAAAAACCACGCAGAATTTTCAAACCTTCAACAAACCGGTAGCATAAAAATCCCACTTTTCTTTAAGGGTCTCGCATATTTAAGAGAGCAAGGGGGGAAATGTCACACACAGTCGAAACAGCTGCTTATGGCAGCTATTATTTGTTTCTAAAATAGACTTGGATTTGTTTAACAACTGCGAAAAATAGAAATGTGAGAAATCTTGAAGAGTTAATATAAATCAATGTTCAGTGACCCACCAAGAGAGCGGAAGAATCAGGAAGATTTTTTATTACCTCTCACCACCTGAAAAAAATATCTACTGGATATAAAGCATAAGAACAAGTCCTCGAGAATTCGAAAGGATGTGAACGCGCCTTGTGTGTGTCTCGTGGACATCACAGGAAGATCCACACCAGTCTCCTATACATTATATATATATATATATATATATATATATATATATATATATATATATATATATATATATATATATATATATATATATATGCAAAACCACTGTGAAAGAATAGAGAAATTCCAAGCGCTTTCGAGATACTCACATTATCAAGGAACAATTATCATTGTTCCTAGATAATTAAAGTAGTCACGAAAGCGCTTGGAATTTCTCTATTCTTTCACAGTGGTTGTTTTGCATATTCTGAAATCACCTGTTTACTGTGATCTTATTGCACATATATATATATATATATATATATATATATATATATATATATATATATATATATATATATATATATATATATATATATATATATTATATATATATATATATATATATATATTCTTCCTCACTTTTTATAACTGGTTATAAGGGGTGGACCGGTAAGCCAGCGGAAAGCCTAGGTCATATGACCAAAAGCTTCAACGGCGGGTCATCACATGACTAAGACCCGCGTCAGCAAACACTTGTCCTGTTTCCTGACAAACTTTACCTAACCTAACTCTCTTGTGTCAGTGTGGCTCTGTAAATGGTCCAAGTCGGACCGAACGTCTCCGTAAGCTTCTATCTCTCCTATATGCGGGTTACTTGCGTACAGGCCATCAGGTTCGCGTATATACTAGTGGCATATGGTGGATGATTGTCACAGGGTGTGGCGCTGTGCGTGATACAACTAGCCGTGTGGTGTGCTGCTGCGGTATTTCACAACAACTGCCACAATATTTCATGACAGGGGACAGAAAAATTAGTTTCCCATTATGATCCACGATTATATTGAGTGAGTTTAATATTTACGATGAATCTACTATCTTGGGTGGGTGTGCGGCGCTCGCCTAGCACACTCAGGATACACGCCCCTGGACTGTGTACCCTGATCGAAGAAGCTGTTGGTATCGACTCTGGAGAAGGGAAACGGAGCCTTGGGGTGGTACGGAGGCGGTGCACAATGCAAGACAGCAAAGGAGAAAGAAAACTCGATAACCAGATACTAGGAATTGAAAACGTGGCTAGTAGGCAATCAGAAAAAAAAGAAACAGCGAAGAACAAAGAAATCAAGGAAAAGAGAGGAATAGCTGTGGAGAAAAATGTATATCAATCAGGAGAATTACAGGAAAAAGGAAAGGGTAGAATAGTGCAAGAAAGGAGAAAGAAAATAAGTTTTAATTTCTGTAGTGGTCTGGATCCAGCTTGTTAAGTATCTGGTTGAAGAGTTGATTAATGGAGGTCTGATACGAGGAACAAGATGAATAATGGATAGGAAGTGTTTCTGAGGGGGCAGTGGTTAAGGAAGTGGAGACGTGAAGGAAGGAGAGAGACAGGATTGATGACGTACGGGAGGTGTGGGAGATGAAAATGACGCAATGGGGGTTAGATGGAATGGGTAGTGTATGGGGGAGGGAAGATAAGAGATAAGACTGACAGCTTCGTGTAAATAAAGCGGCAGATACACTTGGAGTATACCTGGAGAGGGTTTCGGGGGTCAACGCCCCGCGGCCCGGTCTGAGACCAGGCCTCATGGTGGATCAGGGTCTCATCAACCAGGCTGTTACTGCAGGCCGCAAGTAAGCTGACGTACGAACCACACACACACATAAAACTGGGCAAGTGTAGTAGTGGTATTAGTAGTAGTAGTAGTCTACCTGGAGGGTATTCTGGGGATCAGCGCCCCCGCGGCCCGGTTGGATCAGAGTCTGATCAACCAGGCTGTTACTGCTGGCCGCACGTAGACCAATGCACGAACCACAGCCCGGCTGTTCCGGCACCGACTTCAAGTATCTGTCCAGCTCCCTCTTGAAGGCAGCCAGGGGCCTAGTGGTGATTCCCCATACGCTTGGTGGGAGGCTGCTGAACAGTCTTGGGGCCAGGACACTTATGGTGTTTTCTCTTAGTATACCAATGGCGCCCCTACTTTTAATTGGGGGTATTTCGCATCGCCTGCCCAGTCTTTTACTTTCGTTGGGAGTGATTTCTTTGTGCATATTCGGGACCATTCCTTCTAGGATTTTCAAAGTGTAGATTATGATACATCTCTCTCGCCCGCGTTCCAGTGAGTACAAGTCAAGTGCATCCAAGCGTTCCCAGTAGTCGAAGTGTTTGATGGAACTTATATGTGCAGTAAAGGATCTCTGTACACTCTCTAGATCTGCGATTTCACCTGCTTTGAACGGAGATGTTAATGTACAGCAGTATTCCAGCCTAGAGAGAACAAGTGATTTGAAAAGGATCATCACTGGCTTGGCATCTCTTGTTTTGAACGTTCTCATTATCCATCCTATCATTTTCTTTGCAGTTGTGATCGTGGCACTGTTGTGATCTTTGAAAGTGAGATCCTCAGACATTATCATCCCAGGTCCATCATATTATTTTTTCGCTCTACTGTATGATCAGAGTTTGTAGTATACTCTATTCTAGTTATTATCTCCTCCAGTTTTCCATAACGGAGTAGTTGGAATTTGTCCTCATTGAACATCATATTGTTTTCCGTTGCCCATTGGAAATCTTGGTTTATATCTTCTTGGAGGTTAACCGTGTCCTCAATGGATGACACTCTCATGCAGATCCTAGTATCATCTGCAAAAGATGACACGGTGCTATGGATGATTACACCTCTATGTCTGATATGAAGATGAGGAACAGGATGAGGGCGAGTACTGTGCCTTGTGGCAGCTTCGGATTTAACTCTGTTGACTCACTACTCTGTGTGTTCGATTGGTTAGAAAGTTGAAGATCCATCTCCTCACTTTGCCAGTTATTCCTTTAGCACATATCTTGTGCGCTATTACGCCATGATCGCACTTGTCAAAGGCTTTTGCAAAGTCTGTGTATTTTACATCTGCATTCTGATTTTCTTCCAGTGCATCTATGATCATATAGTGATCCAGTAGTTGTGAGAGGCAGGAGCGACCTGCTCTGAACCCATGTTGCCCTGGATTGTGCAGATTTTGGAAATCTAAGTGGTTTGCAATCATGCTTCTTAGCACTCTTTCAAACATTTTTATGATGTTGGACGTAAGAACTATTGGTCTATAGTTCTTTGCTAATGCTTTGCTGCCACCTTTATGGAGTGGGGCTATATCCGTTGTTTCAAGTGACTGTGGAATTTCACCCATGTCTAAGATCCTTCTCCATAGTGTACTTAGGGCACGTGAAAGGGGTTTCTAGCAGTTCTTAATGAAAACAGAGTTCCACGAGTCTGGGCCCGGGGCTGAGTGCAAGGGTATGTTGTCAATGGTGTTTTCAAAGTCTATCGGAGTTAGGGTAATGTCGGAAATCTGGCATACATTGATGGAGTTTTGAGGCTCATTCATGAAGAAATCATTTGGATTGTCGATCTTCTGATTGATTAGTGGCTCACTAAACAGAGTCGTACTGGGATTTCAGTATCTCACTCATTTCCTTGTTGTCATCTGTGTAAGTCCCATCTTGTCTGAGCAAGGTATTAGTAGTAGTATTGGTGGTAGTAGAGTAGTAGTAGTAGTAGTAGTATTCTTCGCAGTAGTTGTAGTAGTAGTGACACGAAGGGTAGAGTAGTGCAAGTGGCTAAAAATCTATCAACTACGTTAAAAAAAACCTATAGCTACCCCACAGGCCTTTTAATGTACGAAATTCAGACAGTAACTTGGCCTGGCCTGCAGGCGGGCCATTGTGGGGTTTCACCGACATATTTGTGGTCACCTTCGGCGAGGTCTCCTCAATATGGTATAGGAAAAGTTTCAAGTTATTGCTTCTTTAAGTTGAGTGGTGGTGAACTTAGCGCCGCACAGGCCACCTCTAAATCAACATTTAACACTCAAAGTTTAAATTAAAATTGCTATGATGTTTGAGGAGGGAATGTCCGGTGGCTGGAGGGAGGGAGGGAGGGAGGGAGGGAGGGAAGGGGGGTGGGAGGGGGAGGAAAGGGGGGGAGAGGGAGGGAAAGGAGGGTGGGAGGGAGGGGGGGCGGGGGGAGGAACAAGCGAATACCACAGTGGAACAAACCAAAAAAACCAAAAACCCGGGAAAAACACCCAAACAATCATAGCTGGAACAAACCCACAAACCATAGCGGGAACAAACCCAATACAATAGTGGAACAAACCACAATCCCCATAGGGAAAAAACCACAATACCAAAGCAGGAAAAAGAAAATTCCCAAGCTGGAAAAAGCCACAATCCCATACTGGAAAAAAACCCACAATACATAGCTGGAACAAGCCAAAATAAAAAGCTGAAAAAAAAACCACAATCCCATAGCTGGAAAAAACCCACAATACCTAGGGGGAAAAAAAGAAATTACCATAGTGGAACAAGCCCCCCAATCCATAGTGGAAAAAACCACAATAAATAGCGGAAAAAACCCCAAAATCCCATAGCTGGAAAAAAACCACAATCCCAAGCGGGAAACAAACCAAAAATACCATAGCGGAAAAAAGAAATTCCTACTGGAAAACCCACAATACCAAGCGGGGAACAAACCACAATACCCATAGTGGAAAAAACCACTACCATAGCGGGGAAAAAAAAACATTACCATACTGGAACGCCACAATACCATAGCTGGAACAAACCACAAACCTAGCGGGAAAACAAACCACAATACCATAGCAGGAACAAACCACAATACCTAGTGGAACAAACCACAATCATAGAAAAAACAAATAAATACCAAGTGGAAAAAAAATATTCCCATAGCGGAAACAAACCACAAACCTGTGGAAAAAACCACAACCATAGCTGGAAAAAAACCCAAAATTACCATGGTGGAACAAAACATTACTAGCTGGAAAAAACCCACAAACCATAGCTGGAACAAAAAAACCCTGGGGGGAACAAAGCACATTACCATAGCTGAACAAACCACAATACCTAGTGAACAAACCACAAAACCAAGCGGAAAACAAAGCACATTACCTAGCTGGAAAAAACACAATACCATGCGGGAAAAAACCAAAACCCCATAGGGAACAAAGCACATTACCATAGCGGGAAAAAACCCACAATACCATCTGGAACAAACACAACCCGGGGCGGGAAAAAAAGACATTCCCTACTGGAACAAACCACAATACCTAGCGGAAAAAAACCACAACACCATAGCTGGAAAAAAGCACAACCGGGTGGAACAAGCACATTCCATAGCTGGAACAAAGCACTTTCCCATAGCGGGAAAAAACCACAACACCATAGCTGGAACAAACCAAAACCATGGCTGGAAAAAAGACAAACACCGGCGGGAACAAAGCACATTACCTAGTGGAAAAAGAATTCCCATCGGAACAAAGCACATTACCATGCTGGAAAAACCAAAATCCCATAGCGGGAAAACAAACCCAAATCATAGCGGAACAAAGCACATTCCCAAGCGGGAAACAAAGCACTTCCCATAGCTGGAACAAACCAAATTACCATAGTGGAAAAAACCAAAATACCATGCTGGAACAACCACAATCCATAGGGAACAAACCAAATACATGTGGAACAACCACAATACCATAGCGGGAACAAGCACTTTACCATAGCTGGAAAAAAGCACATTCCATGGGAAAAAACCACAATACCATAGCTGGAAAAAAACCACAATACCATAGCGGAACAAAGCACTTTTCCCATAGCGGGAACAAACCAAACACCATATGGAACAAACCCCAAAATCCCAAGGGAAAACAAAGCAAAACCTGGGCTGGAACAAGCCTTTAAACCCCCCAATTTTAGAGGGTACTCTAAAAGTCTCACAAAACAATCAGCCAAAAAATTTTCCAAAACCAAAACTTATTATGTCGATTCCGCCCTTTCTGTTCGCCCGAGGCCCCGGGAGCTCGAGCCCACACCACTTGCACTGGATAAACCTCGGTTTAGTGCTTTATTAAGAATCCCCCAAACTTCACAAAAAATTGACTTCTGTTGAAGAGAGCCTCAATGAAGGTGTAATAAACGTAACTCCCCGGGCCAAAATTTTTGGGGAAAATGTTGGGGTTGTTTGAGGTGGGAAGTGTTGGAGTTTTTCAGAGATGGAGAAAGTGTTTTAGTTTTTATAGGTGGAGAAGTGTAAAGCTGTAGGCGAAATGGTTTCGGAATAAAGACATCTAATTGTTGTGGCGTGTCTTATCAAAAACCCTTCACTCATATAATATATATATATATATATATATATATATTTTATTATATATTATATATATATATATATTATATATTATATATGTCGTGCCGGATATGTAAAACTGGTCAATTAGCAAGAACTCATTTAAAATTAAGTCCTTTCTAAAATTTTCTCTTATACGTGTAAAGATATAATTTTTTCATTCATGTTAGTGTAAAAATTTATAATTTTGCACCAAAAGGAACTTAGAAAACTTACCTAACCTTATTATAACAAGAACAATTTATTTTAGCCTAACCCAACTATATATATTTTAGATTTGTTTACAATAATTTAATACTAAACAAACACAGTGAAATATATTTTTTTCGTTAGGTTCAGAATGATTTTGGCGAAATTATTGCATACACAAATTTTCGCTTGTCCTATATGGCAAGATGAGCGTTGCTATTTAAGCCAAGATTGCAAGTTCTGCCTATTGAATCTTTGTATTGAATCTTTCCTTTGAAGATGGACAGTAGGTGGAAGCCTCACTTCCGGTCAGGCTTGGAGGGCTAGGAGTACGCAGATCCTCCCAGATTGCTCTACCAGCTTTCCTATCCTCTTCCATAGCATCAAACGAGTTGATAAGACAAATTCTTCCTGATAACCTCAGTGACTCAGCAGGAATACAGGACCCTAGCTAAGCCAGTGCCATCACTGAATGGGAGACTCTTGCTGCTCCAGCACCAAACCCTAGTGCAGCACTGGCTCACAGTCAAGATGGGATGGTCCGATCGCTGAAAAGGTGCTTGCCAACATGCTCAGGGCTGCAACATCAGATAGGGAGACTGCCCGTCTCCAGGCTGCGAGTGCACATCACTCTGGGGACTTCCTCCAAACAGTTCCCATATCGGCAATGTGAACGCGACTCGACCCTAAGACCCTCCGTATTGCAGTGGCTCTGCGCCTTGCTGCCCCAATTCACACAGAATATACGTGTATTTGCGGCGAAGCGCAAGCAGACCAATACGGTCTACATGGTCTTAACTGTTCCAAAACCAAGGGCTGGCATGCAATATACAATGAGGTCAACGACATCATTAAGAGAACCCTTGCTACAGCTGGATGCCCAGCCGAGAGGGAGCCACGATCACTTGCAGCCAATACCCACAACCCAGTAAACCGCCCCGACGGGATCACCATCTATCCTTGGAAGAATGGCAAGCTCTTAGCATGGGACTATACCTGTGTGTCCACACTGGCTGACACCTATATCCATCACAGTGTGGGGCGACAGGGAGGAGCTGCTGACCACAGGGAGGAGTACAAGATCAGCAAGTACAGGGACATAAGCCAACAGTATCAATTTGTCCCAGTGGGATCAGAGACCTTGGGATCATGGGGAAAAAATGCCACACGTTTCCTTAAAGAATTGGGTTCCAGACTCATCGACACCACCAGGGACCCAAGGGCAGCCACTTTCATGTTCCAGCGCCTCAGCGTCGCCATCCAGAGGGGAAATGCTTGCTGCATACTTTGCTCACGTCCGGCTTCGGAGGAGCTGGAGGAAATTCATGATCTTTAATACATTGTACCATTGTATTCATGTTTGTGTTTTTCTGTAAATGTATTCTATTTATTAATAAATGTTCATATAGAATATAAAATATAGGGGGTGGTAAGAGAAGAAAATATTAAAACAGCTCCGGGGAGAAACTTGAATTTTCCCTGAGGATGAGGGCCCCCATTCCAGCTATAGAGGTGGTACTTCCCTAATATATATATATATATATATATATATATATATATATATATATATATATATATATATATATATTATATATATATATATTCTGATAAGACATATGCAACAGTTAGGTGTCTTTATTCCGAAACCATTTCGCCTAGAGCTTTACACTTCTCCACCGCTACAACTCCAACACTTCAGCTCTACACCTTCAACTCCTCCACCTTACAAGGACACTTGGCAGCTTTTCCACCTCTGCAACTTGAGGAGCAACTTGGCCAGGTCAAGCGACAACTCTCACACCTCCAGCAAACTTTTACAGCGGAACAAACACCTCAAGATGAAACAAAGACAAAATCAACAAAATATTCTGAAAACTTGCTAATTGCTGCGCAGCCCAGCAAAAAAAAAAAATCACTTATGAGGGTTAAACGAGAGATGAGATTAACGATTCGCAGTCTTCTAGCTGAGGCTAGGTTGGGATAACCTTGTTAAGGAAAAGCTTGGTTATGTTACGTCACGTTAAACTAAGCTGCGTTAGGTTAGGTTAGACTAAAATACATTAGGTTAGGTTAGGTTAAAATGCACTAGGTTAGGTTAGGTTATTTCAAGCTACGTTGGGTTAGGTGAGATTGAGCTCTGTTAGTTTTGCTGGTAACTTTACAAAACCCTTTAAATAAATTATTGATAAACTTAAATCTCCTCAAACTTCATTAGGTTTATGGGTAACTTAAAAAAAATAATAAATTATTGTTTAACTTCACAAACCCCTTAAACATCACTAGTTTTATGGGTAACTAAACCCTTTAAATAAGTCATTTATTGACTTCATAAAACTCCCTTTAATTTCACTAGTTTTATGGGTAACTAAACTCTTTAAATAAACCATTTATTGACTTCATAAAACTCCTTAATTTCACTAGTTTTATGGGTAACTAAACCCTTTAAATAAACCATTGATTAATGTCACAAAACTCCTTAACTTAACTAGTTTTGTGGGTAACTTAAACAAAAAGACACAAAGATCTACCCCTCACTGTTTACACTGAGGGAACGCCAACAAAAGAGTCCTTAAATTTGACGTTTACAGAGAGGAATTCAAAGCAAATATTCTCTGATCTGAAGTTTACAATGGCGCAACCTCTCCTTGCAATTGCAATGTCCGTTTGCAGTTTATATTCCAATTAGAGACACAACACAAAAGCGTGTAGTGGGAGTCCCAGTGCGTTGCTGGGAGGGGAATGCGGAATGAGAGGAAGAATGAGAAGGAATGAGGAATGAGGGGAAGAATGAGAAGGAATGAGGAGAGTCTGAAGAAGTCTGAAGGGGTGAGGAATCTGGGATGAGGGAACGAATGAAAGAAGTGTGAGAAAGGAGAAAAGGAATGAGAATTATTGGGGAATGTGGAGTGAGAATGAGGTGAATGGGGGATGAATGAGAAAGAATAAGGGTTATGGGGAGTGAATGAGAAAGAGCAAGTGAAATGATAAAGAATGAGGGAATGGATGAAAAAGAATGGAATGAATGAGAAGGAATGAGGAAAGACGAACGAGAACTAATGAGAGGACAAACGAAAAGGAATATGGAATGAGAGGACGAATGATTACGAATGCGGAATGAGGGGGAAGGAGAGGGGGGAGGAATGTGGAATGAGGGAGGACTGATAAGGAATTTGGAATAGAGGAATGAAAGGAATTTGGAATAAGGAGAGGGATGAAATGGAATAAAGAAACGAATGGGAAATAAAAGGGAATGAGAAAAGATGAGAAGGAATGGTAAGGGATGAAGAAGAGTTTTATCAAGTCATAATAAAGGTTTATACAGGGCGAAACGTTGTCCCAAGACTCTTTTTAAGGGAAACCTCAAAGTTCCAGTGTTAAAATCTTATGAGAAGCCTCACGGGTTCCAGTGTTCACAGAGGCTCTAAAAGCCTCAAGGGTTCCAGTGTCCACATAAGCTCTAAAAGAAGCCTCAGGGGTTCCAGTGTCCACAGAGGCTCTAAAAGAAGCCTCCGGGGTTCCAGTGTCCACAGAGGCTCTAAAAGAAGCCTCAGGGGTTCCAGTGTCCACAGAGGCTCTAAAAGAAGCCTCCGGGGTTCCAGTGTCCACAGAGGCTCTAAAAGAAGCCTCAAGGGTTCCAGTGTCCACAGAGGCTCTAAAAGAAGCCTCAAGGGTTCCAGTGTCCACAGAGGCTCTAAAAGAAGCTTCAGGATTCCAGTCACACTTCCAATCAACCAACTAAGCAATAATTCAACCAATCAATCTAACAACAACACACATACACCAATCATCCACCCACCGACCCACAACTCTTCCTCAATTCCCCATCCATCCATCAGGTCGATTTCACGATATTCAATCAGAAAACGGGATTTTTTTCTTATGGCCCTTCTCCTCTGCTTGTCAGTGCCTCTGACATTATATATATATATATATATATATATATATAATATATATATATATATATATATATATATAATATATAATATATATGGGGTGCCGAATAGGCAGAACTTGCGATCTTGGCTTAAATAGCAACGCTCATCTTGCCATATAGGACAAGTGAAAATTTGTGTATGCAATAATTTCGCCAAAATCATTCTGAACCTAACGAAAAAAATATATTTGATTGCGTTTGTTTAGTACTAAATTACTGTAAACGTATTTAAAATATATTTAGTTGGATTAGGCTAAAATAAATTGTTCTTGTTATAATAAGGTTAGGCAAGTTTTCTAAGATTCTTTTGCTGCAAAATTAAATTTTTTTACATTAACATTAATGAAAAAAATATATATTTAAACGGATAAGAGATAATTTTAGAAAGGACTTAATTTTAAATGAGTTCTTGCTAATTGACCAATTTTACATATTCGGCACGACATATATAATATATATATATATATATATATTATATATATATATATATATATATATATATATATATATATAATATATATATATATATATATATATCCTAGGTAGTAGGTTGGTAGACAGCAACCGCCCAGGGAGGTACTACCGTCCTGCCAAGTGAGTGTGCAACGAAAGCCTGTAATTGTTTTACATGATGGTAGGATTGCTGGTGTCTTTTGTCTGTCTCTTAAACATGCAAGATTTCAGGTACGTCTTGCTACTTCTACTTACACTTAGGTCACACTACACATACATGTACAAGCATATATATACACACCCCTCTGGGTATTCTTCTATTTTCTTTCTAGTTCTTGTTCTTGTTTATTTCCTTTTATCTCCATGGGGAAGTGGAACAGAATTCTTCCTCCGTAAGCCATGCGTGTTGTAAGAAGCGACTAAAATGCCGGGAGCAAGGGGCTAGTAACCCCTTCTCCCGTATAAATTACTAAATTTAAAAGAGAAACTTTCGTTTTTCTTTTTGGGCCGCCCTGCCTTGGTGGGATATGGCCGGTGTGTTGAAAGAAAGAATATATATATATAAATATATATAATATATATATATATATATATAATATATAATATATATATATATATAACATACCTTCACTGCTTTCTATTTATTTCACAGGAGTTAAAAGTTTAATGTGGAAGTTTATGCAGTCATATATTAGCGAGGAGTGATTCTCACTGTGGATCAAACCACTTATCTTTTAATTTATATATATTTTTTGTTTCTATCTTCCTCTCCCCTATACCCAATCCTTTTCCATCATCCCTGCCCCCCCTCCCCTCCCCTCTTTCCTTATCCTCCTCACCAGGACAGGGGTAAAGGTGATGAAAACCAGCGGTTACAGCTGCCCTGGTCAGCTGTGACATCAGAACCAGCTGCCCTGGTCAGCCGTGACATCAGAACCAGCTGCCCTGGTCAGCTGTGACATCAGAACCAGCTGCCCTGGTCAGCCGTGACATCAGAACCAGCTGCCCTGGTCAGCCGTGACATCAGAACCAGCTGCCCTGGTCAGCCGTGACATCAGAACCAGCTGCCCTGGTCAGCCGTGACATCAGAACCAGCTGCCCTGGTCAGCTGTGACATCAGAACCAGCTGCCCTGGTCAGCTGTGACATCAGAACCAGCTGCCCTGGTCAGCTGTGACATCAGAACCAGCTGCCCTGGTCAGCTGTGACATCAGAACCAGCTGCCCTGGTCAGCTGTGACATCAGAACCAGCTTCCTGGTCAGCTGTGACATCAGAACCAGCTGCCCTGGCAGCTGAACATCAGAACCAGCTGCCCTGGTCAGCTGTGACATCAGAACCAGCTGCCCTGGTCAGCTGTGACATCAGAACCAGCTGCCCTGGTCAGCTGTAACATCAGAACCAGCTGCCCTGGTCAGCTGTAACATCAGAACCAGCTGCCCTGGTCAGTTATAACATCAGAACCAGCTGCCCTGGTCAGTTATAACATCAAAACCAGCTGCCCTGGTCAGCTGTATCAGAACCAGCTGCCCTGGTCAGTTATATCAGAACCAGCTGCCCTGGTCAGCTGTAACATCAGAACCAGCTGCCCTGGTCAGCTGTAACATCAGAACCAGCTGCCCTGGTCAGTTATAACATCAGAACCAGCTGCCCTGGTCAACTGTAACATCAGAACCAGCTGCCCTGGTCAGCTGTAACATCAGAACCAGCTGCCCTGGTCAGCTGTAACATCAGAACCAGCTGCCCTGGTCAGCTGTAACATCAGAACCAGCTGCCCTGGTCAGTTATAACATCAGAACCAGCTGCCCTGGTCAGTTATAACATCAAAACCAGCTGCCCTGGTCAGCTGTATCAGAACCAGCTGCCCTGGTCAGTTATATCAGAACCAGCTGCCCTGGTCAGCTGTAACATCAGAACCAGCTGCCCTGGTCAGCTGTAACATCAGAACCAGCTGCCCTGGTCAGTTATAACATCAGAACCAGCTGCCCTGGTCAACTGTAACATCAGAACCAGCTGCCCTGGTCAGCTGTAACATCAGAACCAGCTGCCCTGGTCAGCTGTAACATCAGAACCAGCTACCCTGGTCAGCTGTAACATCAGAACCAGCTGCCCTGGTCAGCTGTAACATCAGAACCAGCTGCCCTGGTCAGTTATAACATCAGAACCAGATGCCCTGGTCAGCTGTAACATCAGAACCAGCTGCCCCCACCTTCAAGTGCTGTTCCCTGGAAGATAAAGCAACAAGAACAAGATAAGCAGCACAATGGTTACCTCACATAAGTGGATTTAATGCTACTATTCTATAACCTAAACCCATTTCGCATTATGTAACGATTTGGGAATATAATTTCGTTTTCTGGTGGGTTGTCAGACCCACTAACACCACAGTGTTAACATAGTGTTATTAACAATGTTATTAACACTCAAACCCACTAACACGATCGTTGAACTGAGTATGTCGTTTACATCGCCCACTAACACCACAGTGTAACATAGTGTATTACAATGGGTTTAACGACACTAAAAATATCACTGTGATTCGTTTGAGACTTTCTGAGTAGTGTGGGCGTGTGTTGAGCAGTGTGGGCGTGTGTTGAGCAGTGTGGGCGTGTGTTGAGCAATGTGGGCGTGTGTTGAGCAGTGTGAGCGTGTGAGCAGTGTGGGCGTGTGTTGAGCAGTGTGGGCGTGTGTTGAGCAGTGTGGCGTGTGTTGAGCAATGTGGGCGGTGTGTTGAGCAGTGTGAGGCGTCGTGAGCAGTGTGGAGTGTTGTTGAGCAGTGTGGGCGGTTGTTGAGCAGTGTGAGCGTTGTGAGCAGTGTGGGCGTGTGTTGAGCAGTGTGGCGTGTGTTGAGCAGTGTGGGCGTGTGCTGAGCAGTGTGGGCGTGTGTTGAGCAGTGTGGGCGTGTGCTGAGCAGTGTGGCGTGTGTGAGCAGTGTGGGCGTGTGTTGAGCAGTGTGGGCGTGTGTTGAGCATGTGGGCGTGTGTTGAGCAGTGTGGGCGTTGTTAGCAGTGTGGGCATCTGTTGAGCAGTGTGAGGTCTGTTGAGCAGTGTGGGCGTCTGTTGAGCAGTGTGGGCGTCCTGTTGAGCAGTGTGAGTGTCTGTTGAGCAGTGTGGGCGTGTGTGAGCAGTGTGGGCGTGTGTTGAGCAGTGTGGGCGTGTGTTGACAGTGTGGGCGTGTGTTGAGCAGTGTGGGCGTGTGTTGAGCAGTTGGGCGTGTGTTGAGCGTGTATGTTGGCGTGTGTTGAGCCGTGTAGGCGTTGTGTTGAGCAGTGTGGGCGTCGTTGAGCAGTGTGGGCGTCTGTTGAGCAGTGTGGGCGTCTGTTGAGCAGTGTGGCGTCTGTGAGCAGTGTGGGCGTCTGTTGAGCAGTTTGGGCGTCTGTTGAGCAGTGTGGGCGTCTGTTGAGCAGTGTGGGCGCCTGCTGAGCAGTGTGGGCGTCTGTTGAGCAGTGTGGGCGTCTGTTTGAGCAGTGTGGGCGTCTGTTGAGCAGTGTGGGCGTGTGTTGGGGCGTGTGGCGTCTGTTGAGCAGTGTGGGCGTCTGTTGAGCAGTGTGGGCGTCTGTTGAGCAGTGTGGCGTGTGTTGAGCAGTGATTGTTCGTGTGTTGAGCAGTGTAGCGTGTGTTGAGCAGTGTGGGAATGCGTTGAGCAGTGTGGGCGTGTGTTGAGCAGTGTGGGCGTCTGTTGAGCAGTGTGATGGGCGTCTGTTGAGCAGTTGTGGCGTGTGTTGAGCAGTGTGGCGTGTCTGTTGTAGCAGTAGGGCGTCTGTTGAGGCAGTGTGGGCTGTTAGCAGTGTGGGCGTCTGTTGAGTCAGTATGGCGTTGTTGGGCATGTGTTAGCAGTGTTATGGCAGTGTGGCGTCTGTTGAGAGCGTGG
>NC_069450.1:25962616-25969737 GCF_026875155.1 Cherax quadricarinatus
GGAAAATTAAAGAAAAAGACTTAATTTTAAATGATTTTTTGCTAATTGACCATTTAAAAAATTGGGGAGACAAAATTTTTAAATATATTTATAAAAAATTTTATAAATATATAAAAATAATAAAATTAAAAATATTAAAAAATTAAAAAAAAATAAAAATATAAAATATTTTATATATATATAAAAATATTAAAAAATTAAAATATATTTTTATATTAAAAATATATATATTTTATAAATATAATTTTATTTTAAAAATTAATAAAATAAATATATAAAAAAATTATTAAAAATTTAAAATTATATATAAAATTTTTATAAAATAATATATATATATATAAAAATATTTTATAGTATAATTTTTATAATATATATATTTTAATATATATATATATAAAAAATAAATATATATTTTAATTAAAATATATTTTAAATATAGTTATATAATTTTATTAATAATAAATTTTATAATTTTTAAATATATAAAAATATATATAAATAAAATATATTATATATATAATTTTTTATAAATATATAAAATATATATTTTATAAATAAATATATAAAAATATATATAATATATATATATTTTATAATCTATATAAATATATTTTAATAAAAATATATATAAATAAAAAAAATATTATATTAATTTTTATATTTTATAATAATATATATATATAAATTTTTATTATATATATAAATTTTAAAAAATAAAATATATATAATTCATAAAAGTAAAATGGGTATTTAAAAAAATCATTTATAATTAAAGATTTTTAAATTTTTTATATTTAAAAATATATTTTAAAAATTAAAAATTTAATTAAAAATTTTTTAATTTTTTAAAAAAATTTAGAAAAAAAAAAATTTTAAATTTTAAAAATATAAAATTTATTTACCTTTTAAAAACAAATAAAAAATTTAAAATATTTACAATAAAAAATTTTAAATACTAAAAAAAAATAAATATTAAAATTTTTTCATATTTAATGATTTCAAAAATTTTTGGAAAAAAAATTATAATTTTAATAAAAATTATTTAAAAAATAATTTATTACAATTAAAATAATATAAAATATCTAAAAAAATTTTCATTTAAATTAATAAAAAAAAATTATATAAAATAAAAAGTTTGGTGTTTTGGGGGGTTCCCCCTCTAAGGAAAATTTTGGCCCCTTAATCGGAAAGATATAAAAAAGCTTGAAGGTAAAAAAATTTAAATTTTTCCCAAAAAACCATTGAAAATTCCTTTTTTAACCCCCCAATTTTATTTTATCCCCAATAATATATTTTAAAAATTTACAAAAAATTAAATAAACCAAAAAACAAAAACGTTAAGGGAAAAGAAGGCGAAAAAATAAACAAATTTTCAAGATTGGAAAGAGGTTTCATTTAAAAAGGCAAGTGCCACGTTTTTGGCACAAATTAATTTTTTAAAAATATATATTAAATTAAAAATGAAATAAAGAGGCATTTAAAAATTAAAATTAAGGGGTTGTAATGGAAATTGGGTTTTGTGAACCCTATTTTGGGGGAAAAATTTTTGGGGCCCCCTTTTTTGGGGAATTTAAAAAGGGCCTTTTTTCCCTGGCCAAAAACTTTCCCCCACCCGGAAACCCATTTTTAAAAATTTTTTTACAAAAATTGGTAACAAAAATTTTTTAGAATTTGGGGATTCCTTAAAAACCCCCGGGCTTTTTGGGACGTGAAAAACATTTAGGGGGCCAAATTCTTGTTAAGCAGACTTAAACCCCAAAAAAACATTTTCCGGGCTTGGTTTGGGGGGCCAAGGGGGGGAAAAAGACAACATTTCCCCCGAAGCCCTTTATTTTAAAAAAAACGCCCAAACCCCATTGGCCCCATTTCCCCTTTTCCCAGGAATGGGGTCCTTTCTTTTATTAAAACTTAACAAACCCTGGGGAAAAAACAAAATTATTAAAAAATTTTTGTTTTAAAACCCGGAAAACTCCGGCTCAGCAAATTTGGGTAAAGCCCGTGGGAAACAGTTTAGGGGGAAAATTTAAACTCAAAAAAGCGCTTCAGGGTTTTGGAATGCCTTCATTGCTCATTTCCCCGAGGGGGAATTTAAAATTCGAGTTTTAGAGGGGTAATAGCCAATTCGGAGTTAAGGGGTTTTTTAAACCCCAGTCTCAAATTCAAAAAGGGTAAAAAAAAGTTCCCAAAAGGCCCCAGGGTTCCCGAAGGGGTTTCTAAAACTCAGTGGGTGGGGTTCAGAGGGGTACTACTCATGCTGCGTTCAGAGGGGTTTTCAAGCTCAGGCAGCCGTTCAGAGGGGGCTATCAGTGGGGCAATTTTAGAGGGGAACAACTCAGTGCGGGAGTTCAGAGGGTACTAGGGTCAGGCTGCAGTTCAGAGGGTACTAAACCAGTGCTGCAGTTTTAGAGGGGGACTAGCTCAGTGCGCAGTTCAGAGGGGTTTAAAGCCGCTGTTTTCCGAGTTCGGGGCCCACTTGAGGAGCTGGGATGATATTTCCCACAAAGTAACTTGTGACAGGGCACGTACCCAAAATCCCTTTTAAAAAGTATACTTTTTGATGAAAATCCGGGAAAACAACACCACGTGGATAATTTTTTTTTCAGTAGACGGCGGTTTACAATGCTTGGGAAATTACCGAAAAGTTGTTTTAAATTTTATATATATAAAATAAAATATAATATAAATATTATAATAAATAATAAAAAACTAAAAATATATATATAATAAAAATATATGGGGGCCCCCTGCCGAAAAGCAAAACTTGCATCTTGGGGTTTAAAAAAAACAACGTATCTTTGCCATATAGGACAAAGGGAAAAATTTTGTATGCAATAAATTTTGCTAAAATAATTCTTGGGAAACCAACGAAAAAAAAGCATTTTATTGGCCGGGGTTTTTTTTTTGTATTAAATTTTTGAAACGTATTTAAAATATATTTTTGTTGGGTTTTGGCTTTAAAAAAATTTGTTTTTGCTAAAATAAGGTTAGGGGAAGTTTTCTAAGATTCTTTTGGGTGCAAAATTTAAAATTTTTTACAATTTTCCAAAATTTTAAAGAAAAAAATAAAACTTTTAAAAGTAAAGAAAAAATTTTAAAAAGAACTTAACTATAAAATTAAATTCTTTCTAATTGACCAGGGTTTTTCCCTAATTTGGGCCCCACAAAATATATATAAAATATTTTATAAAAATATATAATATATTTTTTAAAAAAAATTGATGAAAAAATATAGTTATAACCCGCTTTAAAAAATGGGTTGTTTAAGCTTTAAAAAAATTTTTTAAAGGCAAAAAGGGGGAAAAAAAAAAAAGGATTTTAAATGTTTAAATTTAAAAGTTGGGTTTTTAATTAAGCAGGGAATTCTTTTTTGGAATTAGAAAAAGGAGGTGTGCATTTTCTTTTGCGCAAGGGCCCCAGAAAGGTTTTTTAGGGGTTCAATGTAGGGGAGCGAAACCAAAATTTTTTCAGAGTGTATCAGTCTGAGGAAGGAAGGCGGGGTTTAGGGTTCGCTAGGAAGGTTGGAGGAGGGGGAAAAGGGAAGGTTTTGTTGTGCGAGGGGCTTGGACTTCACAGGCATGGGGTGAGCGTGTTGATGGGAGTGAATGGAACAAATGGTTTTTATACTTGACGTGCTGTTGGAGTGTGATAAAGTAACTTTTATGAGATTCAGGAAACCGGCGCCGGACTTGAGTCCTGGAGATGGAAGTACAGTGCCTGCACTCTGAGAGGGGTGTTATGTTGAATTTAAAAAACTGTAGTGTAAGACCTTCTGGCAAGAACAGTGATGGAGTGAATGATTGTGAAAGTTTTTCTTTTTCGGGCACCTGCTTTGGTGGGAATCGGCGGTTGTGATAATATTTAAAAAAAAAAAAAAAAAAATAACAATAAATATTATTAATAATATTATATAATATATATATAATATATATATATATATATATATATATATATATATTATATATATTAATATATATTACAAGACTGAAAGTTAATATCAGTTGTATAGACATGACTTTATTAAAACTAGAGATGATTTAGTTAAAAGTTGATATGACTTAATTAAAAGAAGTTGATATGACTCAAAAAAGTTGAGGTGACTTAAAAAAAAGAGTTGAAATGATTCAATTAAAAAAAGTTGAAGTGACTTAATTAAGAAAGTTGACATGTCTTAATAGGACTGAGAAAACAAAGACAGTCGTGTAGCATTTTTCGTTCTGACGACATTTCGCCCTACGCAGGTTGCAGCATTCAATACGTCAGGGAGCGCCAGACTCGTAGGGAAGAGAGGTCGTGTATCTATTGGGGGATGACTAGGAGGCAATGAAGGTTCGATCCAAGGAAGAGGAGAAAGGAAGTTTGGTTCATTACCCTCACTAGCAACATTGAACCTTCCTGGAGGAAAGAAGCTCTACGCTGAGCGAAACGTTGCCTGGCAGAAACGTTGCAGTAGGCGAGAAAATATTGTAACCGAGACCGGGGAGCGGGCGCCATTATGTCAGACCCATCAACAGAAACAACACGTGCGTTAACAGACACGCCCACACTGCCCAACAGACATGCCTACGCTACTCAACAGACACGCCTACACTGCCCAGTAGACACGCCCACACTGCCCAACAGACATGCCTACGCTACTCAACAGACACGCCTACACTGCCCAGTAGACACGCCCACACTGCCCAACAGACATGCCTACGCTACGCAACAGACACGCCTACACTGCCCAGTAGACACGCCCACACTGCCCAACAGACATGCCTACGCTACTCAACAGACACGCCTACACTGCCCAGTAGACACGCCCACTCTGCCCAACAGACATGCCTACGCTACTCAACAGACACGCCTACACTGCCCAGTAGACACGCCCACCTGCCCAACAGACATGCCTACGCTACTCAACAGACACGCCTACACTGCCAGTAGACACGCCCACCTGCCCAACAGACATGCCTACGCTACTCAACAGACACGCCTACACTGCCCAGTAGACACGCCCACACTGCCCAACAGACATGCCTACGCTACTCAACAGACACGCCTACACTGCCCAGTAGACACGCCCACACTGCCCAACAGACATGCCTACGCTACTCAACAGACACGCCTACACTGCCCAGTAGACACGCCCACACTGCCCAACAGACATGCCTACGCTACTCAACAGACACGCCTACACTGCCCAGTAGACACTGCCCACTCGCCCAACAGGCATGCCTACGCTACTCAACAGACACGCCTACACTGCCCAGTAGACACGCCCACTACTGCCCAACAGACATGCCTACGCTACTCAACAGACACGCCTACACTGCCCAGTAGACACGCCCACTCTGCCCAACAGACATGCCTACGCTACGCAACAGACACGCCTACACTGCCCAGTAGACACGCCCACACTGCCCAACAGACATGCCTACGCTACTCAACAGACACGCCTACACTGCCCAGTAGACACGCCTACACTGCCCAACAGACATGCCTACGCTACTCAACAGACACGCCTACACTGCCCAGTAGACACGCCCACACTGCCCAACAGACATGCCTACGCTACTCAACAGACACGCCTACACTGCCCAGTAGACACGCCCACACTGCTCAACAGACGCTCACACTGCTCAACAGACGCCCACACTGCTCAACACACGCCCACACTGCTCAACGCATTCCCACACTGCTCAACACACGCCTACACTGCTCAACACACGCCCACACTGCTCAACAGACGCCCACACTGCTCAACAGACGCCCACACTGCTCAACAGACGCCCACACTGCTCAACAGACGCCCACACTGCCCCAACACACGCCCACACTGCTCAACAGACGCCCACACTGCTCAACAGACGCCCACACTGCTCAACAGACGCCCACACTGCTCAGCAGGCGCCCACACTGCTCAACAGACGCCCACACTGCTCAACAGACGCCCAAACTGCTCAACAGACGCCCATACTGCTCAACAGACGCCCACACTGCTCAACACACGCCCACACTGCTCAACACACGCCCACACTGCTCAACGCATTCCCACACTGCTCAACACACGCCTACACTGCTCAACACACGAACATCACTGCTCAACACACGCCCACACTGCTCAACAGACGCCCACACTGCTCAACAGACGCCCACACTGCTCAACAGACGCCCACACTGCCCAACACACGCCCACACTGACTCAACAGACGCCACACTGCTCAACAGACGCTCACACTGCTCAACAGACGCCCACACTGCTCAGCAGGCGCCCACACTGCTCAACAGACGCCCACACTGCTCAACAGACGCCCAAACTGCTCAACAGACGCCCCACTGCTCAGCAGACGCCCAAAACTGCTCAACAGACGCCCACACTGCTCAACAGACGCCCACATGCTCAACAGACGCCCACACTGCTCAACAGACGCCCACACTGCTCATACAGACGCCCACACTGCTCAACACACGCCCACACTGCTCAACATACGCCCACACTGCTCAACACACGCCCACACTGCTCAACACACGCCCACACTGCTCAACACACGCCCACACTGCTCAACACACGCCCACACTGCTCAACACACGCCCACACTGCTCAACACACGCCCACACTGCTCAACAGACACTCACACTGCTCAACAGACGCCCACACTGCTCAACAGACGCCCACACTGCTCAACAGACACTCACACTGCTCAACTGATGCCCACACTGCTCAACACACGCCCACACTGCTCACACGCTCACACTGCTCAACACACGCCCACACTGCTCAACACACGCCCACACTGCTCACACGCTCACACTGCTCAGCACACGCCCACACTGCTCAAACACACGCCCACACTGCTCAGCACACGCCCCACACTGCTCAACACACGCCCACACTGCTCAACACACGCCCACATGCTCACACGCTCACACTGCTCAACACACGCCCACACTGCTCAACACACGCCCACACTGCTCACACGACAACGCTCAACACACGCCCACATTTGGGTTTCATTTATCAACACACGCCACACTGCTTCAACACACGCCACACTGCTCAAACACACGCCACACTGCTCACACGCTCCACTGTCAACACCGGGCCCCCAGGCTCAACACCCACTGTAAACAACCCCGCC
>NC_069450.1:25970237-25992601 GCF_026875155.1 Cherax quadricarinatus
TTCTATTTCATCATTCTAGCTAGGAATGACAACTCTGCTGGCGACACGAAATTTGCAACTAACAATACCCCTGTGCGTGAAGCCCTAAACTCGTAAGGGGAGAGACGGAGAGGCGGGGAGGGGGGATGGGAGACGGGAGGGGGATCATACAGCTAGTGTTACTCGTGACTAATGTATATGTTGTGTGACCCCTTAGGGTTTAGTGCTTCCCCCTGAATGCAATAATTTTATTGCTCTTGTTATCCTGTTATCAGTATTACTCTCACTGTTATCCTGTTATCAGTCTTACTTTCACTGTTATCCCGTTATCAGCTATACTTTCACTGTTATCCTGTTATCAGTCTTACTTTCACTGTTATCCCGTTATCAGCTATACTTTCACTGTTATCCTGTTATCAGTCTTACTTTCACACTGTTATCCCATTATCAGCTATACCTTCCCACTTTTTATCCTGTTATCGGAACATTTTTCGTCTAATTATCTGGACGTTCAATTATCGAGAGGACGCTCCTATAATTGCATATAATTTCACTATCTCTATCGGTGATCATAGTCTTATCTGGTGTGATTATACACCGATAACACTTGTAATAACCTCGCGTGTGTATGCGATATACCTAGCCTCTCTCTCTCTCTCTCTCTCTCTCTCTCTCTCTCTCTCTCTCTCTCTCTCTCTCTCTCCCTCTATTATTTTACACAGGCTTTTACAAGGTTAGGCTTAAGGTTCCTAACTTTATTTACAAGTTATCACCTGTTACCTACATCAGCTCTTATTGTAGAATCTACAATCTTGATCCTTCCTTCAGTGTTATATATTGCTACTTAGCGATATATGGGCCAGCGGGCAGCCAGCAGCAACAGACTGATTGACCAGGCAAGCACCAGACAAGCCTGGTCCAGTACAGGCCTGCGGGAGTAGGACAACTCTCGAAACATATCAGTGATGTTTCAAAGGGTGGGTTTACACTACTCGTGAAGCCTACGACGTGAGGTTCTTGAAGCCTCTCAACGTGGGTTCACAACTAACCCACAGTTTAGAAAAGGAATCTTAGAAAGTATTTTCGATCTAAGCTTTGGTCTCCTAAGTGTGGGTTAGTTGTGAAGTGTTCCAGCCAGGGGATTGTGGGTTAGCTGTGAAGTGTTCCAGCCAGGGTATTGTGGGTTAGTTGTGAAGTGTTCCAGCCAGGGTATTGTGGGTTAGTTATGAATTGTTCCAGCCAGGGTTTTGTGGGTTAGTTGTGAAGTGTTCCAACCAGGGTACTGTGGGTTAGTTGTGAACTGTTCCAGCCAGGGTATTGTGGGTTAGTTGTGAAGTGTTCCAGCCAGGGTACTGTGGGTTAGTTGTGAACTGTTAAAGCCAGGGTATTGTGGGTTAGTTGTGAAGTGTTCCAGCCAGGGTACTGTGGGTTAGTTGTGAAGTGTTCCAGCAAGGGTATTGTGGGTTAGTTGTGAACTGTTCAAGCCAGGGTACTGTGGGTTAGTTGTGAAGTGTTCCAGCCAGGGTATTGTGGGTTAGCTGTGAAGTGTTCCAGCAAGGGTATTGTGGGTTAGTTGTGAACTGTTCCAGCCAGGGTATTATGGGTTAGTTGTGAAGTGTTCCAGCAAGGGTATTGTGGGTTAGTTGTGAACTGTTCCAGCCAGGGTATTATGGGTTAGTTGTGAACTGTTCCAGCAAGGGTATTGCGGGTTAGTTGTGAAGTGTTCCAGCCAGGGTACTGTGGGTTAGTTGTGAAGTATTCCAACAAGGGTATTGTGGATTAGTTGTGAAGTATTCCAACCAGGGTACTGTGGGTAAGTTGTGAAGTGTTTCAGCCAGGGTATTGTGGGTTAGTTGTGAAGTGATCCAGCCAGGGTATTGTGGGTTAGATGTGAAGTGTTCCAGCCAGGGTATTGTGGGTTAGTTGTGAAGTGTTCCAGCCAGGTTATTGTGCGTTAGTGTGAAGTGTTCCAGCCAGGGTATTGTGGGTTAGTTGTGAAGTGTTCCAGCCAGGGTATTGTGCGTTAGTTGTGAAGTGTTCCAGCCAGGGTATTGTGGGTTAGTTGTGAAGTGTTCCAGCCAGGGTATTGTGCGTTAGTTGTGAAGTGTTCCAGCCAGGGTATTGTGGGTTAGTTGTGAAGTGTTCCAGCCAGGGTATTGTGCGTTAGTTGTGAAGTGTTGCAGCCAGGGTATTGTGGGTTAGTTGTGAAGTGTTCCAGCCAGGGTATTGTGCGTTAGTTGTGAAGTGTTCCAGCCAGGGTATTGTGCGTTAGTTGTGAAGTGTTCCAGCCAGGGTATTGTGGGTTAGTTGGTGAAGTGTTCCAGCCAGGGTATTGTGCGTTAGTTGTGAAGTGTTCCAGCCAGGGTATTGTGGGTTAGTTGTGAAGTGTTCCAGCCAGGGTATTGTGGGTTAGTTGTGAAGTGTTCCAGCCAGGGTATTGTGGGTTAGTTGTGAAGTGTTCCAGCCAGGGTATTGTGGGTTAGTTGTGAAGTGTTCCAGCCAGGGTATTGTGATTAGTTTTGAATTATGGGAGCCAATGTATTGTGGCTTATTTAAGAATTATTCTAGCTACTGTTGTGGGTTAGTTATAAACAGTTCCAGCCGCATTATAGTGACTGCGATAGCCTCAACTATAATCTCAAAGAAGAATAAATCACAATACCGTGGCTGGAAAAAATCATAAATAACCCACACTTAGGAAAGGATACTTCGGATGACGTTTCGGTCCGCCTTAGACCATTGTCAAGTCACAACTGAGAGACAAAATGCCAAGATCAGAAAATCGATCTGAGGTATTAAACAGCAGTTCTGCTGGAACGAAACCCCTGAAACTGGCGTCTCCCAGCTCATAACCTTTCACAGGAACCATCCTGTGTGATGGAATATGACAGGGAACCATCCTGTGTGATGGAATATGACAGGGAACCATCCTGTGTGATGGAATATGACAGGGAACCATCCTGTGTGATGGAATATGACAGGGAACCATCCTGTGTGATGGAATATGACAGGGAACCATCCTGTGTGATGGAATATGACAGGGAACCATCCTGTGTGATGGAATATGACAGGAAACCATCCTGTGTGATGGAATATGACAGGAAACCATCCTGAGTGATGGAATATGACAGGGAACCATCTTGTGTGATGGAATATGACAGGGAACCATCCTGTGTGATGGAATATGACAGGAAACCATCCTGAGTGATGGAATATGAGAGGGAAACCATCCTGAGTGATGGAATATGACAGGGAAGCATCCTGTGTGATGGAATATGACAGGGAACCATCCAGTGTGATGGAATATGACAGGGAAACCATCCTGAGTGATGGAATATGACAGGGAAGCATCCTGTGTGATGGAATATGACAGGGAAACCATCCTGAGTGATGGAATATGACAGGGAACCATCCTGTGTGATGGAATATGACAGGAAACCATCCTGTGTGATGGAATATGACAGTGAAACACCATCCTGTGTGATGGAATATGACAGTGAAACACCATCCTGTGTGATGGAATATGACAGTGAAACACCATCCTGTGTAATGGAATATGACAGGGAACCATCCTGTGTGATGGAATATGACAGAGAACCATCCTGTGTGATGGAATATGACAGGGAAGCATCCTGTGTGATGGAATATGACAGGGAACCATCCTGTGTGACGGAATATAACAGGGAGACCATCCTGTGTGATGGAATATGACAGGGAGACCATCCTGTGTGATGAAATATGACAGGGAACCATCCTGTGTGATGGAATATGACAGGAAAACCATCCTGTGTGATGGAATATGACAGGGAAGCATCCTGTGTGATGGAATATGACAGAGAACCATCCTGTGTGATGGAATATGAGAGGGAAACCATCCTGAGTGATGGAATATGACAGGGAACCATCCAGTGTGATGGAATATGACAGGGAACCATCCAGTGTGATGGAATATGACAGGGAACCATTCAGTGTGATGGAATATGACAGGGAACCATCCAGTGTGATGGAATATGACAGGGAACCATCCAGTGTGATGGAATATGACAGGGAAGCATCCTGTGTGATGGAATATGACAGGGAACCATCCAGTGTGATGGAATATGACAGGGAACCATCCAGTGTGATGGAATATGACAGGGAACCATTCAGTGTGATGGAATATGACAGGGAACGATCCTGTGTGATGGAATATGACAGGGAACCATCCTATGTGATGGAATATGACAGGGAACCATCCTATGTGATGGAATATGACAGGGAACCATCCTGTGCAATGGAATATGACAGGGAACCATCCTGTGCAATGGAATATGACAGGGAACCATCCTGTGCGATGGAATATGACAGGGAACCATCCTGTGTGATGGAATATGACAGGGAAACCATTCAGTATGATGGAATATGACAGGAAAACCATCCTGTGTGATGGAATATGACAGGGAAACCATTCAGTGTGATGGAATTTGACAGAGAACCATCCTGTGATGGAATATGACAGGGAAACCATTCAGTGTGATGGAATTTGACAGAGAACCATCCTGTGTGATGGAATATGACAGGGGAAACCATCCAGTGTGATGGAATATGACAGGTAACCATCCAGTGTGATGGAATATGACAGGGAACCATCCTTTGTGATGGAATATGACAGGGAACCATCCTGTGCAATGGAATATGACAGGGAACCATCCTGTGCGATGGAATATGACAGGGAACCATCCTGTGTGATGGAATATGACAGGGAACCAGTCAGTGTGATGGAATATGACATGGAACCATCCAGTGTGATGGAATATGACTGGGAACCATCCAGTGTGATGGAATATGACAGGGAACCATCCAGTGTGATGGAATATGACAGGGAACCATCATGTGTGATGGAATATGACAGGGAACCATCTTGTGTAAGGAATATGACAGGGAACCATCCTGTGTAATGGAATATGACAGGGAACCATCCTGTGTAATGGAATATGACAGGGAACCATCCTGTGTAATGGAATATGACAGGGAACCCATCCTGTGTAATGGAATATGACAGGGAACCATCCTGTGTAATGGAATATGACAAGGAACCATCCTGTGTAAGGAATATGACAGGGAACCATCCTGTGTGATGGAATATGACCGGGAACCATCCAGTGTATAGGTAGGTGTATTTCGTAAACACCGGCCTTGCGCTACCCTTGTAAACTGTCGTATCCCTTATTTCCTCCCTTCTCCCTCTTTACCCCTCATCTATTCTCCTTCTGCCTTCTCCCTCATTCCCTCTCTTCTATTCTCCCTTCTCCGATTTCTCTGTTTTATTTCGTCCTCTTATCCAAATACCTTTTACACTGTCTTCGTTGCCCTCCCTCCGTCCTCGTCTCCCTCTCTCCCTTACACTCTATTCTCCCTCACCCCCTATTCTCCCTGAGAAACAGTCTGAATGTTTGCAAACGGCAAGAGATGACGGAATTAACATTGTAACCGACTGTATATATTGTGTGTTAGTATTGTCTCTGGTATTGTGTGTGTGGGTGTATTGTGTTGCCAGGGTGTTGCCACCCCCTCTCTATTGCTTTTCTCTTCCTCTTCTGTTTCCTTCATTTCTCTTCTACTTACTCTTCTAATTTCTTAATTGTTCATTTCATTACTTTCTTTTCCACTTCTTTACCTCCTCTTCCACTTCTTTACTTCCTCTTCCACTTCTCTACCTCTTCTTCCACTTCTTTACCTTCTCTTCCACTTCCTTTACCTCCTCTTCCATTTTTTACTTTCTCTTCCACTTCTCTACCTCCTCTTCCACTTCTTTACCTCCTCTTCCACTTCTTTACTTTCACATTCTTTACTTCCTCTTCCACTTCTTTACCTCCTCTTCCTTTGTTTTCTACTTCCTTAATTCCTCTTCTAGTATATATTTTTTTTACCTCCCTTCCTTTGTCTATCTGACTTAACATTAATTACCCTCCCAGACCCCTTCCATCACCCACCCGCCCAACCCATCACTGACCCACCTCCCCATTACTACCCCCCCATCTCACCATCCCTGGCCCTCCTAAGAACAACCCATTACACCCACCCACCCTCGCACCCATCCATCCCGACCACACCCATATCATACCCATACGACACATCCACCCACCCATCCCAATCATACCCATATCATACCCATCACACCCACCCATCCGACCACACCCATATCATACTCGCCCCTCCCACCCATCCCGACCACACCATATCATAACTCGCCCACCACCCCACGCCGAGCAAATCCCGACCACACCCCTATCATAATCACCCCACCCCGAGCCCATCCCGACCACACCCATATCATACTCGCCCCACCCATCCCGACCACACCCATATTCATACTCGCCCCACCCACCCAACCCTGGCACGCTATGCATCAAGTGCCAAGTCTGGCTTTCACTGTCTTGGCACCCAGTTAGCCCTCAGCTCTGTTCCCCACGGTCACTACACTGCATTATGGCACTCATATGGCACTCGCCACTGTTCTCTAAGGTCACTACCCTGCGTTATGGCACTCATATGGCATTCACTGAGTGAGGTCTGTTCTCCATGGTCACCACAGTGTATTATGACACTCATATGGCACCAGTTGACATTAGCCTGAATAACAGGGGAGGTGACATGGTTATCATGAGGAGGTGCCATGGTTATCATGGGAAGATGCCATGGTTATCATGGGGAGGTGCCATGGCTATCATAGGAAGGCAACATGGCTCTCATAGGAAGGTGCCAGGGTTTTATTATGGGTAGGTGCCATGGTCATTATGGGGAGGTGCCATGGTTAACATGGGGAGATGCCATGGTCATGGTGAGTGCCACGGTTACCAAGGGGAGGTGCCACAGATTTTAGACGAATTTACGACCACAATCGAGTTTTATCAAGTCTTATCTAGGGCGAAACGTGCTCGAAAAGTCGCTCTGCTTCCAGCAACCAGGAAGCATGGTCTGGGACCGGGTCGCGGGGGCGTTGACCCCGGGAAACGACTACAGGTGACCTACAGGTGCTTACTGTATCCTCCTTCAGGTGAGTCTGCTCTTACCTGATAGAGGAGGAACCGTAGCTACCCATCACCTCCTACCCTCCCTCTCCTATCCTCCAGCCTCCTACCCTCCCTCTCCTATCCTCCAGCCTCCTACCCTCCCTCTCCAACCCTCCAGCCTCATACCCTCCCTCTCCAACCCTCCAGCCTCCAACCCTCCCTCTCCAACCCTCCAGCCTCCTACCCTCCCTCTCCAACCCTCCATCCACCCACTGCACCCCCCATCCACACACAGCACCCCCTCCATCCACACACAGCACCCCGTCCATCCACCCACAGCACCCCTTCCATCCACACACAGCACCAGGTCCATCCACCCACAGCACCCCCTCCATCCACACACAGCACCCCGTCCATCCACCCACAGCACCCCGTCCATCCACACACAGCACCCCGTCCATCCACCCACAGCACCCCGTCCATCCACCCACAGCACCCCGTCCATCACCCACATGCACCCCGTCCATCCACCCACAGCACCCCCTCCATCCACACACAGCACCCCCTCCATCCACACACAGCACCCCGTCCATCCACCCACAGCACCCCGTCCATCCACACACAGCACCCCGTCCATCCACCCACAGCACCCCGTCCATCCACCCACAGCACCCGTCCATCCACCCACAGCACCCCCTCCATCCACCCACAGCACACCCCTCCATCCACCCACAGCTCCCCCTCCATCCACCCACACCCCCCGCCCTCTGGAATCAGAAGCCTTACAGTGTTACCAGACACACAGGGGGTAAAACCTCTTCCTAATACCATCCCCTTACGTAGCAACTGCCCACTTTTCTGACATCACACCCATAATAATAACAATAATAATAATAATTATTATTATTATTTTCTAAAATTACATGATACAAACCATAGCTAACATCAATGACATATTATTATATAGAAAGCCCCTTGTTATGCAGAGCATTTCGGGCAAATTTAATCAGTTTTGTCCCCAGGATGCGACCCACACCAGTCAACTCGCACCCAGGTACCTATTATACTGCTAGGTGAACAAGTGGCACTCAAGATGGCATTCTCTTCACTCTAGCCGCCACCAATAGCAAAGTGGCACCGAGTGATGGCAGTGTTGTGTGTTTCATAATTTATCGTTCAACTTCCTCCTGGTTCTTAATTTACCGTCCCAGCCTCGCATCAGATTTTATCGCTCAGTATTTATTTCCACAATTTTTCACTTTTCTTTCCATTCACCACATACCGTCAAAAGCCCTGGGTTAATGCAAGCCCTGGGTTAATGCAAGCCCTGGGTTAATGCAAGCCCTGGGTTAATGCAAGTACTGGGTTAATGCAAGCCCTGGGTTAATGCAAGCCCTGGGTTAATGCAAGCCCTGGGTTAATTCAAGCCCTGGGTTAATGCAAGCCCTGGGTTAATGCAAGCCCTGGGTTAATGCAAGCCCTGGGTTAATTCAAGCCCTGGGTTAATGCAAGCCCTGGGTTAATGCAAACCCTGGGTTAATGCAAGCCCTGGGTTAATGCAAGCCCTGGGTTAATGCAAGCCCTGGGTTAATGCAAGCCCTGGGTTAATGCAAGCCCTGGGTTAATGCAAGTACTGGGTTAATGCAAGTACTGGGTTAATGCAAGTACTGGGTTAATGCAAGCCCTGGGTTAATGCAAGCCCTGGGTTAATGCAAGTACTGGGTTAGTACAAGCCCTGGGTTAATACAAACCCTGGGTTAATACAAGCCCTGGGTTAATGCAAGAACTGAGTTAATACAAGCCCTGGGTTAATACAAACCCTGGGTTAATACAAGCCCTAGGTTAATACAAGCCCTGAGTTAATACAAGCCCTGAGTTAACACAAGCCCTGCGTTAATACAGGCCCTGGGGTAATACAAGCCCTGGGTTAATACAAGCCTTGGGTTAATACAAGCCTTGGGTTAATACAAGCCCTGGGGTAATATAAACCCTGGGTTAATACAAGCCTTGGGTTAATACAAGCCCTGGGGTAATACAAGCCCTGGGTTAATACAAACCCTGGGTTAATACAATCCCTGGGTTAATATAAGTCCTGGGTTAATACAATTCCTGGGTTAATACAAGCCCTGGGTTAATATAAGCCCTGGGTTAATGCAAGCCCTGGGTTAATACAAGTACTGGGTTAATGCAAGCCCTGGGTTAATGTAATAACCCAGGGCTTGCATTAACCCAGGACTTGTATTAAACCAGGGTTTGTATTAACCCGGGGCTTGTATTAACACAGGGCTTGTGTTAACCCAAGGCTTGTTTTAACCCAGGGCTTGTATTAACCCAGTACTTGAATTAACCCAGGGCTTGTAATTAACCCAGTACTTGAATAACCCAGGCTTGCATTAACCCAGGGCTTGCATTAACCCAGGCTTTGCATTAACCCAGTACTTGCATTAACCCAGTACTTGCATTAACCCAGTACTTGCATTACCCGGGCTTGCATTAACCCAGGCTTGCATTAACTCAGGGCTTGCATTAACCCAGGCTTACATTGTAGACAGCCTGTACTGGCAGAGCACACAGCCTAGCCGTCTGCTCTGACTAGTTTCATATTCGCGGCATTCAGTGCTGCCCTCTGTAGGCCTACCTAGGTCGGTGGGACACACAGTCCACCCTCTCCCCACTCCCGCTTCGACCGACTTGAGTACAACAGGTACTCCCCCTCCACGGACTGGCTTGCGGTCACTTCCTCACACTGCCCGTTGTGTACTCACTCCTACCCGATTAAAGCCAATCTAGCCACGGCCGTATCATTGCTACCAAACGCTACCTTCATCGGCACTAAACACGCTGTTCAACAGTAAGAACAGCAATAACAGTGGTGACAGCGGAGTCAGCGGCCTTGTGAGCCTCTTCAGGGTGGAGGGGATCGGTCGACACCATCAACATCATCCGTCGTCATCCAACGCACCTGCTAGCCTAAAGAGTTATCTGCTACTCCCAGCGTCTTGACGGGACCCGAGATAGATCTTCGTCCTAGATTTTTCCCACAAAATCTGGACATAGGCATCACGGCGTCATCTCCACCTTAGCAGTCACGTGTTCACCTCATCACCCTTCTACAGCCCTTCACACTCTCCACACCATTCTCCTGCCTCCTACAGCGTCCCTACGCCCTTCTCAGCTACAAGAAGTAGAGGTGAGGTGTTAGTGTGTTGGCTTCGTTGGCTCCACGAGTGACCACGAGGCAGCTCTAGGGTTGGTTTATACCCTAATCAGCGTGTAAACACACCAGCCCTCTATACAGCCTTATCTCTAGCAAAGACTCCTTCTCGCCGTCCATGTGTGTTGTGTTCTTCCCATTTCCTCAAGAAGTTCTACCGGGCTTAGCCACGTGGGAACCCAGTTGGCTTAGCCCCTAAGCCAGCAAAGTTCAGCGTCTACAGCAGCTCGTGACTCATCATAGTGTCTACTACTACTCAGCGCCTACGTATCTCCAGCCAGTGCAGTTTTTTTTTGTGTTGCCCAGTTTAAAAATTTTTTTTTTTTCCCTTTCCCTTGTTGTTTTATTCCCAGTTCATCACCAGTTCTGTTTTCCCCAGTGATTTGTTACAGTAAAACTTACTCGTCCCAGTTAAAAATTTTCACTTAAGCTTGTTTTTAGCACGTTCGAGTAGTGCAGTAAATGTTTTGTTCTCCGTGTGCTGAAGCCGCAGTCAGTCAGCGCGCCCAGACACGCTTGCCAGTGTAAACAACCATACACCAGCTGTGGTTCACGCCGGGTACCCACGTCTAATATCTTTTACCTCCACAGAGTTACTCCGGTCCTTCCTGTTCTTTTCCCAATCCTTTCTGATATTTTTTTTCTACGACATTGAACCCCCATAGCAGTATACAAATGCTACGAGGCGTTTTAGTGTCACTAGAAACATCACTGAAAGTTCCAGCACCTGCCGGTACCTTCGTCCACCTGCACTCAAAGTTAAGTAAACAGTGACTTACCTAGCATTTCCTAATATTTTGTGACATTATTTAACTGTCCTGCACCAATACAGTTAGTTACTGAAGCCATACTTCAGTAAATTGTTCAGTGTCATCAGTGCACATTTTGCCATTTACCTACAGCTTAAATTTTGTGAATTTATTTTTGCACTCCTACATTTTAAATTCCAGTTTTTTTCTATTCTGCTTCTTGCACCTCAGTTATTGATTTAAATTGTTCAGTGTTAACCATTTATACAATTTACCTCTCACATACAGTTTTCATGTAATTCCTGTGTGCTGTTATTTTTTTTTTAGTTGCACCTGCAAGTTAGCCACAGATTGTTGACACCCCTGCACTGTTTTGTTTGTTAGTTTTTTTTTATAAGTGTAATCTTCAAGTACTTAAGTATTAGTATATTCTACCTGCAGTCATACAATCTGTGCCTAGCCCATTAAATTTTTTTTTCTGTTCCCCCATTTATTTTGCTCTACATATATTCTATGTTTTATCAGTGAATATTCACCTATGTGCATGCTTTTTGGCTATTTTATATAACCCAAGTCATTGAGTGTATTTTGGGAACCTGCTTATTTACCATTAATTACCAAAATTCCTTGTGAAGTTAATTAATTTTGACCTTGAGATTGTGCAAATTTTTTTTTTCTTTTTGCCAGTGTACACCCTGCTAACACCAGTTAACCTTTGCCATATTCTTGAATTTAATAATTTGCATTTTTATTAATTTTATTTTGTGTGCAATATAGCAATTCTGGTCAGTGTATTTTTTTTTTGTGTGATTTTTGGCACTATTCCATACTCTGATATCTTTTTTGTGCCAACTTCCCTTGTGCAAGTGAATTACCTTTTTTTTGCGTTTCAATTTGCTACGCAGCACCCGCAATCTTTTATAACTTGCAGCACAGTTTAGTGTTGTGTAGTACCTGATTTATTTTAATTTTGTGCAATTTTTGCTACCAGTGTTTACAGTTCAACTCCTTTTCATAAATTTTGTTGCCAGATTCCTGGTGAAATTATTGACTATCCTTAGCTTCATTATGTGCACTTCCCTGTATACATTCACCTTGCATACATCTCTTATTTTGTTTCAGAGTGTATCACTATTTCCCTTTTTATTGTTGTTTTGCTCAATTATTTCTATCACTAAGCAGTTTACCTAGTACTGTGGTGCTGAGTTCTCTTTGACTCTGTTTTGAATTGTAGCCAGTGCATACCATTTCTTGCTCTGACCTGTTTACCATCTTCGGACCTACTTGCATTTCAACAATTGACGTCATGACTAAGACACGCAGTGGCCATGCCGTTACCCCAGATTCTGCTGGTGCCAGCAAGGGTGCCTCAGCCAGCTGAGCACGCGGCAGGGCATCGAAGCCCCAGCGACAGTTGGTAAACTTGTGGCTCAAGCCTCGACCACCATGGGCCGGCTCATCGTCCATACCTGACCCTTATTTTTGACGGTCGTGCAAATAGTTTAGAGCCATGGCTGCAGTCAGTCGAGGCGACTGTTCAGGCTCTATTTGGATAGCCCAACAGATACACAGTACATTCGTGCTGCTGTTGCAGCAGTGGATCTCACCCAGGGTGATATAGGTGCCTTTGTGCAGCTCAAGCGCGTTTGTAAGATTCAGTCTTGGGGTGAACTAAGGAGGAATTTAGGCGTTATTTTCGGCGTAGTCGCCAACGCCATTACATTGAACATCGTTACCAGCGTTTTGGCCGAATGTCAATCCGGCACGAAAGCCCCCTGGCTTGCGTTTTGCCGTTTCGAGCAAGCCGCCACGGACTTTACTGATCCGTCAACTCCACTAAGTGGGCGGATGGTGATGGCCGTAGGCTATTAAAGACATCATCCCCAATGCTGGCTGTCGGCATCATGCGGAGGATTCCGCCCCTAACCTCTGGGCTGCCATTGATGCGCTAGGACTCGGCCCTCAGCACGACGTCCTGGGTGCATATGACGCCATCGACTCGCTCAAGCCGCCTTCCGAGCAAGGCAAGGTTTGCCGCTTTGCGGATGATCCCCTACCCATCCTTGCAGCGCCGTCCGCAGTGACCCCGCGGTCGCAGCCGGAAGTCACTTTTGCTGCTGCTGTCAGACAGCCAACCCACAAAGGTTCTAACCCCAGTCCCACTAATACGCGCCTAAGTAAAAAATAGCGACCACAGTAACAACAGTCGGTCTTATACAAAAAGGCAGTCATCGACTTCCTGGACCAGGGCGAAACATCGCCAGCAGACACCACCACCCAAACCTCACCCGCTAAGCGTGTAGTGCCCTTGTTTCAACTGTGGCAAACGAGGGCACTACCGATCTGAGTGTTACAAACTTAAGTCCCCGCAAAGTAACCGTCACAGTCCCCACGCTCAGTATCAAGGTAACCGTCACCGTCCCCATGCCCAGTCTCGCGAGGGAATCTGTGTTTACCACAATACTTCCAGTCATACCTCCCATGAGTGTAACAAGCGCGAAGTATGCTGACAGCTGAGTGGAGCAAGCAGTCGTCGCGCAATGCACATGCTCGTAGAAGCCCTTCCACTAGTTCGGGGGAAGAGGCGCGTCCGCAAAACCAGCGAAAGACGTAGTAACCCTGTCGGAGTCGCTGTATTCCGTCCCTGTCCGCAATGCATTTCGCCGCCCTGGGCAGTGATACGCTTGCCGACAGTGAGGAAACCGAGTGTCTTGACGTTGTTGCTGAGACTCTTACCGTACCTTCCAGTCGAGCCTCGTCAACAAGTGTCGAGCCTCGAGACAGCTGTGACTCCGGGATCTCGTCGGCCTGTCATGCCTTCATGTTCGTATGACAACCCATGTGGACCGCTCATCGAGTCCACTGTCCACAATAAGCCTGTTCAGCTTTTCCTAGACACAGGTTCGGTGGTTAACATGTCCCGCTCCACCTTTTTCCGAGACATTGGCCTTCACGCGGCCATGTTGACAGAGCCATCTGCCATTCAGACCTTGAGAGGAGTCTCAGGTAAACCGCTGACGGTTCGCGGTCGCACAACGCTAGAATTTGTGGTCCAGGGTCACAAGCTGTCCGCAAAATTCTTAGTCGTAGATGGTATTGTTTTCCCATGGTGACCTGCTCATAGGTTCAAAACCATGGCAGATCTTAGGATCCGTTTAGATCCAGCTGAGTGGAAAGCGGAATTCAACGGAGTGGATGTGCCCTTCTGGGGCGTGCGCTTAGGATCCACTACGTGCTACTCCGATCTCAGAGTACGCACAGTTGCCTAGAATCGTTGGAAACCGGTGGTTTCCATAGCACATTCTCCCCGGGGTCGGTCTCTTCGTCCTGATCGACCTCGTATAAGCTCGTTGCCCATCACCTCCTGGCCATCAGCGCGTAGTTACCAGTGAAACCCAGTCTGGGGACGCCCAGTCTAACCTTCACTCTAACTCTGACGCTGTTGTAGAGACCAGCAGTTGTCAAGCCGCAGTATCCCTGTCGGCAGGCGACTGTCTGACTCGTGTCATGGCATCAGCGAGCAGAGTTACTGCTTGTACAAAGTATGACGTCACTTTGTCAGCTAACTCGCTCACGTCCTGTTATGGTGTACGTGAGCAGAGCTTTTGAAGGAGACCATGTGCTGGTTGACAACGACACATGCCGAGTCAAGGCCTCTCCCTTGAACCATCCTTGCACACAGTGCAACGTGGTAAGTTGCAAGTCCTTGTTGTCAACATGCATAGTCGAGAATTTCCCCTGCGGAAGAATACCTCACTTGTTGACCTTGTCAGATTCCCTCTCCCGGTGAAGAGTGGAGGGGGAAGCCCCAGCTGACTTCCTTGTGAGTGCAGTTCTCCCAGGCGAGTCTGCTGCTGACTCTTCCAACACCCGGCCAGTGCAGGAAGATGATCTAGCTTTGACAGACTATCCTGAAGAGGTTCCAAAACTTCTCCAGGTTCTCAATCGTGCACGTTCTGCAGTTGCACTAGATGGTGATCAATGGGTTTGACCTCACTGATCTCTCACCGTATTCCACTTGACAAAGGGACTAAAACCCATTTATGTACCCTGCGTATCGCCTGCCACATGCGCAAAGAGTCTTCGCCGAAGAACTCATTACACGGATGCTCCGTGATGGAGTTATTGAGGAGTCCACTTCCCCGTGGAATGCTCCCCTTATTCTGGTTCCCAAGAAAGACGGAACCTGGCGCCCTGTTATCGATTACAGGAAACTGAATGCATGTACCATCCCAGACCGTTTTCCATTCCCCAGTTCTGAACGACCTGTTGCAGAACATGGGCGTATAATAAGGTCTTTTTCAACTCTTGATCTTCTTCAAGGGTTCTGGCAGATCCCCCTCGATATGAGAGTAGAGAGTTGACAGCTTTCTCTACTCCAACTGGTCATTACCAGTTCAGGAGGATGCCCTTCGGCTTGCGCGAAGCCCAATCACGTTTAAGTCGTTTGATGACGACAATTTTCCGTACCCTCCTAGGTGGCACGCTCATGGTCTACCTGGATGATCTCATAGTCATGTCACAAGATGTCCCGTCACATCTTGAGAAACTTGACAGGTATTGGACAGGCTAGCTCAGGCAAATCTTAAGGTAAAGCTCTCCAAATGTCATCCTTCCTCCGGAAGGAAATAAAATTTCTGGTCACGTAGTAACTCAGAATGGCATAAAGACGGACGAGTCTAAAATCTCGGCCGTGCAGAAATTCCCCAGACCCATGACGGCGGATGCAGTCCGGTCCTTCATAGGCCTGCGGGTTTCTACCGCACCTTTATCGCAGGTTTTCTCCACCATTGCTGCACCCCTGACACGCTTACTCAAGAAGGATGCCCCTTTTGAGTGGACCCTGCGATCAGGAACGAGCTTTTGATCATTCTTAAGAACAAGTTAACATCAGCCCCAACCCTTAGATTCCCTGATTTCACCAAGGCATTTACCTTGACGACTGATGCCAGCAAAGTTGGCATCGGTGCAGTCTTGTCACAAGAATCTAATGGGAAGCAACAGCCTATTGCCTATGCTAGCCGTGTTTCTTACTAAAGCGGAAGTCATTATTCAGTGACAGAGCTAGAAGCTTTAGCCATTGTATGGGCCCTGAGTCATTTTCGGGATATCATCTATCATTATCCTATCAAGATTTATACAGATCATTTACCCTTATTGGCCCTTTTTGCAAATAAGAACCTCTCGGGAAAGCATGCTCGGTGGTCGCTCACGTTCAATGACTACAACCCTGAAATTTGCTATGTCCCAGGGAAGCAAAATGTTGTAGCTGACGCCCTGTCGAGACATATAGCATTCGTGAGTTGTCGGCAATTCGTTCTCTGTTGAGGATCTCGAGAGAGCCCAACGACAGACCCTGTGTGGTCTCCAGTCCTTCGTTTCCTTACCAAGGAGGACGTTGACTTACAGGTCAAGTCTCCCGTTCCACTGAAGGATTTAGGGTCAACCAAGGAGTACTGTGCCGTGTTGCACAGCTGGTGGACCCCGGCAGAACCGTATACCAACTGGTGATACCAGAGTCCATGATACCAGCTACTCTTAGGTTGATCCACAATGTCCCAGGTGTAGCGCACCCCGGGAAGGACCGCAGTATCAAACAGGCACGAATGAAATATTTCTGGCCTAAGATGGCATCGGACATTGCCAAGCAATGTACACCAGTGTGTTGTCTGCCTACAGCACAAGGGGACCATTACAGGTCCTAACCCATTCTAAAGTATCCCATTACAAAGGAGCCCTGGGAGAGAACTTCTGTCGACCTGTTACGAACTTCTCGACCTCGGAGAAGGGAAATAAGCACCTGCTTGTAATGTAGATAACTTGACGCGGTACAGTGAATTAGTACCCATTCCTGATAAAACCGCTGAAACGGGCGCTATGCTTTCCGTGAGCAGTTGTTCTTCGTCATACTTGCCCACGTGTCCTTCTGTCAGACAATGGGTCTGAGTTTATAAATGGCATAATGCAGGATCTTTGCTCCAGATTCAACATTCATCAAGCGCCAGTAGCTCCACGCCACCCTGCGAGTAATGGTCTTGCTGAACGTACAAATCGCAAAGTCCTGGAGGTGCTCAGAGTAACCGTTAACCCAAGTTGTACTACATGGGATGAGGCTATCCCAGATGTTCAGTGTACATTAAATTCCTCCCTCAACAGCTCGATCGGTGAGACACCTCATTTTGCTTTGTATGGCTATGAAAAAGCGCTTACCATATGAAATTATGTTTACTCCACCTAGACCTACTTACGATACTGATAACCCCAGTGTAGTAAAGATGAGGACAACGCAGCTTGTCTTCCAGCGGGTACGAGAGAACCTTATGAAAGCTACTGATAGGTTCACGTCAGAGCGCAATGCCCGCGCCAAGGAAAGCAAAGTGGAACCAGGTTGCAAAGTTATGTTTGCTCAACCCAGTGCAGACCCCAGGTATGCACCAAACTTGTCCCAAAGTTTGTGGGTCCTTACCGTGTCCTACGACAGCTCCGTGGCAATAAGTTCGAGGTGAGGGAGATTGCTACGGGAGCTATCAAGGAAGCCCACCTTGATCACATGAAGTATGTGGACCATATGCAGGCCGAAGTAGAGCTGGAGGCGCGTGCGTTGCAACGCCACGATCAGACTAATGTTAGGGACAACCGTCTACCCCTTCTCCCACTACTGCTGGTACGGAAGACGGCCCAGTAAGGCTCCATTACTTAAAGGCCTGCGACCCAGGACAACAGTACATTTCTGTGACATTGACGTACCTACTGACTTGTCCGACTCCTACGCTAGTTATGCTAATTGTTTGCTTGCAGAAATGGTAAAAATGCACACACATTGTATAGCTAGGCGATAATAGAGTCAGGGTGGACAACATCATGTAATTATGTAAATACTTTTAGAAGGGTACCCAGAGTGTAATGAATTCCATGGATATAGTATTATTGTATGTATGTGCACCAGTGTTTTTTTTAACTAAAGGAAAAAGCCTGTATTACGGTCAGGGCAGTGCTGCCCTCTGAGTTACATGTCACAACCTTAGGAAATGCTAAATGTCAGTCATTGTTTGCAGATGTGAGCGTGCAACAACGTTAGTAGACGAGTGGTCAACTGATGTTCAGCCCTGCGGACAACCTGTATATAGAAGATTTTAGTTCCAGTGCTGACGTCTCCCGGCTCTCTACTCGATGAAACAGCGCGGGCAAACCAGTTTCTCTCTACCCCTGGATGGGAGAGTTTTTTTTTTTTGCCTGTTGCATTTTTTTGTCCATTTTTTTATTTACCAGTGAGCGAAAGCCAGTCCCTCTCTGGGGTAGCTAGTGTAATTCCTTTATACCTATGGGCCCACCAGTATTGTCGCGTCGGGACGACGCGAGGTGCGGTGGCCGAGCAAATGTAGACAGCCTGTACTGGCAGAGCACACAGCCTAGCCGTCTGCTCTGACTAGTTCATATTTCGCGGCATTCAGTGCTGCCCTCTGTAGGCCTACCTAGGTCGGTGGGACACACAGTCCACCCTCTCTCACTCCCGCTTCGACCGACTTGAGGTACACAGGTACTCCCCCTCCACGGACTGGCTTGCGGTCACTTCTCCACCTGCCCGTTGTGTACTCACTCCTACCCGATTAAAGCCAATCTAGTCCACGGCCGTATCATTGCTACCTACGCTACCTTCATCGGCACTAAACCGCTGTTCAACAGTAAGAACAGCAATAACAACATTAACCCAGGGCTTGCATTAACCCAGTACTTGTATTAACCCAGGGCTTGTATTAACCCAGGGCTTGCATTAACCCAGGGCTTGCATTAACCCAGGGCTTGCATTAACCCAGTACTTGTATTAACCCAGGCTTGCATTAACCCAGGGCTTGCATTAACCCAGTACTTGTATTAACCCAGGGCTTGCATTAACCAGGGCTTGCATTAACCCAGTACTTGTATTAACCCAGGCTTGCATTAACCCAGGTCTTGTATTAACCCAGAGCTTGCATTAACCCAGTACTTGTAATAACCCAGGGTTTGCAAGTACTGGGTTAATGCAAGCCTGGTTAATACAAGACATGGGTTAATGCAAGCCCTGGGTTAATACAAGTACTGGGTTAATGCAAGCCCTGGGTTAATGCAAGCCCTGGTTAATACAAGTACTGGTTAATGCAAGCCCTGGTTAATGTAAGCCCTGGGTTAATACAAGTACTGGGTTAATGCAAGCCCTGGTTAATGCAAGCCCTGGGTTAATGCAAGCCCTGGGTTAATACAAGCCCTGGGTTAATACAAGTACTGGGTTAATGCAAGCCCTGGGTTAATGTAAGCCCTGGGTTAATGCAAGCCCTGAGTTAATGCAAGCCCTGGGTTAATGCAAGCCCTGGGTTAATGCAAGTACTGGGTTAATGCAAGTACTGGGTTAATGCAAGTACTGGGTTAATGCAAGCCCTGGGTTAATGCAAGCCCTGGGTTAATGCAAGCCCTGGGTTAATTCAAATAACTGGGTTAATACAAGCCCTGGGTTAATTTAAGTACTGGGTTAATACAAGCCCTGGGTTAAAACAAGCCTTGGGTTTAAAACAAGCCCTGTGTTAATACAAGCCCTGGGTTAATACAAACCCTGGTTTAATACAAGTCCTGGGTTAATGCAAGCCCTGAGTTAATACAAGCCCTGGGTTAATACAAGCCCTGGGTTAATACAAGCCCCGCGTTAATACAGCCCTGGGTAATACAAGCCTTGGGTTAATACAAGCCCTGGGTTAATACAAGCCCTGGGTTAATACAAGCCCTGGGGTAATAATAAACCCTGGGTTAATACAAGCCTTGGTTAATACAAGCCCTGGGGGAATACAAGCCCTGGGTTAATACAAACCCTGGGTTAATACAATCCCTGGGTTAATATAAGTCCTGGGTTAATACAATCCCTGGTTAATATAAGTCCTGGGTTAATACAATTCCTGGTTAATGTAAGTCCTGGGTTAATACAATCCCTGGGTCAATACAATCCCTGGGTTAAAAACAAGCCTTGGGTTTAATACAAGCCCTGGGTTAATGCAAGCCCTGGGATTAATACAAGCCCTAGGTTAATGCAAGCCCCTGGGTTAATACAAACCCTGGGTTAATACAAGCTCTGGGTAAATACAAACCCTGGGTTAATACAAACTCTGGGTAAATACAAACCCTGGGTTAATACAAGCTCTGGGTTAATGTAAGCCCTGGTTAATGTAAGCCCTGGGTTAATGTAAGCCCTGGTTTAATACAAGCCCTGGGTTTAATACAAACCCTGGGTTAATACAAACCCTGGGTTAATACAAACCCCGGGATAATACAAACCCTGGGTTAATACAAACCCTGGGTTAATACAAACCCTGGTTAATACAAGCCCTGGGTTAATTCCCCCCTGCGGTCACGGTTAAGTTCCCTTCCTTTACGAGACTCGGTGATATAAATGGTTAATCTAATTCCATTAAGCGTGTTTACTTTACAAATTAAGAGACGCCTCGCACCAACACTTAATGGCGCGTTGGCTGGACTTAAATATGCATTGGCCGGACTTAAATATGCGTTGGTTGGACTTAATGGTGCGTTGGCTGGACTTAAATATGCATTGGCCGGACTTAAATATGCGTTGGTTGGACTTAATGGTGCGTTTGGTTGGACTTGGGGGTTTGTTGCTTGATTTTTTTTTGTGGCTCGTTGCTTTGACTCAATTACTCGTTGCATAAACTTAAAGATGCGTTACCCAACACTTCGTTGCCTACACCTAACGCTTTGTTGCCTGCACCTAACACTTTGTTGCCTGCACCTAACACTTTGTTGCCTGCACCTAACGCTTCGTTGCCTGCACCTAACACTTTGTTGCCTGCACCTAACACTTTGTTGCCTGCACCTAACACTTTGTTGCCCTGCACCTAACACTTTGTTGCCTGCACCCTAACGCTTCGTTGCCTGCACCTAACACTTTGTTGCCTGCACCTAACACTTTGGGTTGCCTACACCTAACGCTTTGTTGCCTGCACCTAACACTTTGTTTTCCTGCACCTAACACTTTGTTGCCTGCACCTAACACTTTGTTGCCTGCACCTAACGCTTCGTTGCCTGCACCTAACACTTTGTTGCCTGCACCTAACGCTTCGTTGCCTGCACCTAACACTTCGTTGCCTGCACCTAACACTTCGTTTGCCTGCACCTAACACTTCGTTGCCTGGACCTAACACTTCGTTGCCTGCACCTAACACTTCGTTGCCTGCACCTAACACTTCGCTGCCTACACCTAACACTTTTTGCCTGCCCTCTAACACTTCGTTGCCTGCCCCTAACACTTCGTTTCCTGCACCTAACACTTCGTTGCCTGCACCTAACACTTCGTTGCCTGCACCTAACATTTTCGTTGCCGCACCTAACACTTCGTGCCTGCACCTAACCCCTTTGTTGCCTGCACCTAACACTTCGTTGCCTGCACCTAACACTTCGTTCCTGCACCTAACACTTCGTTGCCTGCACCTAACACTTCGTTGCCTGCACCTAACACTTCGTTGCCTGCACCTAACACTTTGTTTCCTGCACCTAACACTTCCGTTGCCTGCACCTAACACTTTGTTGCCTGCACCTAACGTTTTCGTTGCCTGCACCTAACACTTCGTTGCCTGCACCTAACACTTCGTTGCCTGCACCTAACACTTCTTTTGCCTGGACCTAACACTTTCGTTGCCTGCACCAAAACACTTCGTTGCCTGCACCTAACACTTCGCTGCCTACACCTAACACTTTGTTGCCTGCACCTAACACTTCGTTGCCTGCACCTAACACTTCGTTTCCTGCACCTAACACTTCGTTGCCTGCACCTAACACTTCGTTGCCTGCACCTAACACTTCGTTGCCTGCACCTAACACTTCGTTGCCTGCACCTAACATTTTGTTCCCCTGCACCTAACACTTCGTTGCTGCACCTAACACTTCGTTCCTGCACCTAACACTTCGTTGCCTGCACCTAACACTTCGTTGCCTGCACCTAACACTTCGTTGCCTGCACCTAACACTTTGTTGCCTGCACCTAACACTTAGTTGCCTGCACCTAACATTTCGTTGCCTGCACCTAATACTTCGTTGCCTGCACCTAATACTTCGTTGCCTGCACCTAACACTTCGTTGCCTGCACTAATAATCTGCAGCCTGCACTTAACAGTTGGATGCCTGAATATAACGACACAGCCTGACCTTAAGGTGCCAATTAAATGCAATATAAAACACTACGTCACGTACTGCAACACACAAGTCATTAACGATAATTACCATGCTGTTGGAATTGCTAACGAGAGTATCATGCAGCCTCGTTAATAACCTCGTTATCTTTACTAATTAAGAGCTCTTGCCAACTCCAATTGGGGGCAGAAGCTTCTACAAGCATCAAAATTTTTTTAATAATTCTCAATTACCAACAAAGGAGCGGCAATTATCTGGCCCAAT
>NC_069450.1:25993101-26020675 GCF_026875155.1 Cherax quadricarinatus
TCTTCCATCATACATTGCCCAAGTTTCAATAAGATAGTCTAACCAAACAAATGAGATACAATTCCCGAGATCAAGAGCCCCTCACCAGTGTCGAAGGAACCTGCCTTGAGGTCTGCTCGCTTGTGGAAATTTTGCTTGCGTATGGAAGCAAAAAATCGACCCATCGACTGCTCGTATTTGGAAAAACTCGCACGTGGACATGCTCGCAAGTAGAGGTTCCACTGCACTCTGCCTTCTTATATCACTTCTGCTTTGTAAAAACCTCTCATAAGCTACCTTTTTCTCTCTTATCACACCCTTTATTTCATTCCACCAATCACTCCTCTTCCTCCTGCACCCACCCTCCTATAGCCACAAACTTCTGCCCCACATTCTAATACTGCATTTTTAAAACTACTCCAGCCTTCTTCAACCCCCCCCCCCCCCCCCCACTACTCATACTTGCACTAGCCCACCTTTCTGCCAATAGTTGCTTATATCTCGCCCGAACTTCTTCCTCCCTTAATTTATACACTTTCACCTCTCTTACTTGTTGCCATTTTCCTTTTGTCTCATCTACCTCTTATTCTAACTGTAGCTACAACTAAATAATGATCCGATATATCAGTTGCCCCTCTATAAACATGTACATCCTGAAGCCTACCAATCAACCTTTTAGTGAACATAGAAAAGAGTAAGGTGATGAGGGTATCAAATGATTCAGATAAAGAAAAATTGGATATCAAATTGGAGAGGAGGAGTATGGAAGAAGTGAATGTTTTCAGATACATGTATTTGGGAGTTGACGTGTCAGCGGATGGATGGATGAAGGATGAGGTTAACCATAGAATTGATGAAGGAGAAAAGTGAGTGGTGCATTGAGGTATATGTGGAGACAAAAAAAAACTATCTATGGAGGCAAAGAAGGGAATGTATGAAAGTATAGTGGTACCAACACACTTATATGGGTGTGAAGCTTGCGTTGTAAATGCTGCAGCAAGGAGGTGGTGGAGACGTCCTGTCTAAGGGCAATGTGTGGTGTAAATATTATGCAGAGAATTCAGAGTGTGGAAATTAGGAGAAGGTGTGGAGTTAATAAAAGTATTAGTCAGAGGGCTGAGAGGGGTTGTTTGAGTTGTTTTGTCATTATAGAGAATGGATCAAAGTAGAATGACCGGAGAGCATATAACTGTAGGGAAGGAAGGCGGGGTAGGGGTCATCCTCAAAAAGGTGGAGGATGGGATAAAGAGGTTTTGTGTACGAGACTGGACTTCTAGCAAGCATGCGTTAGCGTGTTAGATAGAGTGAATGGAGGCAATGGTAGTTAGGACTGATACACTGTTGGTAATGTGAGCAGGGTAATACTTTTGTAGGTATTTCAGGGAAACAGGTTATTTTTATATGGGCTGGATTTGAATACTGGAATGGGCATACAATGCCTGTACTTTAAGGAGGGGTTTGAGATATGGGCAGTTTGGAGAGTAAGTTGATCTCTTTATAAGTATTATCAGCTTCTAAACTTTTGTGTTCTGGGCACCTCTGCAAAAACAATGATTATGTAAGAGTGAGAAGAAAGTGTTACAAGAGATACAGTATTTTCTTTCTTTTGGGGATGTACTTTCTTTTGGGTCACCCTGCCCAGGTGGGAAAATGGCCAACCTGTATAAAAACAAAAGATAATATATCTTTTCTTCTTTCAACGTATACCAGCCGTATCCCACTGAGTGTGGGGTGGCCCAAAAGAACAAAAACGAAAAATATTTTTTCGTTCTTTTAAATTTAGTCATAATACAGGAAAAGGTACTAGAACATTGCTCCCAGGCATTTAGTCGCCTCTTACCAACACCAATGGCGTACGGAGGAAGAATTCTGTTCCACTCCCCATGGAGATAAGAGAAATAAAAGGTAACAAAGAACTGAGAAAGAAAAAACAAGAAAACCCAAAGGGTGTGTGGTGTATAATATGCAGTACATGTATTGTGTATGTGACCTAAGTGTAAGCAAACGTAGCAAGAACGTACCTTAAATCTTCATGTTCATTGCAAGGTTTCCAGTACAACTTGCTACTTCTACTTCCACTTAGTCACACAACACATACATGTACAAGGCATATATATACATACCCCTCTGGGTTTTCTCTATTTTCTTTCATTGTCTTTGTTTATTTCCTCTTTCCTCCATGGGGAAAGTGGAACAGAATCTTCCTCCGTAAAGCCATCATGTTGTAAGAGGCGACTGAAAATGCGGAGAGCAAGGGCTAGTAACCCCTTCTCTGTACATATTACTAATTTAAAGGAGAAACTTTCGTTGTTCTTTGGGGCCATCCCACCTCAGTGGGATATGGCTGGTGCGTTTGAAAGAAAGAAATAGATAAATATATATATATATATCGAGATAATATAATATCTTATATATAACATATATATACATATATATATACATATACATACATACATACAGGGACCCCCGCATAACATTTTAAATCCGTGCAAGAGGGTAATTGTATGCGAAATAATCGTATGAGAATGAATTTTCCCCCATAAGAAATAATGGAAATAAAATTAATCCGTGCAGACACCCAAAAGTATTAAAAAAAAAATTTTTACCACATGCAATGTGATATATTTTAATACACACAAACTGAAAAAGGCATCACACTTACATGACAACTTACTTTTATTGAAGATCTGTGATGATTGATGGATGGGAGGTAGGGATAGAGAGAGTTAGTGTTTAGAAGGGGAATCCTTTCATTAAGACTTGAGGTGGTCCAGTCCTTTGCTGGGTTACTTTCCCAACTTCTTTTAGGCACTAGGACCAGCTTCAGAGGTCACTGGACTGCTTTCGCAACTAACATATCTGTCATAGTAGGCCTGTAACTCTCCGTCCTTTATGACTTCCTAAAGTTTTCACAACATTGTCAGTGACAGGTTGCCAACAACGGCTGCATTAGCTGTGTGAAGGGTGATTTCATCCATGAAGGTTGACTTCACGCCACGTTGCACATAGATTCTTTAATCTTTGTAGTAGGCAACTTCTACAATTTCTCTCTCCCCGCCTCTGAAACAGTTTCCTCAGGTCTGGCCTCTTGCTCTTGAAGTTGATCTATCAGCTCATCAGTGGGTAGTTCTTCATTGTCCTCCTCCACGCAACTCTACCACATCAGTCCCCACTACCCTCCAACCCCAAGGACTTTCCCAATGCCACCAATGATTCCTCTGTGGCATAATCCTCTCAGGGTAAGCGCAAATACCTTCAAAATCCTTTTGTCTACACATTCTGGCCACAGTTTCTTCTTCCAAGCAAGTTCATGGTCTTCTAGTCCCACTCCTCCCAATCCATACCTAGAAGGGTAACACAATGAGGATATTAAAGTGCTCTCTCCAAAACTCTCTTGAGTCATTGAGTTTCTGAGGTCACTACAAAGCACATTTCAAACAGCTTTTGTGTACATTTTTTTGAATTTGCAATAACCTGCTGCCATGGGCTTGCAGGAAGAGTGGTATTAGGAGCAAAAACCTTCACCTTAAAGAAGCGCCATGTCCCCATAAAGGCGCTCTGCCACGGTTGTAGATGACCAGTGCAATTGTCGAACACCAGGAGGCCTTAAGTTCAATTCTTTTCAGTTAGGTAATCTTTCACATTGGGGGCATATGACATCGGTGGTAACCAGTATAGAAAAAGTCCCTAGTGCCCCCTGCCTTACTGTTTTTGCCCGCCACGAGCACACACAAATGATCCTTGGAGACCATTCTTTGCCTGAACGCTCTTGGGAGTGTCAGAGTGATACTCGATAAAGGCTTAACTTTGGCAATCACCACTAGCATGGCCACACATCAACAAAGTAAGCCTGTCATTCAAAGGCTTTAATCCTGGAGTTCCTTTTCCTCCTAAGTAATGTAGTCCTGCTTGCATTTTCTTCCCAGAACAGCCTGTTACATCACAATTAAACACTTGGTCAGGTTTCAAGTCCTCACTGTCTATGTACTCCTGTGAATTCCTGCACATAGATTTCCAGCGCTTTGTGGGTCCGAACTGGCGCCTCACCATCCTTATCACACTATGGATGCCACTACGCTTCTTAAAACATCAAACCAACCTTTGCGGGCCATAAATTCACTCACATCATAACTAGTTGCAGGCATTTTTTAGATTAAATCCTCATGCAACTTCCTAGCCTTTTCAAACTGATCGCTTGAGAACGCTATCTCCTGCTAGTCTGTTTTTTCATTTATCCACACCAATAAGAGTCCTCTCAACATCTTCCATCACTTGCGGATCTTGTTTCCTAAAAAACACATTAAACCAGTGGGCAAGAACAGCGTCCTTGATTGTCCTTTTCTGTGCCCACAATTAGTGCGCTGGATTGATTGGGGTTTCTTGTACAACTTGGCTAGGTCGGCGATACGCACTCCACGCCTGTCATACTTGTCATAATGATCTTTCTTTCTTCATTTCTATTGGAAGTCTCACCCTGTATTGGTGTCTGGTTTGGCAAGAAACGTTCTTGTGCCCATGGTCACCGTTATTTTCCAGAAACAGCACCGAAAACACTGTACAATACGAATTATTCCGATTGAATGCTTTGATGTTACCGCGGAGGCTTGCTGTTAAACAATTGGCATGGGCGGCACATTGTGAGGCTGGCTGAGGCGCCATTTGACCGCTCGCGGACGAAAATCGTGAGCGGAGTTGTTAAATCGGTATGCGCGCAAAATTTTGCAATTAAAGCAAAGCGGTAAAATGCGGATTAATCGCTATGTGATGCCATCGTCTTCGGGTCCACTGTAATAGTATATAATAAAATATGTTTTTGTTTTATAATAAATTAAGTAAACCATTTTTCTTGGGGCCACCCTGCCGCTGTGGAAAACAGCTGGTTGTTGAAAAGAAAATTTATTCAAGATGCCTGGAAGCTGTGTTCGCCCCCCCCACGACTCCATTATAGCTAACCACAGACCACAGAATTAGTGGGCGAAGTGCTGATGTATCAACTTGAGAAACACTAGATCCTTCTTACTATGAAGTCATGATGATCTATATATTAATAAGCTTGAAACAGTCCTTTAAGTGCAAATACTTGTATATTTTGTCTAAATAACTTAATAAAAATTAGAAATATTGAATAATAAATTAGCAAATCAATTTTGGGTTGGTAAATTTGCAGTTTAAGCTGTTAAAAATTTGAGACGGGGAGGGTAGGAAGTGACTGTTCTTCTCACTCACTAGATTTGATCAAGATGAAGTTTGTACTTTTGCATCTGACATCTGCAGTGGTAGTCATTAAAATTATAGACAGGATATCAGACTTACTATAAAATATTTTGGGATAGTGGAGACACCAAAGGCTCCAGTGAGAATAAACTATTCAAGTGTCTGACCCGTTACGGAACTGCTTCTAACATCATTAAAATTTGTTTTGCACACTAGCTCCGGAATCAAGGTTCCCGATTCATTACAAGAGTGATAATGTGCTTTTGTTTCATAGGCTCAGATTATACAGGTAGAGTACTTAAATCCAGGTCATATTAATGAGGGCTTTATATGTTATGCCATCTTACCATAATAAGGTATGAAATAATTATACGGACATAAATGTGAATGTTCACATTATAGAACAGCTGCTGGCATCTTTTTTCCTCATGATAGCATCCACATATTGAATTACTCTTCATGGAAATTATTCTTCAAGTAAAGAATTGCTTTTCCAATACTGTGATAAAATACAGGGTGTCACAAAACACTCCCTGAATTCAAACAGTATAACATGCAACTTTTTTGTAATAATCTTTCACAGTTTAGTATCTTCAAGATGCCGGATTTCATTGTTTCATTGTGGTATAGGGTACATTAAAGGCACTCAATGTGCGCCCCTCTGGTTTGCTCGTCAAACATTGATGCGATAGTCCAGTCAATCCGATGCTCTGCAGCATATCTGTGTTTATCATAGCGCACTGCTTCATGATCAAAATTGTTCATCCTCTCCAGGGATCAGGTAGTGGGTATGTAAACAGTGGCTTTTTCACATACCCCCAAAGACAGAAGTCACAAACAGCTCCGGTGGGAATCTCACAGGCCACTTGCAGAAGTCACCGGACCAGTTTTGTGTTTCTTTCTTTGGGTGCGTGAAGAGCACAGTTTTACCGTACCACCACAACCTGCAACTCTGGAGAGCTGAAAATTTTTGATCCGTTGCAACAGTTCACATGATAACACCAGGAAATCTGCAGAGGCCTGCTGCAGAGCATCTGACCCAAACAGACCTACCACAACGTGTTGCCGAGGCACCAGAGGGGAGCACAATTGAGTGCCTTTAATGCTACCCTATACCACATGTAACCGAATGAAATCCTGCATCTAAGCACTAACTGTAAAGATTATTAACAGATAAAGGTACATGTTGTACCGGTTTGTAAAAAAAAGAAAAAAAAAGACAGGGTGTGTTTTGTGTGGACCCCATGTATACAGTTATTTTTGACTATTTCCATATGACATACATCTGAAGTTGATGACAAGTCCATAAAACTTTTGGTATTTGCAAGGGCATTTGCAAATGACATTGCAGGAGACCAAAACCTCAAGGGTGTAAAAATGCAAGTCCTCTGTAAATTAGCACTTATAGATACTAATTATTCCCCACAACTAATGTGTAAACTGAACACGCAGGAGGTATGAAACTAAGACTGCAAGAACATGAAGCAAGATCCTAAACTGCAAGAACGAGATAGTAAAATTGCAAGAACATGAACAGTAGACCCCCGTATCTGTGGGATACGGGGGTCCTTGGAACCTTCATGGATACCAGAACTGTGGACAGTATCAAACCCTATATATAAGTCCTTATTATGAAGTTTAGATTGAAAATTATGCACAAGTGAAGAATTATCACTTTATCACTGATAGGAAACACTTCACTGCGTCTCTATTCTTCAAAGAACTGCCAGCTGTCTCTTACTTTTGCACTTGGGGGGTCATTATTATGCAAAATTAGAAATTTTTTTGGGCTACAGTAAACTGGATATCTGAAACATGGAATAATAAAGACAGTGGATAGGGGTTTCTACTGTAAATTGCAAACACAAAATTTGTAAAACCTGCTCATGACATACAGTATTTAAGTCACGTTACCTAACCAAAACATGTAGCGGGGTGTTATTGGTGTTAGTAAACAAACCACTTTTGATTACTCGTCATACACACACAAATTTTTTTGCAAGCACAGCAACAAGTAATGCACAAGACAAATTGGGTATAAATCTAAACACTAAAAAAAATCTAATAAAATAAAACTATTTCTGTGCTAAGGTGCAATGTGGTGTTTACATTTTATAAATTTGATTGAAACATAGAAAAGCCACTATAATGCTCAGGCATTTTTCGTGCATGACACTGTTTGTCTCACTTAAATTTGGGGCCTGCAATAGTAAAAAGGTAGCAACCGAATTTCAACACATTGCAATGTCCATGGAAACCTGATGATTTGTAACTCTTTCCCCCCAAAATATTTTTTTTCCTCCTCTGACTTATTACCATGCACTTAAGTCGTGTGACTTTGGTAAGGTGGCCTGCACGTGCAGGTAAAGTCATGACATTCTCTGTATATAAGATACTCTTCTTTTATAAATTTTATATAAGCCCCATTTTCTTGTAACTACAGCATTGCACTGGCATCAAACTTGAGTCCAGTGTCAGTATTTCAGTGGGTCACTCTTTGCCATGGCTTAGTGATCAGAGGTGACCCCCCTTCAATGAGTATTCTTAACTCTCCGTGTTTTTGCCGGATTTTCACATAGGATTGGCACAATGGAATAAAGTGTAATTACAAGAGACCCTGTCAGGAGATTTTTCACTGATGAATAAACAATGGCACATGCACGCATGCACACACAGACCGTCTGTGGCTGTGCTATCTGGCTGTCCATCTGGCCTGACTGTCTGTCTGTGTCTGGCTGTCCTATGTAGTGGGCAGGACCCATACATAGTTTTAAAGAACTAGGTATGATCTAGCTCCTGGAAGCAGGGCGAGAGAGGACCTAGTAGCGATCGTGAAGTGCAGGGGGCCGCAGGAGCTGTGTCTCAACCCCTGCAACCACAAAATAAGTGAGTATAGACACACACATATCTGTGTCTTAATAGTGGAGGCAGGATTTAAATACATGGCTCTAGGAAGAGCTACAATTTATACATGGCGTTAAGAAGAGCTATGATAAAGCTTATGGAGCACGGAGAAAGTCACCTATGCTGCAACAACAAGAGGTGGTCCAGGTGCTTTGACTTGTACTCCCTGCAACACATACAGGTAGACAACACACACACACACACACACACACACACACACACACACACACACACACACACACACACACACACACACACACACATATGCCTTGGTGGGAGATGGCCTTTGAAGTAACTTAAATGTTATACATACAGGTAATAATACATGCACATACATAAAAATTCGCAGCCACTTAAGTATAGAATCACAAAACAGGAGATAAATTAGTGATGAGTGTACTTGTAACTTTTATATTAAATACAATATCAGGAGTAGCATTGTAATAAAATTAACTACCGAGATATTTATATCATATTTTCCATTGCAGGTAAACTATACCAAAGATCCGGTTGACCTAGAAACAGATGCCTGTTTCATAGAATTGGTATTCTGCAAGGATGCACTTTATAGCCCATGCTTTTAAAATGATATTGATAGGACATTGTAAATTTTCCTTTATAATGATGAACATGATACTGAAAAATAAATGGTACTGTACTTTCTAAAATTAGTGAGTGGGATTACAGGATAGGGAAATGAAAAAAAAAATGTTTGTCATAACACTCAAAAAGCATATCTTCCTTTCACTGTAGAGCATCACGGTGCTGCTTCCTTCTGTAATCTGATCTATTTTCATCATCCAAATTGTGGCTAGAATTCATTTTTGCATTTCATTTGTTTATCCATACTATGTATAGAGATTCCTGGTATTTAACTAACAATATTGGCTACAGATGATCCTAGCCCAATAATAAAATTTTCCAATTTCAAATATGAATTTATGGATTTGAATAGTATGTAGGTATTTACCACGGACCACCTTTTGTATCAACTCTTGCCAATAATGCCCAATGTCTGCTACTGTGCACTTTTAGATACCACACCTAAAACAATCAAATGGTAGTTTACCGTAAAACAAAATACCGAGTGGTAATGTCCTCTTAGAATCTCTTTACAAGTTTCTTGTTATCAAATATATTTACCTCTCTAAAATGGTTTCCAATGTTAATATTTTGGGTCACTCTATTACTTGTGCAAGTAATACTGAAATATAACAACAAGACTTTCCAGCTCTTAGAAAATGGGACACAACAGCCGTGCTCCAGAATGTTGTAAAAACCTACCGCTGCATGTGCTAGATAGCTACAAATCGCCTAGTATATCTGTAGAAAGGCTGAAGCAGTGTTGAGGGAAAATGGAATGTTGATCACTAGTGATGTGCGAGAGACAGAGCAATGTAAGTATGGAAATTTTTTAAAGTGAAAAAATATGAAGGAAAAGTAGTATGTAAAATAGAAAGCAGGAAGAAAATTAAACTGTAATTGGATGTTGAAAATAGATAATGAAAATTTACACAGGGCCTTTTCTTGCCTGGAGTGACCCTTTGCTTTTTAGCACAACATATTCCTGTGATAATCGCCCGTAGGAATACCACTGATGTGCTTCTTCTGTCCCGCCCTCACCCTGCCAAGGAGTTCTGTGGTGGAGGCTACAATTGTTGCTGTTACTTCTTCATGGTATTTCTTTCATGCGTTGTTTCTCTGTTGTTAGTACTACTTGTCTCTCCTCAGATCATCAGTGTCTATCTAATCCCTAATTTAACCATTACAGCAATATTTACCTCCTCTCATTTTACACAATACTTTGAATTCATGCCTACTGTAATTACAATACTTTCCACTATCATCTTTGTAGCAAAATAGGTAGATCGCTTCAACTAATAACAAATTTCCAGAACTCTCTGCCTGACATTTCTTCATTATTACTTTTTATTTAATATAATAAATATGTTTTTTCTAAACCATATCTTTCTTAGTTAGTGAATAATTATGTGAATATCCAAGCCTTGTTCTTTAAACCTTTCCCCTTCTAAGTAAATAACATTCCTGACTTAAATTTTCTCACATCAAACAATTTATCATTCTCTTCACACTCCCACATGCCTAGGTGATGCCTGTTCACCTCACCACCAAGCCATCCCTGCCTTATGACTGGTGACACTGAACACGTCACTTCTGGAACCTTCCCATAGAGTGCTCACATATGTTTTTAGAGCAAATTCAATTGTTTGTAAAGTTATAATGTTATACTGAAAAGAATCACAATATAAGTTATGATGTGTTCCTTATATGACATAGCCTGTAATTATATATCCTCTGTGGCACTGTTGGAAATGCTTGATGTGTTTAAAACAAGAAAATTTTTTTGCCTCCGCTGAATGCCAAGGGTAAATATAATGGCTATTTTTTTTTTTTTTATGAAATTGGAGGACAATGATCCGTGTTCTTTTATCCACCCTCTCTGAGCCCCCTAACTGCATAACCCCCTAACCCTGAACGTAAGCCACCTCTACGCTGACTGACCCTTACGGGTACAGCGGTTTTGTGTTCTTTTTTACATAAATCTGTTTTTTCTTGTTTTTTTATGATCGTCATGACTTCATCCCTTGAAATAATCACTGATGCTAGTAAAACCGATCCCCCTTCAATCGTTGCCTTCTTATTAACATCCTTTTAATACCCACCTTTAGACTATGGTTGCTTCTCCGTAGCTTAACCCTTTTTTTTTTCACCCTGTATTGTTTTCTTTTCCACTCCACCTTGGTACCCTCTCAAGGGGGGCTCCTTGGTGTGGAGAAAGAGGCTCTTGGGCCTGAGAATTAGACCTGTCAGGCTCCTTTCTCAGACCGTAACCTAATTACCCCCCCAATCCCCCCCTTCCCAATCCCATCCTCCCCTTTTCCTTTCTCCTCCTCCTCCCCACCCCTGCCCTTTTTGCCCTTCCTCTTTTGGCCTTGGATTTCTTCCACAGGACACACTACTATTCTTAGGTAGGAAAGGAACAGGGTCCATCCCATTCGTTGAGGTTCTTGGCGGTGGCGTAGTTTGCCCGTGGTATCTGGGATCGGCCTGGGATGTCCCGATCCCTCACCGGTACCCGGAGTAGCTTTAGGTGCTTTTCGGAGGCGAGTGTATCTCTGGAAAGCCACATTTTCGGATTCCGGGGGTGGTGGCCGAAGGAGTTATGCTTTGGTGCGATATCCGGCCGCCCTCCCTCTTGTCCCACCGAGGTAGCTCGCAGATGTGAGGTTGCTATCCCGGTATGCTGGTTTACTGCAAGAAGGGTAAGGGTATGGGCACGGGTTTCCATGCTGCATCTGCCCTACTAGCGGTGGCAGAGGTCCTCCTTGGCGCGATGGAGATTTCGGCCCCGTCTTCCTCCTGGAAAGTCTTCCTCCCCGACCCACCCTTTATTTATTCTTTCCTTTTGCTTTTCTCTTTCTTTTTTTTCTTAAAACAAAAAGCAAAGGAGTAACCTAACCATGGAGAACCCCAATCCATGAACCCACTACCCCGGGCCCCTTCTTATACCGCACCCCATTCTGACCATGCCTTGTTTTTTAGACCATTCCTTCGGACACTCCTGCTTCCCCTGTCCTCTTCTGGTGCTGTTTCCTCACCCTCGTTCAGGACCGGCCTTCGACTAGACGTCCTTCGATTTGTCTGACCTCCCGCTCTTCTATGACTATTCTTCCGCCTCTCCCTCTACGTACAGCACTTTTCGAATCGCCAGCCCTAGGTTCATCGCCGACCAACTCCGTCCTACTCTAAACACACCAACATCAAATCTCCTGCATGCTCCTTCATTATCTTCCCATTCTACTCTCGGAAAAGACAACAGTCATGCACCCTCTCCACGCTCAGTTTCGAACACACAATGGACTAAATTCTTTACTTTAAGACCTGGAGTTTAACCTTGGAGAGAGATCCGGGGTCAACGCCCCGCGTCCCGGTCCTGTGACCCGGCTGTTGCAGGCTGGCTTGCACGCAAACACACGACGAGCCACACCCGGCTGGTCAGGAATCCGACTTATTAGGTGCTTGTCCAGTGCCAGCTTTAAGACTGCAGGGGTCGTTTGTAAATCCCCCTTATGGATGCCGGAGCGTTGAACATTCTCGGCCCCTAACACTTATTGTATGGTCTCTTAACGTGCTAGTGACACCCTGCTTTCATTGGGGGGTTGTTGGCATCATCTCAAAGTCTTTTGCTTTCGTAGTGAGCTGATTTTCGTGTGCAAGTTCGGTAACAGTCCCTCTAGGAATTCCAGTGTATATAATCATGGAATCTCTCCCGCCTCGTTCCAGGAATACAGTTTTAGGAACCTCAAGCGCTCCCAGTAATTGAGGTGTTTTATCTCCTTTATGCGTGCCTTGAAGGTTCTCTGTACATTTCCTAGGTCCAAGCATTTCACCTGCCTTGAAAGTGCGTTAGTGTGCGCAGGAATACCAGCTAGATAGAACAAGTGACCTGAAGATGTCATCAGGGGCTTGGCCACCCTAGTTTTTTTTTTTTTTTGAAGGTTTCATAACCATCCTGTCATTTTTCTAGCGATGGCGATTGATACAATGTTATGGTCCTTGAAGGTGAGATCCACCGACATGAACTCTCCCAGGCCCTTTGACATTGTGTTTCGCTCTATTTTGTCCCATAATTTGTTTTGTACTCTGATGAAGATTTAATTTCCTATCGTGTTTACAAATCTGAGTAATTGAATTTCTCATCGTTGAACTCATATAGTTTCTGCAGCCCATGAAAGATTCGGTTGATGTCCGCCTGGAGCCTTGCAGTGTCTCACTGGAAGACACTGTCATGCAGAATTCAGGAGTCATCTGCAAAGAAACACGGTGCTGTGCTGACATCCGTGTCTATGTCGGATATGACAAGATGGGAAGCGAGTAACTGTGCCTTGTCACAGATTCTTTTTCACCGTAGCTGCCTCGGACTTTACTCTGTAGATCGATTACTCTCCGTATTCTGTAGTGAGAAATAATAGATCCATCGACCGATCTTTTCCTGTTTATTCCTTTAGCACGCATTTTGTGCGCTATTAATCCATGGTCCCCCACACCTTGTCCGAAGGCTTTTGCAAAAGTCTGTATATATTACACTGCTTCGTTTTATCTAATAGTGCATTTGACTGTCGTAGTGAATCCCATAGTTAGACCCAAGGAGCGACCTGTTTCTAAACCCATGTTGCCCTGGGTTGAGTAGACTGATGGGTTTCAGATGGGTGGTGATCTTGCTTCTTAGGACCCTTTCAAAGAATTTTATGATATGGGAATGTTAGTGCCACCATCGGTCTGTAGTTTCTTTGCTGTTGCTTTACTGCCCCTTTGTGGACTGGGGCTATGTCTTGTTTTTAGTAACTTGTGGACAACTCCCTGTGTCCATGCTCCCCTCGCCATAGTTGGAAAAGGCCTCGTGATAGGGGATTCGTGCAGTTCGTGATGAACACTGGATTTCCGAGTCTGACTGGGGCGAGTGCATGGGCAAGGTCATTTATCGCCATTTCGAATACATTTGCAGCAGGATAACATCGGATAGGCTTGTGTTAACCAAATTTTGTGGCTACTCAAAAATAATTAATTTTGATCTACGACTCTCAGTCTGCTTAGCGGCTTGCCTAATAACTGAGTCATATTGGGACCATGAGTAGCTCACGCATTTCCTTGCGGTCATCTGTGTAGGACCCATCATGTTAAGTAGGGGCCCTATACTGGACATGTTTCTCGACTTGATTTTGGCAAAGGAGAAGAAATACTTTGGGTTCTTTCCGGATTCATTATGGCTTTTAGTTCTTCCGCGGATTCCTGACTCTATAAGATTCCTTTTAGCTTGAAGTACGATGCTTGCTTAATTTCTCTGACCGAGTGTCTCCCGACGCATTCAGATATATTGACCTCTTTAGCTGCTCTTGTTATTCCCCTTTTTTCCATCGCCTGTAAAGGGAGCGCCTGTCTCTTTCTATTTTACATCACTCCACCTTTTTCTTAGAGGAATAAGCCCTTGTGCCTACACGAGTTGCCACCAAGTTAATCTGTCTAGGCATATGTGGGGGTCCTGTGTTGCTTGTATATCTTCCCTGCTTATATCGTTAGAGACATGGTTACTTGGTCCCACTTATTGTTTTTGTTATTGACGTTGACTTGGTGAATGCACCCGCGTGACTAGTCTCATTAATGTCGGACCTGGGCCCTCCACGCATACAATGTCTGAACCTCAAATATGTTGTGATCTAAGTATATTGTTTTTTGATATGGTGACATTTCTTATCAGATCATCATTGTTTTGAAGAAGATGTCTAGTGTATTCTCCAGTCTAGAGGGCTCTATTATTTGCTGGTTTAAAATTGAATTTTGTCTTGCAGACATTTAAAAGCACATGGAGCGAGAGTAATTTCAATCAGAGCTGCCTCCTGGTGTTATTACTGCAACAATATTATTTGCTATATTCCTCCATTTTAGGTGCCTTAAGTTGAAATCCCCCAGGAGCAAGATGTTGGATGCAGGAGCTGGAAGATTTTCCAGACAGTGGTCAATTTTTAACAGCTGTTCCTGGAATTGCTGGGATGTTGCATCCGGAGACTTGTAGACTACCACAATGACTAGGTTTTGGTTCTCGACCTTTACTGCTAAAACTTCCACTACATCATTTGAGGCATTTAACAGTTCTGTGCTGTTCTTCTGCCTATCTTTCTGACCATAGTATTGGCAAAGCGCTCCTGCGTCATGTTGGCAGAGATATTTCATTTCATGCTCTCAAGAGCGGTACGCGCATCGTCACTGTCCAGAATGCTACTCAAGCTCATGATCTTTCTCTCCTTTCGAATATCGATACTACTCCTATCACTATTGAAAAACATCTTTCTCTCAATTCTTGTAGTGGTACTGTCATTCTGCACCATACCATAGTCCAACAGAATTTCCAGTCATGTGGCAATGACATTTTTGAACAGCTGGAACTCCAGGATCTCCCAATCCTCAAAGTAGACACTTATGTCCTTCCTGCCTTGCAATGTGGCTCATTTAACTTTTGACAGCCGAGAACTCTCGTCCTCTGTATATGTCGCGGGACATTGGTTACAAGTTCGAAAGGTGATACCTAAAACCGCAACATGTAGAAATTGCTGGCGTTTTGGTCACCCAGCGAAATATTGCAGATCTATGGCCAAATGCCCAGTCTGTGGTGCCAACAACCATTCTAATACATCTTGCAGTCAACCTCCATCTTGCCTTAATTGTAATGAAGCTCGCCCTTCGTACTCCCGCCTTTGCCAGGTCTACTTAAATGAACATGAAATTTTGTTGCCTCAAAGAGGCACAAGGTCTCCCTTATGCTATGGCAGTTACTCATCTTCCGCCCCCAAGGGGAGACTAACCCCGTTTTCTTATTCTCGTGTTTCAAAACATCCCCCACTTCTGGGCCCCATCTTCTGCAGCCTCCTCTGTTGTTACCCCTCCCATAGCCACTCCGCATCTAATCCTTTTGCTATCCTTGGCTCTGACGTCCCGACAAACAACTCAGTCTGTTTTCACATCTTCGCGTCCTTCCTCACAACCCCCAGTATCGACAAGACCTCGTACGACACCAATACCAATCGCCCCCTCTACTTCTCAAAAGGGTCCAAAAAATCCACTTTGCTCAAATCTTCTTTGCCCCTTCCTTCCCTTCCCACCTCCACACTTTACCTTTCCAGTCTCTGTGCCTAGTTTCTTCCCTCTCTCTGGCTCTATTACAAGTGGGGGAGATTCACCCTGCTCCTCGTACTATGCCTTCCACCCCCCCCTCCAAGTTTCTCCTCTTCTGCCACCCTACCGGGTTTTCTGCCTCTTCTGTCCCCCCCCCACACTTCATCTCCAATCCCTTACACTCTTTCCTTCCCCTCTACTTTGGTACAGTCCATTACTGTCCCAATCTTTACCCCACCCTCCCCCTTCAATCTCCTTTATGTCTCCCATACATCTTTGAATTCAAAACACTTGAAGCCATTTCAGAAATTTTGCAGAGACTAAACCTTCAATGGACACTGATTCATTTCCTGTTCCTTCTCTTCCCTCTCCTCCATCTTCACAACCCCATTTTTTCGCAATGCTCCGTTCCTTCGCTGCTTGAATGTCTTCCAATGCCACCACACGTTGACTTTTCTAACCCTCTAGTCCCGTAGGTGCCTTTTCCTACAGAATTCCTGGTTTTTTTCTTCATCGCCAATCCCTGGCCCATTTACAGTGGAAAAATCCGCGGCCTCGGGTAATCGGGGGGAGCTTCAGATGTTGCTTTCCAGGTTTCCCCTGTTGTGCTTGCTTACAAGAACCAAAATTACACTCGGCTGTTTTCCAACCTATCTCAGGCTATAATTTTTTTGTATTCTTCGGATCCTTTTTCGATGGGACCTTTAATGAAAGTGCCCTTCTCTACGCAATGATATTCCGTACTGTCAACTATTTGTCCCATTCCTCGCTGCATTACATGCAGCCTGTACCCCTTGAATAAGTGGTTTTCAATATGTTCTTTACATCTCTCTCCTTCTCGAGCATTTTCTATCCCAGACTTTGCCTTTCTTGTTTCATCCTTACCACCACCACTTCTGTTACTTGTTTATTTTAACGCCCACCATTTCCTTTGGGGGGGGTCCCCATTGTGACTCACGTGGCATCCAGTTGGAGGCTTTTCCTCGCCTCTCACCCCCTCCATGTTTTAATACGGGTACTCCCACCCATTTTGATCCTCGTACTCATACTCTCCCCTTGCATCGATCTATCATTTTGCTCCCTTTCCTCTACTGCAACTAGACTTCACCTGGTCTGTTCTAACCGGACTTACATGACAGCGATCATTTTCCAACATTCTTACTTGTCCTTTCCCACTCACCACCTTTTCCCTAGCCCTCGCTGGCAATTTGATTGGCAAATTGGGATCTTTACTCGCAACTCACTGCTTTAGTGAGGTTCTTCTTCATCCTCCATTTATGAGCTCCTACACCTCTTCCCCGATGTCAGTTTATACCGCAGCTTCTCATTCTATACCCCGAACCTCAGGCAGGCATTCTCAAAGTGCGTGCCTTGGTGGTCTCCTGCTTGTGCTCGGCAGTACGTTTGAAACGCGTTTTGGGTGGGGCAGGTACCCCGGTTTCAGTAGAACCACTGAGTGACTTCTTGAATTTAAGCAGAAGCGTGTGATCGCTCGCCGTGTCATCCGTGAAGCTAAACGCACTTGCTGGCGAGACTGTTTTCCAAACCACACCTCTGCTTCTTCTATGAGTGCAGTCTGGAAAAAAGTGAGGAAATTGAGTGGTAAATACTCTCCTGATCCGGCTCCTGTTCTAACGGGTTTACTGGTGTTGATGTAGCAAACCCTCTCGACTTGCCATTGAACTTGGCACACATCTGGTCCGTATTTCCCGGGGGCTCCATCTATGCCCCTCGTTTCTTTTCCCCAAAGTCCCGCCAGAGAGTTAGTACCCTTGGACTTTTCTTCTCTCAGAGAAGAACAGTATAATGTGCCTTTTACACTTCAAGAACTGGAGGCAACGCTCTCAACTTGCCCATCATCGGCAGCTGGCCTGATGACATTCAAAATTCGTATGTTACAACATTTTACATCGGTGACCCTTGTAGTCCTATTACGCCTTTACAATTCTTATTTGGTCACAAGGATTCTTCCACAGCTGTGGAAATCTAAACCCTTGTTTCTCCCTTTCCGCAAACCAGCACTACGGGACATGAAGCCTCCCACTATCGTCCCATTGCTCTTACCAGGGCAGTTTGCAAAGTGATGAACGCCTAGTAAATAAACGTTTAGTGTGGTATTTAGAGACACACAACAGTCTCTCCACTCGTCAATATGGCTTTCGTAAGGGACGTTCTACCATAGACCCCTTACTACGCTTGGATACGTATGTTCTTCATGCCTTTGCGAATAACCACTCAGTTATTGCCATATTTTTTGACCTTGAGAAGGCATATGACACAACTTGGAGGTATAATATTTTAGCCCAAGTCCACTCCTTAGGGCTTCGAGGCAATCTACCATCCTTCCTTAAGAACTTTTTAACTGACAGGCATTTCCGTGTTCGGGTTAATAATGTGCTCTCCCCAGACTTTATCCAAGCTGAAGGTGTCCCCCAGGGATGTGTTCTGAGCACAACACTTTTTCTCCTTGCTATTAATGATTTGGCCTCTAGTCTTCCATCAAATATTTGGTCATCACTCTATGTTGATGACTTCGCTATTGCCTGTGCAGGTGCTGTCACCTCATTACAGTTTCTCTCCAGCATGCAGTCGACCGTGTTTCCAATTGGGCCACCACACATGGGTTTAAATTTTCCAGCACTAAAACCCACCAAATTAATTTCACTAGACGCTCTCTCATCTCCGATCATCCTTTGTACCTCTATGGCTCCCGTATCCGTGAACGTGATACAGTCAGGTTTCTGGGCCTCCTCTTTGATCGTAGGTTATCCTGGAAACCTCACATTACCTCTCTGAAGGCAACTTGTCACAGCCGGCTGAACCTTCTTAAAACCCTTGCTCATCTTTCATGGGGAGCTGATCGTCGAACCCTCCTTCGCCTACATTCCACCCTTATTTTATCGAAACTTGATTATGGTGACCAGATCTATTCAGCGACATCTCCTGCTACTCTCTCTAGCCTTAACCCCATTCATCACCAAGGATTACGTTTATGCCTTGGTGCTTTTCGCTTTTCCCCTGTCGAGAGCCTTTATGCAGAAGCGAACGTTCCATCATTATCCGATCGCCATGATGCCCATTGCCTTCGCTACCATGTACACTCTCATGATCTCTGCAATCCTTCCATTTATAGAATGGTCACTAATATTAGTAGACATTCTTTATTTGTTCACCGCCCCTGTTTACTCCGTCCCTTCTCTCTTCGCCTTCATTCGCTCTTGTCTTCTCTTCAATTACCACATTTCTATGTTCATGTAGCATCTCACTTTTCCCTACCCCCCTGGGAAGTTCCAGCTGTTCGAGTCTGTTCTTTCTCTCTCCCTCGCTTCCTGCTCTCTTTTTCTTGACCACTTCCACACACTTTCTCATGCCATTGCTGTGTACACAGATGGCTCTAAGTCATCTGATGGCGTCGGATTTGCAGCAGTGTTTCCGGACAGTGTTGTGCGAGGACATTTACTATCCTCGGCTAGCATTTTTACAGCTGAATTGTATGCCATTCTTGCAGCACTTATCCGTATTGCATCTATGCCCGTGTCATCATTTGTGGTTGTCTCGGACTCCCTTAAGTGCTCTACAGGCTATACGGAAATTTGATACACCTAACCCTCTAGTCCTCCGTATCCAACTTTGGCTGTGCCATATCTACCAAGCATAAAGATGTTTTTGTTGGGTCTCTGGTCATGTTGATATACAGGGCAATGAACAGGCAGACACTGCTGCACGGTCAGCAGTACATGACCTACCAGTTTCATATAGAGGTGTTCCATTTATGGACTATTTTGCTGTAATAGCTACTTTCACACCTGTTGGCAACAATTTTGGTCTAATCTACTCTGTAACAGCAGCGCTGTACAGCCCTTGTGGTCTAGTGCATCTTTTTTTTATTATACTATGTAACAAAATTCATTCTATTAAACCGAGTATAGGTTACTGGCCGTCTTGTCATCAGTATTGAGGTTGGGAGAGACTCCCATCTTCACATTGGCCACACTCTTCTTACTCTGTGAGACGTGTCAGGTTCCAGTATTAGCCACATTCTGTTAAACTGCCCCTCTATCAACGAGCATACAAATTTACCTCCGTCGTCTCCGCTCTACTACTCTCTCTACTATCATCTTGCTGATGGACCCTTCTTTAATCCTGACTCATTGACTTGCTCCACAAACTCTGATGACAATACGTTTTGCATCCCCCTCGGCCCTTTCTACCTCAATCTCTTGCTACTCTCTCCCCTCAAGGAAGGCTCCTTGACGCTGGTGAGGGGCTCTTGATCTAGGGAATTGGATCTGTGCTCCAGTTCCCTGAATTAAGCCTGAATGCCTTCCATCCCCCCATAGGCGCTGTATAATCCTCCGGGTTTAGTGCTTCCCCCTTGATTATAATAATCTTGCTACTCTCCACCCCTGCACTATCCACTGCCCCGCTGTTCTCCGTAACCTACTAATTATCCCTCTCCCTTTTGCCACCTGATACCCTCGCTTCCTGCCCTGCAGCACTGTATAGCCCTTGTGGTTTAGCGCTTTTTTTTTTATTATAATAGTACTACTAGCATCCCTTGCTACCTGATACCCCTGTATCCTTCCCTGTGGGGCAGGGCTATATGGCCCATATGAGTTCAGTCCTTGTTTTTATTTGAAAATAGTGTAATTCCTAGAGGGTTGCTGGCTAAAGATTAGGTCATTAAGGAAAGAAAACGGGAAATTTCCGAAAGAGGGCGTGGAATTCCCACAGACTTTATCATTAGAGAATGGGTCAGAACCATAGAAAATGGGAAATCTCCGAAAGAGGGAGTGAAATTCCCACAGACTTTATCATTAGAGAATGGGTCAGAACCATAGAAAATGGGAAATCTCCGAAAGAGGGAGTGAAATTCCCACAGACTTTATCATTAGAGAATGGTCAGAACCATAGAAAATGGGAAATCTCCGAAAGAGGGAGTGAAATTCCCACAGACTTTATCATTAGAGAATGGGTCAGAACCATAGAAAATGGGAAATCTCCGAAAGAGGGAGTGAAATTCCCACAGACTTTATCATTAGAGAATGGGAAATCTCCGAAAGAGGGAGTGAAATTCCCACAGACTTTATTAGAGAATGGGTCAGAACCATAGAAAATGGGAAATCTCCGAAAGAGGGAGTGAAATTCCCACAGACTTTATCATTAGAGAATGGTCAGAACCATAGAAAATGGGAAATCTCCGAAAGAGGGAGTGAAATTCCCACAGACTTCATCATTAGAGAATGGGAAATCTCCGAAAGAGGGAGTGAAATTCCCACAGACTTTATCATTAGAGAATGGGTCAGAACCATAGAAAATGGGAAATCTCCGAAAGAGGGAGTGAAATTCCCACAGACTTTATCATTAGAGAATGGGTCAGAACCATAGAAAATGGGAAATCTCCGAAAGAGGGAGTGAAATTCCCACAGACTTTATCATTAGAGAATGGGTCAGAACCATAGAAAATGGGAAATCTCCGAAAGAGGGAGTGAAATTCCCACAGACTTTATCATTAGAGAATGGGTCAGAACCATAGAAAACGGGAAATCTCCGAAAGAGGGAGTGAAATTCCCACAGACTTTATCATTAGAGAAGGGGTCAGAACCATAGAAAACGGGAAATCTCCGAAAGAGGGAGTGAAATTCCCACAGACTTTCATTAGAGAATGGGTCAGAACCACAGAAAACGGGAAATTTCCAGACTTTATCATTAGAGAATGGGTCAGAACCATAGAAAACGGGAAATCTCCGAAAGAGGGAGTGAAATTCCCACAGACTTTATCATTAGAGAATGGGTCAGAACCACAGAAAACGGGAAATTTCCAGACTTTATCATTAGAGAATGGGTCAGAACCATAGAAAACGGGAAATCTCCGAAAGAGGGAGTGAAATTCCCACAGACTTTATCATTAGAGAATGGGTCAGAACCACAGAAAACAGGAAATCTCCGAAAGAGGGAGTGAAATTCCCACAGACTTTATTAGAGAATGGGTCAGAACCATAGAAAACGGGAAATCTCCGAAAGAGGGAGTGAAATTCCCACAGACTTTATCATTAGAGAATGGGTCAGAACCATAGAAAACGGGAAATCTCCGAAAGAGGGAGTGAAATTCCCACAGACTTTATCATTAGAGAATGGGTCAGAACCACAGAAAACGGGAAATTTCCAGACTTTATCATTAGAGAATGGGTCAGAACCATAGAAAACGGGAAATCTCCGAAAGAGGGAGTGAAATTCCCACAGACTTTATCATTAGAGAATGGGTCAGAACCATAGAAAACGGGAAATCTCCGAAATAGGGAGTGAAATTCCCACAGACTTTATCATTAGAGAATGGGTCAGAACCATAGAAAACGGGAAATCTCCGAAAGAGGGAGTGAAATTCCCACAGACTTTATCATTAGAGAATGGGTCAGAACCATAGAAAACGGGAAATCTCCGAAAGAGGGAGTGAAATTCCCACAGACTTTATCATTAGAGAATGGGTCAGAACCATAGAAAACGGGAAATTTCCGAAAGAGGGAGTGAAATTCGCACAGATTTTATCATCAGATGTCATGTAGTGGGGTAATGGAAAGTATCGGATATAAGTGGGGAGTAAGGGATTATGTGGGCAGGCGAGGTGGTAGGAGTGAGATGATTAGTGGAGGTAGGTAGGTAATGACAGGTCAGTGGTGACCACCACGACACTCATTAACTCGACACTATTCACTAACATATGCCTCCCCCATTCTTCACTCATATATAAACATATTTATATTTTATTAAGAATAAATAACGAGGACAGTGAATATTACTATTCTACTCAAACACAGTTTATTATTAATTCCTTGTACATTAATATATTTGGGGACAGGAGAACATTATTGTGGTTTAGATAAATGGGGTGGTACATATAAGCAGTGAGACAGGGAACACAATCAACTTGACGAAAATGAATATAACTTACAATATAGTACAGAGGACAGTTCACTACAGGAACTAAGCCACAGGTCCCAAGACCTACACAGCACGAGTACTGCTCCAAGCCAGTACTCTGCCCAATGCCTCCAACAATCTCCTCCAGAGACTTCAGCAGCCTTCTCCCGACCCCTGCACCCCAGCAGCAGCTCCGCTCGAAGTCTCTGCTCAGGAGCTCTGCACCCCAGCAGCAGCTCCTCTCGAATCTCCTGATCATGCTCTTCCTTGGGCTTTTATGGTGGTCCAAGCACCCTCCACAACCACGTGTACGACCTGACGCCGTCAAGAACAAAAGACCTCAGACGTGGGCGTGGCTACAGACGTTTGCCAAGGCAAGGTGTGACCATATAAATGCTTAAATTAGGTCTCCCCAGAGACCTCACAAGCCCAGCTGGACTACATCACACAGAGAATGGGTCAGAACCATAGAAAACGGGAAATTTCCGAAAGGGAGTGAAATTCACACAGACTTTATCATCAGAGAATGGGTCAGAACCGTAGAAAATGGGAAATTTCCAAAAGAGGGAGTGAAATTCCCAGACTTTATCATCAGAGAATGGGTCAGAACCATAGAAAATGGGAAATTTCCGAAAGAGGGAGTGAAATTTCCACAGACTTCATCATTTGAGAATGGGAAGATTATTATAATCAAGGGGAAGCGCTAAACCCGGAGGATTATACAGCGCCTGGGGGGGGATGTGGAAGGCATTCAGGCTTAATTCGGGGAACTGGAGCACAGATCCAATTCCCTAAATCAAGAGCCCCTCAACAACATCAAGGAACCTTCCTTGAGGGGTGAGAATGGGAAGAATCATAGAAAATTTTTAATTTTCTGAAACAAATTTCCCTAGGCTTTCTGGTTAGAAAATGAGCCTCCATCGAAGGATTTCTTTCCCCCACTTTCAATAAAGTTAGAAATATTAATTGGAAAACAATTCAACCTTGATAATTTGGATCATGAGGTACCTTAGGGTATAATTATAATAATCAAGGGGGAAGCGCTAAACCCGGAGGATTATACAGCGCCTGGGGGGGGATGTGGAAGGCATTCAGGCTTAATTCGGGGAACTGGAGCACAGATCCAATTCCCTAAATCAAGAGCCCCTCACCAACATCAAGGAACCTTCCTTGAGGGGTACCTTAGGGTAGTCGTTCACATTTGGTCCATGGAAAGTGAGCAGTCCAATTTTTTGATCTCTTAGAATGGCTACAAATGCAATTCTATTAAGTGCCACTATTATATTCATGGGCAAGTGCTACATACTAAGGGTCATACAGCACCTGGTGTATTATAATCACAAAGCGCTAAACCACAAGGGCTATACAGTGCTGCAACTCTAGAAGACTAACATTATCCTTTATTGGATATATGTATCCTTCAAGTTCTTATACAGTGGACCCCCGCATAACGATTACCTCCGAATGTGACCAATTATGTAAGTGTATTTATGCAAGTGCGTTTGTACGTGTATGTTTGGGGGTCTGAAATGGACTAATCTACTTCACAATATTTCTTATGGGAACAAATTCGGTCAGTACTGGCACCTGAACATACTTCTGGAGTGAAAAAATATATACCTTTCAACACAAAGTGTAATAATACATAAAACTGCAAAGCAGATTTAAATACAAATACAGCATGTTAAATAAATGTACAATATGCTAAAATGAGGGCATTTCAATCTTCACAAACAGAAGTGACATAACATGCATAACACACCCCTCAAACACATCACTACTGTCCCGAGCCTCCTCCTCACTGCAACTTTAAAAAAGCCCATACATCACACCCTTAAAAGTGTTCATATCACTATACTCTGGCACATTTACCCTTTTGATTCCACAGATGCCTCAGTGTATACTACCCACCTTTTTCCCCTAGTCACTTCTGTCATTCACTTAATTTCTTAGTCACCTGTGTAAAATCTGCTTGCAGATACTTGAAAAACTTTTACTTCCTTATCTGTACTGTATTATTATTATAATAATCAAAAAGAAGCGCTAAGCCACAAGGGCTATACAGCCTGTACTGTATTAACTAGCCCAACAATGACTATTTTCTACAAAAACTAGTGTGCCCATTTGTAACTAACCTGTAAATTGTTCTGCACTCTGCTAGGAATGCTGGTCTCTTATACAAAACCTAAGATGACAATTACATCTTTGCATCCAGTACATACAGAATGCACAGTTCTCTTCCCATTTTATTAATAGCTTTGTCCTTGGCCCTTAGTTCTACTGGGAAGAGAATTCTTCCTTCATAAGCAGTCATAAAAAGCCGCAGAACACCCAAGGAAAGGTCCCTTATGTTAAAGTGGCTCTTGATCTGAGGAACTGGGTGTCTTGTCATGCAAAATGTTGCCATCACAGGTAGTGTCAGCTGTGGAGGCCGGGCATAACCCCTAATCGTGACTGCCCTTCTTGCCTTAGCTGCAATGAAGCACAATGCTCTCATTCTTGCAAGCGACTCATTTTCCTTTGGAAAAGCAAAATCAAATTTTTGAAGTTAAATGGGGTTTGTCCTATAACCAATCTGTTACTCAACTCTGCCTACAAGGAAGAATAACTGATCTCCAGACACACCCCACAGTATCTAATCTATACAGTCCTCAAAGATATTGTTCCCACCTCGTCTGTTACATTCACTACAATTAAGTCTTCAACTGTGACATGTAAACCCCAAAAACTTAACAAATTTCTTGCTTCAAGACCACACAACAACACTTACGTAAACCACCGTACGGTTGGAGCTTGAACTCACAGCAAGCAAATCTTAAAACTCCAGACCAGTGAGCAAGCCAATGGCCAGCTGACTATAATGAGATTCATCAAACTACGCATATTTATACACTATAGGAAGGTGACCACAAATCCAAGTTTTTACAGATGAATCTCAACCCTACCTACACTGTGGTTTGTTTTCCAATCTTTTTACGATTTTGTGACTATTTCCTTGTCAAGGTCATTAATATTACTATGAACAACGGACCTAAAACTGATCCTTGTGGAATGCCACTTGTGACTGATCCCCACTCAGATTTCACCCCATTTATGCACTCTCCTGCTTTCTATTGGTCATGCCTGCTGATAAACAAAACAGTCAACTATGATACGGTGAACTGATTGCACAACTAGGCAGTCCTCACCTAGTGCTGGACATTCTCCATGTGGTATCTACAAGACACTTGTCTGGTTCAAAAGCGAGTGCACTTGGCATGCTGTTTTTTGCCCCCTTGGGTGTTATGAGATATTTCAGTCTCCACCACCCTGAAATGTAATTCAGTCATTATTCTTGCTACTAGTACTACCAAGCATGGGCCAGTAGATTTTTGCTATGTACAACAATTATTCTCACTATTCTATCACTATTACTTCATTACTACTACCACTGCTGAGTCTACAGCCACCATTACTACCACTACCATCTTTGCTTATCCTGTATGATACTGGCTTCTGGCCTTCTCCACTTTTCTCATCCCAGTTTTGACTCGACAGTGGTCCAGGACAGACTGAAATGACATTAGGTTCCTCTCCTACTTTTGACAAGTTCCAAGAGTTTGTCTACTCTAACCTGGACTGGACATCTTTTGAGGCTTACCAGGTTGTTACTACTGGTGGTCCACAGACCCACAACCATCACAGCCTACTTGATCTGGCACCTGGTGAAGATACTTACCCAGCTTCCTCTTGAGGACTTCTACACTTGTCACAGAAGTGTTTGATATCTTTTGGCAAGATATTGAATAGTCTAGAGCCATGGACACTGATACAGAGTTCCCTTATAGTGCCCACAGCTTCTCTGCTTTTCACTGGGTTTATTTTGCACTTCTTCCCATCTTTCTCCAGTACTCTTCTATGGTTGTGTGCAGATTTAGGACAAGGTTCTCAAGTACTTACCATTATATGTACGATCATGCATATATCTCCTTCACTCTAAGAGTACACATTTACAACTTTATACGCTTTATTGGCTCTATGCCATGATATTGTGGCTTTTTATTCTTAACCCTTTCACTGTAGTGACCCCTGAAGGTAATGCCACCAAAGACAAAACTTGATGGAAAACTTACACACTGGTGTTTTCGCTGAATTTGAGTCCTATTTTAAATCAAGTTCCAATGCTCAATTTCTAACTAGTTCAGTATATAAACTGCTATGACATTATTATTATTATAATAAAAAAGAAGCGCTAAGCCACAAGGACTATACAGCGCTGCAGGGCAGGAAGGAAGCGAGGGCATCAGGTGGCAAAAGGGAGATGGATGAGTAATAGGTTACGGATAACAGCGGGGCAGTGGATGGTGAAAGGGTAAAGGGCAGCAAGAGACTGAACTAGAAAGGGCTGAGGGGAGTGCGAAAAGTATCATCAGAGTTTGTGGAGTAAATCAGTCGTTGTCAAGAAGTCAATGAGAGAGTCAGGATTAAAGGAGGGTCCATCAGCAAGAAGGGAAGGTAAAGAGAGAGTAGTAGAACGAAGACGACGTTGGAGGTAAATTCTGCGTGCTCGTTGATAGAGAGGGCAGTCTAACAGAATGTGGCTAATCGATACTGGAACTTGACACTGCTCACAGAGAGGAACAGGGTGCCTCTCCATGAGATACCCATGAGTAAGACGAGTGTGACCATGCGAAGGCGGGAGAGAGTGGTCTCCCAACCTCGGCACTGATGACAAGAAGACGGCCAGTAACCTATGCTCGGTTTAATAGAATGAAGTTTGTTACCGAGCAGAGTTGACCAACGTTGTTGCCAACGGGTACGAAGGTGGGTAGCTATCGCAGCAAAATAGTCCAGAAATGGAACACCTCGATAGGAAATTGGTAGGTCATGT
>NC_069450.1:26021175-26105218 GCF_026875155.1 Cherax quadricarinatus
TTAAACCAGAAAGTGTCTTGTAGATACCACAGGAGAATGTCCAGCACTAGGTGAGGACTGCCTAGTGTGCAATCAGTTCACCGTATCATAGTTGACTGTTTTGTTTTCAGCAGGCATGACCAATAAGAAAGCAGGAGAGTGCATAAATGGGGTGAAATCTGAGTGGGGATCAGTCACAAGTGGGCATTCCACAAGGATCAGTTTTAGGTCCGTTGTTCATAGTAAATATTAATGACCATGACAAGGAAAATAGTCACAAAATCGTAAAAAGATTGGAAAACAAACACACATGTAGTAGGGTTTGAGATCATCTGTAAAAACTTGGATTTGTGGTCACCTTCTATAGTGTATAAATATGCGTAGTTTGATGAATCTCATTATAGTCAGCTGGCCCATTGGCTTGCTCACTGGTCTGGAGTTTTAAGATTTGCTTGCTGTGAGTTCAAGCTCCAACCGTACGGTGGTTTACGTAAGTGTTGTTGTGTGGTCTTGAAGCAAGAAATTTGTTAAGTTTTTGGGTTTTACATGTCACAGTTGAAGACTTAATTGTAGTGAATGTAACAGACGAGGTGGGAACAATATCTTTGAGGACTGTATAGATTAGATACTGTGGGGTGTGTCTGGAGATCAGTTATTCTTCCTTGTAGGCAGAGTTGAGTAACAGATTGGTTATAGGACAAACCCCATTTAACTTCAAAAATTTGATTTTGCTTTTCCAAAGGAAAATGAGTCGCTTGCAAGAATGAGAGCATTGTGCTTCATTGCAGCTAAGGCAAGAAGGGCAGTCACGATTAGGGGTTATGCCCGGCCTCCACAGCTGACACTACCTGTGATGGCAACATTTTGCATGACAAGACACCCAGTTCCTCAGATCAAGAGCCACTTTAACATAAGGGACCTTTCCTTGGGTGTTCTGCGGCTTTTTATGACTGCTTATGAAGGAAGAATTCTCTTCCCAGTAGAACTAAGGGCCAAGGACAAAGCTATTAATAAAATGGGAAGAGAACTGTGCATTCTGTATGTACTGGATGCAAGATGTAATTGTCATCTTAGGTGTGTATAAGAGACCAGCATTCCTAGCAGAGTGCAGAACAATTTACAGGTTAGTTACAAATGGGCACACTAGTTTTTGTAGAAAATAGTCATTGTTGGGCTAGTTAATACAGTACAGGCTGTATAGCCCTTGTGGCTTAGCGCTTCTTTTTGATTATTATAATAATAATACAGTACAGATAAGGAAGTAAAAGTTTTTCAAGTATCTGCAAGCAGATTTTACACAGGTGACTAAGAAATTAAGTGAATGACAAAAGTGACTAGGGGAAAAAGGTGGGTAGTATACACTGAGGCATCTGTGGAATCAAAAGGGTAAATGTGCCAGAGTATAGTGATATGAACACTTTTAAGGGTGTGATGTATGGGCTTTTTTAAAGTTGCAGTGAGGAGGAGGCTCGGGACAGTAGTGATGTGTTTGAGGGGTGTGTTATGCATGTTATGTCACTTCTGTTTGTGAAGATTGAAATGCCCTCATTTTAGCATATTGTACATTTATTTAACATGCTGTATTTGTATTTAAATCTGCTTTGCAGTTTTATGTATTATTACACTTTGTGTTGAAAGGTATATAAGCATTGCTGAAAGAAATATTTTATCCAAGTATGTACTGAAATACAGTGGACCCCTGGTTAATGATATTTTTTCACTCCAGAAGTATGTTCAGGTGCCAGTACTGACCGAATTTGTTCCCATAAGAAATATTGTGAAGTAGATTAGTCCATTTCAGACCCCCAAACATACACGTACAAACGCACTTGCATAAATACACCTACATAATTGGTCACATTCGGAGGTAATCGTTATGCGGGGGTCCACTGTATAAGAACTTGAAGGATACATATATCCAATAAAGGATAATGTTAGTCTTCTAGAGTTGCAGCACTGTATAGCCCTTGTGGTTTAGCGCTTTGTGATTATAATACACCAGGTGCTGTATGACCCTTAGTATGTAGCACTTGCCCATGAATATAATAGTGGCACTTAATAGAATTGCATTTGTAACCATTCTAAGAGATCAAAAAATTGGACTGCTCACTTTCCATGGACCAAATGTGAACGACTACCCTAAGGTACCCCTCAAGGAAGGTTCCTTGATGTTGGTGAGGGGCTCTTGATTTAGGGAATTGGATCTGTGCTCCAGTTCCCGAATTAAGCTGAATGCCTTCCACATCCCCCCCCAGGCGCTGTATAATCCTCCGGGTTTAGCGCTTCCCCCTTGATTATTATAATTATACCCTAAGGTACCTCATGATCCAAATTATCAAGGTTGAATTGTTTTCCAATTAATATTTCTAACTTTATTGAAAGTGGGAATGAAATCCTTCGATGGAGGCTCATTTTCTAACCAGAAAGCCTAGGGAAATTTGTTTCAGAAAATTAAAAATTTTCTATGATTCTTCCCATTCTCACCCCTCAAGGAAGGTTCCTTGATGTTGTTGAGGGGCTCTTGATTTAGGGAATTGGATCTGTGCTCCAGTTCCCCGAATTAAGCCTGAATGCCTTCCACATCCCCCCCCAGGCGCTGTATAATCCTCCGGGTTTAGCGCTTCCCCTTGATTATAATAATCTTCCCATTCTCAAATGATGAAGTCTGTGGAAATTTCACTCCCTCTTTCGGAAATTTCCATTTTCTATGGTTTTCTGACCCATTCTCTGATGATAAAGTCTGGGAATTTCACTCCCTCTTTTGGAAATTTCCCATTTTCTACGGTTCTGACCCATTCTCTGTGTGATGTAGTCCAGCTGGGCTTGTGAGGTCTCTGGGGAGACCTAATTTAAGCATTTATATGGTCACACCTTGCCTTGGCAAACGTCTGTAGCCACGCCCCCGTCTGAGGTCTTTTGTTCTTGACGGCGTCAGGTCGTACACGTGGTTGTGGAGGGTGCTTGGACCACCATAAAAGCCCAAGGAAGAGCATGATCAGGAGATTCGAGGGAAACCCGCTGCTGGGGTGCAGAGCTCCTGAGCAGAGACCCTTTGAGCGGAGCTGCTGCTGGGGTGCAAGGGGTCGGGAGAAGGCTGCTGAAGTCTCTGGAGGAGATTGTTGGAGGCATTGGGCAGAGTACTGGCTTGGAGCAGTATCGTGCTGTGTAGGTCTTGGGACTGTGGCCCTTTGTTCTGTAGTGAACTGTCCTCTGTACATATTTGTAAGTTATATTCATTTTCGTCAAGTTCATTGTGTTCCCTGTCTCACTGCTTATATGTACCACCCCATTTATCTAAACCACAATGTTCTCCTGTCCCCAAATATATTAATGTACAAGGAATTAATAATAAACTGTGTTTGAGTAGAATAATAATATTTTACTGTCCTCGTTATTTATTCTCAATAAAATTATAAATATGTTTTTTAAAATGAGTGAAGAATGGGCGAGGCATATGTTAGTGAATAGTGTCGAGTTAATGGGGTGCGTGGTGGTCACCACTGGGCCTGTCATTACCTACCTACCCCCACTAATCATCTCGCTCCTACCCCTCGCCTGCCCACATAATCCCTTCTCCCCCCTTATATCCGATACTTTCCATTACCCCACTACATGACATCTGATGATAAAATCTGTGCAATTTTTACTCCCTTTTTTCGGAATTTCCCCTTTTCTATGGTTCTGACCCATTCTCTAATGATAAAGTCTGTGGGAATTTCCTCCCTCTTTCGGGGATTTCCCGTTTTTTATGGTTCTGACCCATTCTCTAATGATAAAGTCTGTGGGGAATTTCACTCCCTCTTTTCGGAGATTTCCGTTTTCTTTTGGTTCTGACCCATTCTCTAATGATAAAGTCTGTGGGAATTTCACTCCCTCTTTCGGAGATTTTTCCCCTTTTTTTATGGTTCTGACCCATTCTCTAATGATAAAGTCCCGTGGGGGAAATTTTACTCCCTCTTTTGGAGATTTCCCGTTTTCTATGGTTCTGACCCATTCTCTAATGATAAAGTCTGGAAATTTCCCATTTTCTGTGGTTTTTTGACCCATTTTTCTAATGATAAAGTCTGTGGGAATTTCACTCCCTCTTTCGGAGATTTCCCGTTTTCTATGGTTCTGACCCATTCTCTAATGATAAAGTCTGTGGAAATTTCACTCCTCTTTCGGAGATTTCCCGTTTTCTATGGTTCTGACCCATTCTCTAATAAAGCTGTGGGGAATTTCACTCCCTCTTTCGGAGATTTCCCGTTTTCTATGGTTCTGACCCCTTCTCTAATGATAAAGTCTGTGGGAATTTCACTCCCTCTTTCGGAGATTTCCCGTTTTCTATGGTTCGACCCATTCTCTAATGATAAGTCTGGAAAATTCCGTTTTCTGTGGTTTTTGACCCATTCTCTAATGATAAAGTCTGTGGGAATTTTACTCCCTCTTTCGGGGATTTCCCGTTTCTATGGTTCTGACCATTCTCTAATGATAGTCTGGGGAAATTTCCGTTTTCTGTGGTTCTGACCCATTCTCTAATGATAAAGTCTGTGGGAATTTCACTCCCTCTTTCGGAGATTTCCCTTTTCTATGGTTTTTGACCCATTCTCTAATGATAAAGTCTGGAAAATTTTCCCCGTTTTCTGTGGTTCTGACCCATTCTCTAATGATAAATTCTGTGGGAATTTCACTCCCCCTTTCGGAGATTTCCCGTTTTCTATGGTTCTGACCCATTCTCTAATGTAAAGTCTGTGGAAATTTTACTCCCTCTTTCGGAGATTTCCCGTTTTCTATGGTTCTGACCCATTCTTTTAATGATAAAGTCTGTGGGAATTTCACTCCCTCTTTCGGAGATTTCCCGTTTTCTATGTTCTGACCCATTCTCTAATGATTTAAAATCTGTGGGAATTTCACTCCCTCTTTCGGAGATTTCCCGTTTTCTATGGTTCTGACCCTCTCTAATGATAAAATCTGTGGGAATTTCACTCCCTCTTTCGGAGATTTCCCGTTTTTTTTTATGGTTTCGACCATTCTCTAATGATAAAGTCTGTGGGAATTTCACTCCCTCTTCGGAGATTTCCCGTTTTCTATGGTTCTGACCCATTCTCTAATGATAAAGTCTGTGGGAATTTCACTCCCTCTTTCGGAGATTTCCCGTTTTCTATGGTTCTGACCCATTCTCTAATGATAAAGTCTGTGGGAATTTCACTCCCTCTTTCGGAGATTTCCCGTTTTCTATGGTTCTGACCCATTCTCTAATGATAAAGTCTGGAAATTTCCCATTTTCTGTGGTTCTGACCCATTCTCTAATGATAAAGTCTGGAAATTTCCCATTTTCTGTGGTTCTGACCCATTCTCTAATGATAAAGTCTGTGGGAATTTTCACTCCCTCTTTCGGAGATTTCCCGTTTTCTATGGTTCTGACCCATTCTCTAATGATAAAGTCTGTGGGAATTTCACTCCCTCTTTCGGAGATTTCCCGTTTTCTATGGTTCTGACCCATTCTCTAATAAAGTCCTGTGGGAATTTCACTCCCTCTTTCGGAAAATTTCCCGTTTTCTATGTTTCTGACCCCTTCTCTAATGATAAAGTCTGTGGGAATTTTCACTCCCTCTTTCGGAGATTTCCCCTTTTCTATGGTTCTGACCCATTCTCTAATGATAAAGTCTGGAATTTCCCGTTTTCGTGGTTCTGACCCATTCTCTAATGATAAAGTCTGTGGGAATTCACTCCCTCTTTCGGAGATTTCCCGTTTTTCTATGGTTTTTGACCCATTCTCTAATGATAAAGTCTGGAAATTTCCCGTTTCTGTGGTTCTGACCCATTCTCTAATGATAAAGTCTGTGGGAATTTCACTCCCTCTTTCGGAGATTTTCCCGTTTTCTATGGTTTCTGGACCCATTCTCTAATGATAAAGTCTGGAAATTTCCCGTTTTCTGTGGTTTTTGACCCATTCTCTAATGATAAAGTCTGTGGGGAAATTTCACTCCCTCTTTCGGGATTTTCCCATTTTCTATGGTTTGACCCATTCTCTAATGATAAAGTCTGTGGGAATTTCACTCCCTCTTTCGGAGATTTCCCCTTTTCTATGGTTCTGACCCATTCTCTAATGATAAAGTCTGTGGGAATTTCACTCCCTCTTTCGGAGATTTCCCATTTTTCTATGGTTCTGACCCATTCTCTAATGATAAAGTCTGTGGGAATTTCACTCCCTCTTTCGGGGGTAGATTTTCCCATTTTTTTATGGTTCTGACCCATTCTCTAATGATAAAGTCTGTGGGAATTTCACTCCCTCTTTCGGAGATTTCCCATTTTCTATGGTTCTGACCCATTCTCTAATGATAAAGTCTGTGGGAATTTCACTCCCTCTTTCGGAGATTTTCCCCTTTTTTATGGTTCTGACCCATTCTCTAATGATAAAGTCTGTGGGAATTTCACTCCCTCTTTCGGAGATTTCCCATTTTCTATGGTTCTGAAACCCCTTCTCTAATGGATAAAGTCTGTGGGAATTTCACTCCCTCTTTCGGGGAAATTTCCCATTTCTATGGTTCTGACCCATTCTCTAATGATAAAGTCTGTGGGAATTTCACTCCCTCTTTCGGAGATTTCCCATTTTCTATGGTTTGACCCATTCTCTAATGATAAAGTCTGTGGGAATTTCACTCCCCCTTTCGGAGATTTCCCATTTTCTATGGTTCGACCCATTCTCTAATGATAAAGTCTGTGGGAATTTCACTCCCTCTTTCGGAGATTTCCCATTTTCTATGGTTCTGACCCATTCTCTAATGATAAAGTCTGTGGGAATTTCACTCCCCCTTTCGGAGATTTTCCCATTTTCTATGGTTCTGACCCATTCTTAATGATAAAGTCTGTGGGAATTTCACTCCCTCTTTCGGAGATTTCCCATTTTCTAGGTTCTGACCCATTCTCTAATGATAAAGTCTGTGGGGAAATTTTACTCCCTCTTTCGGAGATTTCCATTTTCTATGGTTCTGACCCATTCTCTAATGATAAAGTCTGTGGGAATTTCCACGCCCCTCTTTCGGAAATTTTCCCATTTTCTATGGTTCTGACCCCTTCTCAATGATAAAGTCTGTGGAATTCCACGCCCTCTTTCGGAAATTTCCCGTTTTCTTTCCTTAATGACCTAATCTTTAGCCAGCAACCCTCTAGGAATTACACTATTTTCAAATAAAAACAAGGACTGAACTCATATGGGCCACATAGCCCTGCCCCACAGGGAAGGATACAGGGGTATCAGGTAGCAAGGGATGCTAGTAGTACTATTATAATAAAAAAAAAGCGCTAAACCACAGGGAAGGAAGCGAGGGTATCAGGTGGCAAAAGGGAGAGGGATAATTAGTAGGTTACGGAGAACAGCGGGGCAGTGGATAGTGCAGGGGTGGAGAGTAGCAAGAGATTGAGGTAGAAAGGGCCGAGGGGGATGCAAAACGTATTGTCATCAGAGTTTGTGGAGCAAGTCAATGAGTCAGGATTAAAGAAGGGTCCATCAGCAAGATGATAGTAGAGAGAGTAGTAGAGCGGAGACGACGGAGGTAAATTTGTATGCTCGTTGATAGAGGGGCAGTTTAACAGAATGTGGCTAATACTGGAACCTGACACGTCTCACAGAGTAAGAAGAGTGTGGCCAATGTGAAAAATGGGAGTCTCCCCAACCTCAATACTGATGACAAGACGGCCAGTAACCTATACTCGGTTTTAATAGAATGAATTTTGTTACATAGTATAAAAAAAAAAAAGATGCACTAGAAACCCCAAGGGCTGTACAGCGCTGCTGTTACAGGGGTAGATTAAACCAAAATTGTTGCCAACAGGTGTGAAAGTAGCTAATTACAGCAAAATAGTCCAAAAATGGAACACCTCATAGAAACTGGAGCCCAGGGTACGGCAAAACCCGGCAGCATTGTCTCCCTTTTTCATTGCCCTGTATATAAAACATGACCAAGCCCAAAAAAAAACATTTTTTTTTTCCTTGGTAGAAAATGGCACAGCCAAATTTGGGAAAACGGAGGACAAAGGGGGGTTATTTTGTATAAAAATTTCCGTAAGCCTGTAGACCCACTTAAGGGAGTCCGAAAAACCACAATGATACAGGGGCAAAAGACAAAGGGGAAAAGTGCTGCAAGAATGGCATAAAATTTCGGGTTTTAAAAATGCTAGCCGAGGAAAGTAAATTCCTCGCAAAACCCACTTTCCGGAAACACTGTTTAAAAATTCCCGACGCCACCCAGAGACTTAAGCCATCTGTGTACACAGAAAATGGCATGAAAAAAGGTGCGGGGAAGGGTGGCCCAAAGAAAAAGAGCAGGAAGCGAGGGAGAGAAAAAGAACAGATTTCGAACAGGCTGGAACTTCCCAGGGGGTAGGGAAAAGGGAGAGGGCACATAAAACTTTGAAAGGTGGTAATTGAAGAGAAGACAAGAGCGAAGGAAGGCAAGAGAAAAGGGGGACGGAGTAAAAAAGGGGGGTGAAAAAATAAAGAATTCTACTAATATTAGTAAACCATTCTATAAATAAAGGGAAATTGCGGATTATTATTTTTAATAATCAAAAAAAAAGCGCAAGGGGCCACAAGACTAACAGCGCTGCGGGGCGGGAAGGAAGCGGGGGCATCGGGTGGCAAAAGGGAGATGGATGAGCAACATTTTTTACGGTTTAACAGGGGGGCAGGGGATGGTGAAAGGGTAAAGGGCACAAGAGACAAAAACCAGAAAGGGCTGGGGGGAGTGCAAAAGAAATCATCAGGTTTGTGGAGTAAATCATCGTTGCCCAAGGGAAGTCAATGAGAAGCCCGGATTAAAGGAGGGTCCATCAGCAAGAAAAAAAGGGAAAAGAGAGAGTAGGGGGAAACAAAGGGACGACTTTGGGAGGAAAAATTCCCGCGTGCTCGATGATAGAAGGGCAGTCTAACAAAATTTGGGGGCTAATCGATACGGAACTTAAACACTCCAAAAGAGAGGAACGGGGTGCCTCTCCAGGAATACCCATGGGGAAACGAGTGGGGGCCAATGCAAAAGGGGGAGAGAGGGGTCTCCCAAAACCCGGGCCACTGATGAAAAAAGAAAGGGCCAAAGTAACCATGCTGGGTTTAAATAGAATAAAAGGTTTGTTACCAGCAAAATTTTTGGACCAACGTTTTTTCCCAAACGGTGCGAAGGGGGTAGCTATTGAAAGCAAAATGCCCTAGAAAGGGAAAACACCTCGATGGGAAAAATTGGGTAGGCCAATATACTGCTGACCGGGGCAGAAAGTGTCCCTTTCATTGCCCTGTACGTCGACATGACCAGGGCCCCCAACAAAAAACAATATTTTTAAATTTTGGTAGAAAATGGGGGCGTACCCAAATTTTGGAACGGAAACTAGGGGATGAGTTTAAATCAAATTTTCCCGTATAGCCCTGAAAGACCCACTAAGGAGTCTGGACAACTAAAAATTGATGACCAGGCATAAAATGCGACGAATAAGTGCGCAAAATGGCATACTTTTCAGAAGAAAAAAATCAGCTAAAAGATAGAAAAAATCCCTGGGACACGCTGTCCGGAAAAAACGCTGCAACCCCGACCCGTCTGAAATTTAGACCCATCTGGGGTACACAGCGGGGGCATGAGAATGAGAGGGAAAGTGATCAAAAAAAGAGAGCGGGAAGCCACCGTAGGGTTGAGCTTTCGAGAAAGGGGATTGAGAAAGAACAGACCCGAACGCTGGAACTTCCCAGGGGGTGGGGAAAAGTGAGATGCTTTCATGAACCCTATAAAGGTGGTTTAAATGAAGGGAAAACAAAGTGAAAGTAGGCGAAGAGAAAAGGGACGGAGCAAACAGGGGCGGGGGAACGAATAAAAATGTCTACTAAAATCGGGGGACCATTTTTATAAATGGGAAAGGGTTTTGTAGATCGTGGGGAGCGTACATATAACGAAAGGGAAAGGGGGATCACGGCGATTTAGACAAAAGGGTGGAACATTTCTTCTTTTTTTAAAAAAAAGAGGCTCTCCCAAAAGGGAAAAAAGCGAAAAGCACCAAGGCACAAAATAACCTTGGGGATGGATAGAGTTAAGGCTAAGAGAGTAGCAGGAAAGGGGCCCCGGAATAAATCTGTCACCATAATCGGTTTCCCATAAAAACAGGGGGAATGTAGGGGGAAAACAGAGTTTGCGTCAGCTCCCCAGGAAAGAAGAGCAAGGGTTTTTAAGAAGGTTTAGCCGCTTTTGACAAGTTGCCTTCAAGAGGGAATGTGAGGTTTTTCCCGGGTTAAAACCCACGGGCAAAGAGAAAAGGGCCTTTTAAAACCCCACTGTACACTTTTGGGGAAAACGGGAGCCATAAAAGATACAAAGGATGATCGGGGATAACAGGCTCAAATGAAAGTAATTTTGGGGATTTTTTTGGGACTTGAAAATTTAAAAAACCCCTGTGTGGGGGCCCAAGTGGAAAAAACGGTCCCAAAACCCCATGCTGGAAAAGAAACTTCAAAAAGGTGACAGTCAGCGCCGGGACAAGCAATGCGAAGTCACAACATAGAAATGATGACCCAAAAATTTGGGGGGAAGAACAGAGGCCAAATCATTTTTAGCAAGGGGAAAAAAATGTTGTGCTTAGAACACATCCCTTAGGGACACCTTCACTTGGACCCAAGTCCGTGGAAAAAAACATTATTGACTCGAACACGGGAAAAGTCTTTCATTAAAAAGTTCTTAAGGAAGGGTGGGAGATTTTTCCCCCGGGGGCCAAAAGGGAATTTGGGCCCGGGCCAAAATATTTAAACCCCCAATTGTGTCATATGCCCCTTTTCCCAAAGGGCCAAAAAAAATGGCAATAATGAGTGATTATTCCAAAGGGATTACGAACATACGAAACCAAACGTAGTAAGGGGTCTTGGGGAGAACCCACCCTTTCGAAAGCCCTATTGACTTTGCGTAGGGGACGTTGTGATTCCCTAAATACCACATTAAACTCGAATTTAAAGAGGCGTTTTCCCCTTTACTTTGCAAACTGCACTTTTAAGAGCGATGGGGCATGTGGGAGGGAAACATGTCCTGTTTTGTACCCCCTTTTCGGAAAGGGGGGGAAAAATGGGGAATTTTTCCCCAGCGGGGGAAAAACCCCCTTTCCCAAATAAGAAATTTAAGAGGTGGGAAGAGGACCCACAAAAGGGGTGACCGATGTAATTTTGTAACATCCCAATATGAATGTCATTTAGGGCCCCGCGCCGATGATCGGCAAGCTGAGAGCGTTTTCCCTTTCCCCCTTTTTGAAGTGTAAAAGGCACATTAAAAACTGGGTTTTTTCTCCGAGAGAAAAAAGTCCCCCAAAGGGACTAAATCTCGGCAGACCCCTTTTAGGAAAGAAAAAGAGGGGCATAGATTTGGGGCCCCCGGGGAAAAACGGACCCAAAAAGTGCCAAGTTCAATGGGAACGTCGAGAGGGTTTGCTATAAACAACACCAGTGCCCCCTAGAACAGGAGCCGGGGCAGGAAGTATTTTCCACTCAATTTTTCCCACTTTTTTTAACAGACCGCACTCATAGAAGAAGCAAGGGATGGTGGGAAACATTCCCCCCAACAATTTCCCTTTACTTCACGGATGACAAAAGGCGAGCGATCGGGACCTTTTTGCTTTAAAAACAACAATCTCTTTTCCCGCGGTTCCCCATTGTACCGGTACCTGCCCCATCAGCACGTTTCAAACGTACTGCACGAGCACAAGCAGGAGAAACCAAACCAAAGGGACGCACTTCTGAGAATGCCTGCCTGAGGTGTGGGGTAAGAATAGAAGCTGCGGTATAAACGAAGGTTTAAAAAGAATTTTTAGGAAACTCATCAATTGGGGGATGAAGAAGGGAAAACCCCCTAAAAGCAGTGAGGGTGATAAAGATCCCCCCTTTTTCCCGTCAAATTGCCACGAGGGGAACGGAAGGTGGGGGAATAGGAAGGAGAAGTAAGAATGATGGGAAAATGACGCTGTCATGTAAGTTGGTAGAACAGACCAGGTGAAGTCTAGTGCTGTGGGGGAAGAGCAGACTGATAGATCGATGCAAGAGAGAGTATGAGTACGAGGTATCAAATGGGTGGGGAGTACCCGTATTTAAAACATGGAGGGGGTTGAGAGGCAAGAAAAGCCTCCAACTGAATGCCACGTGAGTCACAATGAGACCCCCCCCAGGGAACATGGTGGCATTAAAATCACCAAGTAACAGAAGTGGTGTTGGTAAGGATGAAACAAGAAAAGCAAAGTCGGGGATAGAAAATGCTCGAGAAGGAGAGATATAAAGAACATATTGTAAACCACTTATTCAAGTGGATACGGGCTGCAGTGTAATGCAGCGAGGTATGGACAAATAGTTGACAGTACGGAATATCATTGCGAAAGAAGAAGGGCACTTTCATTAAAGGTCCCATCTGAGAAAGGATCCGAAGAATAAAATAAATTATACCCTGAGATAGGTTGGAAACAGCCGAGTGTAATTTTGGTTCTTGTAAGCAAGCACCAACAGGGAAAACCTGGAAAGCAACATCTGAAGCTCACCCCGATTACCCCTGAGGCCGCGGATTTTCCCACTGAAAATAGGCCATGATTGCGATGAAGAAATATCAGGAATCTGTAGGTAAAGGCACCTACGGACTAGGGGGGTTAGAAAAGTCAACGTGTGGTGGCATTGGAAGATGTTCAGTAGCGAAGGAACGGAGCGTTGCGAAAAATGGGGTTGTGAAGATGGAGGAGAGGGAAGAGAAGGAACAGGAAGTGAATCAGTGTCCATTGAAGGTTTAGTCTCTGCAATATTTTCTGAAATGGCTTCAAGTGTTTCTGATTAAAAGATGTATGGGAAACCATATTGGAGATAGGAGGAGGAGGGTGAGTAAAGATTGGACAGAAGGACTGTACCAAAGTAGAGGGGGAGGGAAAAGTGTAAGGGACTGGAGATGAAGTGGGGGGGGGGACAGAAGAGGTAGAAACCTGGGAGTGACAGAAGAGGGAGAAACTTGGGAGGGGACGGGGGGGGAAAGGAATAGTACGAGGAGGAGGGTGAATCCCACACTTGTAATAGAGCCAGAGAGAGGGGAAGAAAACTAGGTACAGAGACTGGAAAGGTAACGTGTGGAGGTGGAAAAAGGGGAAAGGGAAAAGGGGCAAAGAAGATTTGAGCAATGTGGATTTTTTGGACTTCTGAGTAGAGGGGCGTTGGTATTAGGTGTCGTACGAGGTCTTGTCGATACTGGGGCTTGTGGGGAAGGACGCGAAGATTTTGAGAACAAAACTGAGTTGTAGTCGGGACGTCAGAGCCAAGGACAGAAAAAGGATTAGATGCCGTAATGGCTATGGGAGGGGTAACAACAGAGGGGCTGCAGAAGATGGGACCCCAGAAGTGGGGGGATGTTTGGAACACGAGAATAAGAAACACGGGGTAGTCTCCCTTGGAGGCGGGAGATGAGTAACTGCCATAGCATAAGGGAGACCTTCTGCCTCTTTGAGGCAACGGATTTCACGTTCATTTAAGTAGACCTGCAACGGCGGGAGTACGAAGGGTGAGCTTCTTTTACAATTAAGGCAAGATGGAGGTTGACTGCAAGATGTTTAGAAGGGTTTTGTCGGCACCACAGACTGGGCATTCGGCCATAGATCTGCAATATTTCGCTGGGTGACCAAAACGCCAGCAATTTTACATTTTTGCGGTGTAGGTATCACCTTTCGAACTTGTAACCGATGTCCCGCGACATTATACAGAGGACGGGGGGTTCTGGCTGTCAAAAGTTAAACGAGCCACATTGCAAGGGTAACGTCTCCGCCCCGGGCAGGAAGGACATAAGTGTCTACTTTGAGGATTGGGAGATCCTGGAGTTCCAGCTGTTCAAAAATGTCATTGCCACATGACTGGAAATTCTGTTGGACCCATGGTATGGGCAGAATGAACAGTACCACTACAAGAATTGAGAGGAAAGATTTTTTCAAAGTGATAGGAGTAGTATCGATATTCGAAAGGAGAGAAAGATCATGAGCTTGGGGAGCATTCCCGGACAGTGACGATGCGCGTACCGCTCTTTAGAGCGTGAAATGAAATACTCTGCCAACAGGAACGAGGAGCGCTTTGGCAATACTATGGTCAGAAAGGTAGCAGAAGAAGAAGTTGGGCTTAAAGTAAAGAATTTGTCCATTGTGTGGTCCGAAACTGACGTGGAGAGGGAGTGCTTGACGGTCGGTCGTTTCCGAGTAGAATGGGGAAAGGGAACGACGGAGCCCTCATCAGGAGATTGACGTTGGCGTTTAGGAGTAGGACCGAGTTGGTCCGGCATGAAATGGGTGGGCGATTCGAAATTGCCGTACCGTAGAGGGAGAAGCCGGAAGCATAGTCAAAGGAGAGCGGAGTTCAGACAAAAACGAAGGAGTCGTTTGAAGCCCCGGTACCTGAAGCGGGGGAGGAAACAGCACCAGCAAGAGGGACAGGGGCATCAGGAGTGTCCGAAGAGTGGTCTAAACACAAGGCAGGGTCAGAATGGGGTGCGGTATCAAGAAGGGGGCCCGGGGGTAGTGGTTTCATGGACTAGGGCTGCCCTGGTTAGGTTACTCCTTTGCTTTTGTTTTTAAGAAAAAAAAAAAGAAAAAGAAAATAAAAAAAAAAAAAGAATAAAAAAAGGGGGGAGCGGGAGGAATAGTTCCCAGGGGGGAATGAAAGGGCCGGAAATCTCCCTCGCGCCCAAGAGGACTCGACACCGCTAGTAGCGCAGATGCAAACATGGAACCCGTGCCATTTCCCTACCCTTCATGCCAGTAAAAACCCGCAATCCGGGATAGCAACCTCACATCTGCCGAGCTACCTCGGTGGACAAAAAGAGGGCGGCCGGATATCCGCCACAAAGCATACCTCCTTCAGCCACCCCCCCGGAATCGAAAGGTGGCTTTCCAGAGATACACCGTCGCCCAAAAGACACCCAAAAGCTACTGGGATACCGGAGAGGGATCGGGACATCCCTAGGCAATCCAGATTCCACGGCAAACTACGCCACCGCCAAAAAACCTCAACGGAAAGGGATCGACCCCGGTGTCCTTTTTCCCCCACCTAGGAACTAGCACGCCTGTGGGAGAAATCACGAAGGCTAAAAAGAGGAAGGGCAAAAGGGAGGGGTGAGGAGGAGGAGGAATGGAAAAAGGGGAGGATGGGGAGGATGGGATAGGGGAGGGGAGAATGGGGGGTAATTAGGTTCGGTTGAGGAAGAGACCGACAGGGCTAATTCCTCAGACCAAGAGCCTCTTCACCACGCCAAGGAGCCCCCCTTGAAGAGGAATGCAGCGAGGAATGGACAAATAGTTGACAGTACGGAATATCATTGCGTAGAAGAAGGGCACTTTCATTAAAAGGGTCCCATCTGAGAAAGGATCCGAAGAATACAATAAATTATAGCCTGAGATGGGTTGGAAAACAGCCGAGTGTAATTTTGGTTCTTGTAAGCAAGCACCAACAGGGGAAAACCTGGAAAGCAACATCTGAAGCTCACCCCGATTACCCCGAGGCCGCGGATATTCCACTGTAAATGGGCATGATTGGCGATGAAGAAAATACCAGGAATCTGTAGGAAAGGCACCACGGACTAGAGGGGTTAAAAAAGTCAAGTGTGGTGGCATGGAAGACATTCAAGCAGCGAAGGAACGGAGCATTGCGAAGAATGGGGTTGTGAAGATGGAGGAGAGGGAAGAGAAGGAACGGGAAATGAATCAGTGTCCATTGAGGTTTAGTCTCTGCAATTATATTCTGAAATGGCTTCAAGTGTTTTGAATTCAAAGATGTATGGGAGACCATAATGGAGATTGAAGGGGGAGGGTGAGTAAAGATTGGGACAGTAATGGACTGACCAAAGTAGGGGGGAAGGAAAGAGTGTAAGGGATTGGAGATGAGTGGGGGGGGGACAGAAGAGGCAGAAACCTGGGAGGTGGCAGAAGAGGGAGAAAACTGGGAGGGGAGGGGGGGTGGAAGGCATAGTACGAGGAGGGGGGTTTGAATCTCCACACTTGTAATAGAGCCAGAGAGAGGGGAAGAACTAGGCACAGAGACGGGAAAGGTAAAGTGTGGAGGTGGAAAAAGGGAAGGAAGGGGCAAAGAAGATTTGAGAAATGTGGATTTTTTGGACTTTGAGAAGTAGAGGGCGATTGGTATTAGGTGTCGACGAGGTCTTGTCGATACTGGGGCTTGTGAGGAAGGACGCGAAGATGTGAAAACGGAGTGGCTATGGGAGGGGTAACAACAGAGGAGGCTGCAGAAGATGGACCCCGAAGTGGGGGGATGTTTTGAAACACGAGAATAAGAAACACGGGGTAGTCTCCCTTGGAGGCGGAGATGAGTAACTGCCATAGCATAAGGGAGACCTTGTGCCTCTTTGAGGCAACAGATTTCATGTTCATTTAAGTAGACCTGGCAACGGCGGGAGTACGAAGGGCGAGCTTCATTACAATTAAGGCAAGATGGAGGTTGACTGCAAGATGTATTAGAATGGTTTTTTGGCACCACAGACTGGGCATTTGGCCATAGATCTGCAATATTTTTGCTGGTGACCAAAACGCCAGCAATTTCTACACTGTTGCGGTGTAGGTATCACCTTTCGAACTTGTAGCCAATGTCCCGCGACATATACAGAGGACGAGAGTTCTCGGCTGTCAAAAGTTAAATGAGCCACATTGCAAGGCAGGAAGGACATAAGTGTCTACTTTGAGGATTGGGAGATCTGGAGTTCCAGCTGTTCAAATGTCATTGCCAACATGACTGGAAATTCTGTTGGACTATGGTATGGTGCAGAATGACAGTACCACTACAAGAATTGAGATTATTATTATTATTATTATAATCAAAAAGAAGCGCTAAGCCACAAGGACTATACAGCGCTGCAGGCAGGAAGGAGCAGGGCATCAGGTGGCAAAAGGAGATGGATAGCAACAGGTTACGATAACAGCGGGGGGGCATGGGGGGGGGGGGGGGATGGTGAAAGGGTTAAAGGGCAGCAAGAGACTGAACACATAAAGGGCTGAGGGAGTGGCGAAAAGTATCATCAGAGTTTGTTGAGTAAATCAGGTCGGTTGCCAAGAAGTCAATGAGTTGGGCTGGAGTTAAAGGAGGGTCATCACAAGAAGGAAGGTAAAGAGAGAGTAGGAGAAACGAAGACGACGTATGGAGGTAAATTCTGCGTGCTCGTTGATAGAGAGGGCAGTCCTAACAGAAATGTGGCTAATCGATACTGGAACTTGAACACTGCTCACAGAAGAGGAACAGGTGCCTCTCCATGAGAAACCCATGAGTAAGAACGAGTGTGGCCAATTGCGAAGAGCGGAGGAGAGTGGTCGCCCAACCTCGCACAGATGACCAAGATAAGACGGCCAGTAACCTATGCTCGTTTTTAGATAGAAAATGAAGTTTGTTACCGAGTCAAGTTGACCAACGTTGTTGCCAACGGTGCGAAGGGTGGTATCTATTGCAGCAAAATATCCAGAAAATGGAACACCTCGATAGAAATTGGTAATGTACATATACTGCTGACCGCGCAGCAGTGTCTGCCTGTTCATTGCCCCAGTACGTCGACATGACCAGGTACCCAACAAAAAACAATATCTTTATGTTTTGGTAGAGATCCGGCGTACCAAAGTTTGGATACGGAGAACTAGGGGAGAGATGGTATCAAATTTTCGTATAGCCTGGAAGAGCAACTAAGGGGAGTCTGAGACTACTACAAAGTATGACACAGGCATAGATGCGATTACGAATAAGTTGCTTGCAAGAATGGCAAGTACTGGGGGATTCAGCAGTAAAAATGCTAGCTGAAGATAGTAAATGCCCTCAGTACGAACGCTGTCCGAAATCAACACTGCTGCGAATCCGACGCCGTCTGAAGACTTAGAGCCCATCTGTTGTACACAGCGTGGCATGAGCGTGAGAGTGGAAGTATCAAGAAAAAGAGAGCGGGAAGCCACGTAGGCAGTTGAAGCTTTTCGAGCAAGGGAGTGAGAAAGAACAGACCAACAGCTGGAACTTCCCAGGGGGTAGGAAAAGTGAGAATGCTACATAACATATAAAGGGTAACTGAAGGGAAAGACATGAGGAAAGTAGGCGAAGAGAAAAGGGACGGAGCAAACAGGGGCTGCGAACGAATAAAAGAATGTCTACTAATACACACGTGACCAATTCTATAAAGAAGGCTTTTGTGTAGATCGGAGAGCGTACATAGTAACGAAGGACAATGGGCATCACGGCGATCAGACAAGGATGGAACATTTGCTTCTGTATAGAGGCTCTCAACATGGGAAGAGACGAAAAGCCCAAGGCAAGGCAATCTAAAGCCTTGGTGATGGAATAGAGTTAAGGCTAGAGAGAGTAGCAGGAGAGGCCCGCGGAATAAATCTGGTCACCATAATCGATTTCTGATAAAACGAGGGCTGATGTAGGCGAAGCATAGTTCTCCGATCAGCTCCCCAGGAAAGATGAGCAAGGTTTTAAGAAGGTTAGCCGCGTGTGCCAAGTTTGCCTTCAGAGAGGTAATGTGAGGATTTCCAGGTTAACACGATCGTGTCAAAGAGAAGGCCTAGAAACTCTGACGTATCACGTTTCGGGGGATACGGGAGCCATAGAGATACAAAAGGATGATCGAGATAACAAGCGTCTAGTGCGAAAAGTAATTTTGTGAGTTTTGGTACATGAAAATTTAAACCCATGTTGGTGGCCCAAGTGGAAAACACGGATGGGGGTACCCCCCGACCGCATGCTGGAGAGAAACTGCAATAAGGGTACAGTCCAGGCGCCTGCACAAGCAATAGCGAAGTCCATCAACATAGTGTGATGACCAAATATTGGGGTGGAAAAACAGAGGCCAAATCATTATTGCAAGGAGAAAAAGTGTTGTGCTTAGAACACATCCCTGAGGGACACTTCAGCTTGGACGAAGTCCGGGAAAGGCACAATATTGACTCGAACAGCCGGAAACGTCTGGTCAGTTAAAAAAAAAAGTTCTTAAGGAAGGATTGTAGATTGCCTCGGAGCCTAAGGAAGGGCCTTGCCAAAATATTATACCTCCAAGTTGTGTCATATGCCTCTCAAGGTCCAAAAAATAATGCAAAACTGAGTGATTATTCGCAAAGCATGTACGGAACATACGTATCCAAGCGTAGTAAGGTCTACATGGTAAACACCCTTACGAAAGCCATAAATTGCTAGCGGAGAGCCCTGTTGTGAGCCCCTCTAAATACCACATTAAACGTCGATTTAACGAGGCGCTCATCACTTTGCAAACTGCACTTGTAAAGAGCGATGGGCAGCACAAGAATTGAGAGAAAGATGGTTTTTCAATAGTGATAGGGAGTATTATCGATATCCCGAAAGAGAGAAAGATCATGAGCTTGAGTAGCATTCTGGACAGTGACGATGCGCGTACCGCTCTTGAGAGCAATCAAATGAAATACTCTGCCAACATGACGCAGGAGCGCTTTGCCATACTATGGCAGAAAGATAGGCAGAAGAAAAGCACAGAAACTGTTAAATGCCGTCAACTGATGTAGTGGAAGTTTTAGCAGTAAAAGGTCGAGAACCAAAACCTAATGTCCATTGGTAAGTCTACAAGTCTCCGGATGCAACATCCCAGCAATTCCAGGAACAGCTGTAAAATTGACCACTGTCCTGGAAATATCTTCCACTCCTGCCATCCAACATCTTGCTTCCTGGGGATTTCACGTTAAGGGCACCTAAAATGGAGGAATGTAGCAAATAAATATTGTTCAGTAATAACACAGAGGCCAGCTCTGATGAAAACTCTCGCTCCATGAGCTTTTAAATGTCTCACAAAATTCAATTTAACAGCAAATAATAGACCTACTAGACTGGAGAATACACTAACCTCATCTTCACTAACAATGATGATCTGATAAGAAATTGTCACCATTCAAAAACAATATACTTAGATCACAACTATAATTGAGTTCAGTACCATGTATGCGTGGGAGCCCGCAAGACCGACCATAATGAACTAGTAGTCACGAGAGAGCATTCCACCAATTTCACATCAATCAGCAAAAACTAAAGTGGGACCAAGTAAAAACCAAGTCCTAAACCGATATAAGCTGGGAAGATATATAAGCAACACAGACCCCAACTTATTCCTAGAACAGATTTAACTTGGTGTCACCGATTTATGCACAAGGCCTTATTCCGTCAAGAAAAAGGAGGAGTAGATGTAAAATAGAAAGAGACAGGCGCTCCCTTTACAGCGATGGAAAAGGGAATAACAAGCAAGCGTAAAAGAGGTCAAATATATCTGAAATGCGTAGGGAGACACTGGTCAGAGAAATAGCAAGCATTGAAACTCAAGCTAAAGGAATCTTATAGTATCAGGAATCGGCGGGGAAGAACTAAAAGCATAAATGAAATCGAAAGAAAAAAAAACCCCAAAGTATTTTTCTTCTTCTCCTATGCCAAATCAAAGTCAGAACATGTCCATATTGGTCCCCTACTTAAACAAGATGGGTCCTACACAGATGACAGCAAGGAAATGAGTGAGCTACTCAAGTCCCAATATGACTCAGTTTTTAGCAAGCCGCTAAGCAGACTGAGAGTCGAAGATCAAAATTAATTTTTTATGAGAGAGCCACAAAATTTGGTTAACACAAGCCTATCCGATGTTATCCTGCTGCCAAATGACTTCGAACAGGCGATAAATGACATGCCCATGCACTCTGCCCCAGGGCCAGACTCGTGGAACTCCGTGTTCATCAAGAACTGCAAGAAGCCCCTATCACGAGCCTTTTCCATCCTATGGAGAGGGAGCATGGACACAGGGGTTGTCCCACAGTTACTAAAAACAAGACATAGCCCCATTCCACAAAGGGGGCAGTAAAGCAACAGCAAAGAACTACAGACCGATGGCACTAACATCCCATATCATAAAAATCTTTGAAAGGGTCCTAAGAAGCAAGATCACCACCCATCTAGAAACCCATCAGTTACACAACCCAGGGCAACATGGGTTTAGAACAGGTCGCTCCTGTGTCTCAACTATTGGATCACTACGACAAGGTCCTAAATGCACTATTAGATAAAAAGAATGCAGATGTAATATATACAGACTTTGCAAAAGCCTTCGACAAGTGTGACCATGGCGTAATAGCGCACAAAATGCGTGCTAAAGGAATAACAGGAAAAGTCGGTCGATGGATCTATAATTTCCTCACTAACAGAATACGGAGAGTAATCGTCAACAGAGTAAAGTCCGAGGCAGCTACGGTGAAAAGCTCTGTTCCGCAAGGCACAGTACTCGCTCCCATCTTGTTCCTCATCCTCATATCCGACATAGACAAGGATGTCAGCCACAGCACCGTGTCTTCCTTTGCAGATGACACCAGAATCTGCATGACAGTGTCTTCCATTGCAGACACTGCAAGGCTCCAGGCGGACATCAACCGAATCTTTCAGTGGGCTGCAGAAAACAATATGAAGTTCAACGATGAGAAATTTCAATTACTCAGATATGGTAAACACGAGGAAATTAAATCTTCATCAGAGTACAAAACAAATTCTGGCCACAAAATAGAGCGAAACACCAATGTCAAAGACCTGGGAGTGATCATGTCGGAGGATCTACCTTCAAGGACCATAACATTGTATCAATCGCATCTGCTAGAAAAATGACAGGATGGATAATGAGAACCTTCAAAACTAGGGAGGCCAAGCCCATGATGACACTCTTCAGGTCACTTGTTCTATCTAGGCTGGAATACTGCTGCACACTAACAGCACCTTTCAAGGCAGGTGAAATTGCTGACCTAGAAAATGTACAGAGAACCTTCACGGCACGCATAACGGAGATAAAACACCTCAATTACTGGGAGCGCTTGAGGTTCCTAAAACTGTATTCCCTGGAACGCAGGCGGGAGAGATACATGATTATATACACCTGGAAAATCCTAGAGGGACTAGTACCGAACTTGCACACGAAAATCACTCACTACGAAAGCAAAAGACTTGGCAGATGATGCAACAACCCCCCAATGAAAAGCAGGGGTGTCACTAGCACGTTAAGAGACCATACAATAAGTGTCAGGGGCCCGAGACTGTTCAACTGCCTCCCAGCATACATAAGGGGGATTACCAACAGACCCCTGGCAGTCTTCAAGCTGGCACTGGACAAGCACCTAAAGTCGGTTCCTGACCAGCCGGGCTGTGGCTCGTACGTTGGTTTGCGTGCAGCCAGCAGCAACAGCCTGGTCACAGACCGGGCCGCGGGGGCGTTGACCCCCGGATCTCTCTCCAGGTAAACTCCAGGTCTTAAAGTAAAGAATTTAGTCCATTGTGTGGTCCAAAACTGAGCGTGGAGAGGGAGTGCATGACGTGTTGGTCTTTTCCGAGTAGAATGGGAAGGTAATGAAGGAGCATCATCAGGAGATTGATGTTGGTGTTTAGGAGTAGGACCGGAGTTGGTCCGGCGTGAAATGGGCTGGCGATTCGAAAATTGCTGTACCGTAGAGGGAGAGGCCGGAAGCATAGTCAAAGAAGAGCGGAGGTCAGACAAATCGAAGGAGTCAGTCGAAGGCCCGGTACCTGAAGCGGGTGAGGAAACAGCACCAGCAAGAGGTACAGGGGAATCAGGAGTGTCCGAAGAATGGTCTAAAAACAAGGCAGGGTCAGAATGGGGTGCGGTATCAAGAAGGGGCCCGGGGGTAGTGGGTTCATGGACTGGGTTCTCCATGGTTAGGTTACTCCTTTGCTTTTTGTTTTTAAGAAAAAAAAAGAAAGAAGAAAAGAAAAAGAAAGAATAAAAAAAGGGTGGAGCGGGGAGGAAGAGTTCCCAGGAGGAATGAAGGGGCCGGAAATCTCCCTCCGCGCCCAAGAGGACCTCAGCACCGCTAGTAGCGCAGATGCAGCATGGAACCCGTGCCATACCCTACCCTTCATGCCAGTAAACCAGCAATCCGGGATAGCAACCTCACATCTGCCGAGCTACCTCGGTGGACAAGAGAGAGGGCGGCCGGATATCCGCCACAAAGCATACCTCCTTCGGCCACCACCCCCGGAATCCGAAAGGTGGCTTCCAGAGATACACTCGTCGCCCGAAAGACACCTAAAGCTACTCCGGGATACCGGAGAGGGATCGGGACATCCCCAGGCGATCCAGATTCCACGGCAAACTACGCCACCGCCAAGAACCTCAACGGAATGGGATGGACCCTGGTATCCTTTCCCCTACCTAAGAACTAGTGAGCCTGTGGGAGAAATCCCAAAGGCCAAAAAGAGGAAGGGCAAAAGGGAGGGGTGGGGAGGAGGAGGAGGAAAGGAAAAAGGGGAGGATGGGATAGGGAAGGGGGGATTGGGGGGTAATTAGGTTCGGTCTGAGGAAGGAGACCGACAGGTCTAATTCCTCAGACCAAGAGCCTCTTCACCACAACAAGGAGCCCCCCCTTGAAGAGGTACCAAGGTGGAGTGGAAAAGAAACAAACAGGGTGAAAAAAAAAAGGGGTAAGCTAAGGGAAGCAACCATAGTCTAAAGGTGGGTATTAAAAGGATGTAATAAAGAAGGGCAACGATTGAAGGGGGATCGGTTTTACTAGCATCAGTGATTATTTCAAGGATGAAGTCATGACGATCATAAAACCAAACAAGAAAACAGATTATGTAAAAAATAACACAAAACCGCTGAACCCGTATGGGTCATACAGCGTAGAGGTGGCTTAAGTTACAAGGGTAGGGGGTTAATGCAGTTAGGGGCTAGCGAGGGTGGAAAAAGAACACGGATACAGTGTCTCAATTTCATAAAAAAAAAAAAAAAAAAAGACATTATATTCTACCCATAGGCATTCAGCTGGAGGCAAACAAATTTTCTTGTTTTAACACATCAGCCATTTCCCACCAGTGCACTGAGATATAATAATTTACAGGATAGGTCATATAAGGAACACATCATAACTTTTATTGTGATTCTTTTCATTATAACAATATTACTTTTACAAACAATTGTAATTTGCTACCTAAACATATGAGAGCACTATATGGAAGGTTACAGAAGTGACGTGTCAGTGTCACCAGTCAAAAGGCAGGGAGGCTTGGTGAGTGAGGTGAACAGCAACCTTAGGCATGTGGGAGTGTGAAGAGAATGATAAATTGTTTGTGTGAGAAATGTGTAAGGCAGAATGGTTATTTACTTTAGAAGGGGAAAGGTTTAAAGAACAATGCTTGGATATTAACATAAATATTCACTAACTAAGAAAGACCTAATGGTTTAGAAAAACATATTTATTATTATTAAATAAAAGTAATAATGAAGAAATGTCAGGCAGAGAGTTCTGGAAATTTGTTATTAGTTTGAAGAGATCTACCTATTTATGCTACAAAGATGATAGTGGAAAGTATTGAAAATTACAGTAGGCATGAATTCAAAGTATTGGAGTAAAATGAGATGAGTAAAATATTTCTGTAATGGTAAATTAGGGATTAGAATAAGACACTGATGATCTGAGGGAGACAAGATAGTACTAACACAGAGGAACAACGACAAGGAAAGAAATACCATGGAAGAAGAACAACAACAATTGGTAGCCTCACCACAGAACTCTTGGCAGGGTGAGGGAGGGACAGAAGAAGCCACATTCAGTGGTTCCTACGGGTTATCACAGAAATATGATTGTGCTAAAAAGCAAAGGGTCACTCCAGGCAAGAACAGCCCTGTGTAACTTTTCATTATCAATTTTTCTAACATACAAATTACAGTTTAATTTTCTTCCTGCTTTCTATTTTACATACTACTTTTCCTTCATATTTTTCACTTTAAAAAATTTCCAACTTACATTGCTCTGTCTCTCGCCACATCACTAGTGATCAACATTCATTTTACATCAACACTGCTTCAGCCTTTCTACAGATATACTAGGCGATATGTAGCTATCTAGCACATGCAGAGGTAAGGTTTTTACATCATTCTGGAGCACGGCTGTATGTGTCCCATTTTCTAAGAGCTGGAAAGTCTTGTCTGTTATATTTCAGTTTACTGCACAAGTAAAAGAGTGACCAAAATATTAACATTGGAAACCATTATGAGAGTAAATTATTTGATAACAAGAAACTTGTAAAGAGATTCTAAGAGGACATTACCACTGGTATTTTGTTTTACTGTAACTACCATTTGATTGTTAGGTGTGGTATCTAAAAAGTGCACAGTAGCAGACATTGGGCATTATTGCCAAGAAGTTGTACAAAATGTGGTCCGTGGTAAATACCTTACATACTATTTAATCCATATTTCCTATTTGAAATTGGAAAATTTTATTATTGGGCTAGGATCCATCTGTAGCATTATTGTTAGTTAAATACCAGGAACTCTCTATACATAGTATGGATAAACAAATGAAATGCAAAAATGAATTCTAGCCACAATTTTGGATGATGAAAATAGATCAGATTACAGAAAGTAAGCAGCACCGTGATGCACTACAGTGACAGGAAGAATGCTTTTTGAGTATGACAAACATTTTTTTTTCATTTCCCTATCCTGTAATCCCACTCACTAATTCTTAGAAGTACAGTACCATATATTTTTCAGCTATCATGTTCATCCATTATAAAGGAAATTTACAAGTCCTATCAATATCATTAAAGCATGGGCTATAAAGTGAATCCCTTGCAGAATACCAAATCTATGAAACAGGGATACTGTTTCAGGTCAACCTGATCTTTTGAATTAGTTACCCTGCCAATGAAAATATGATATAAATATCTCGGTAGTTAAATTTTATTACAATGCTACTCCTGATATTGTATTTAATATAAAATTTACAAGTACACTCAATCACTAATTTATCTCCTGTTTTGTGATACTATACATAAGTGGCTGCAAATATTTATGTATGTGCATGTATTATGTACCTGTATGTATAACATATATTTACTTCAAAGGCCATCTCCCACCAAGGCATATGTATGTATGTATGTATGTATGTATGTGTGTGTGTGTGTGTGTGTGTGTGTGTGTGTGTGTGTGTGTGTGTGTGTGTGTGTGTGTGTGTGTGTGTGTGTGTGTGTGTGTGTGTGTGTGTGTGTGTGTTTCTTACCTGTTTGTGGTTGCAGGAGTCAAGTCAAAGCACCTGGACCCACCTCTTTGTTGATCGCTGCTAGGTAGACTTTCTCCGTGCTCCATAAGCTTTATCGTAGCTCTTCTTAAAGCCATGTATAAATTGTAGCTCTTCCTAGAGCCATGTATAAATCCTGCCTCCACTATATAAGACACAGATATGTGTGTGTGTATACTCACTTATTTGTGGTTGCAGGGGTTGAGACACAGCTCCTGGCCCCAGCACTTCACTGATCGCTACTAGGTCCTCTCTCGCCCTGCTCCATGAGCTTTATCATACCTCGTCTTAAAACTATGTATGGGTCCTGCCCCCACTACATAGACAGCCAGACACAGACAGACAGTCAGCCAGATGGACAGCCAGATAGACAGCCAGACTGACTGTGTGTGCATGCGTGCATGTGCATTGTTTATTCATCAGTGAAAAATCACCTGACACTGGTCTCTTGTATTAACACTTATTCATTGGTGCCAATCCTATGGTGAAACAACGGCAAAACCACGAGAGTTTAAGAATACTCATGAAGGTGGGGTCACCTCTGACACTAAGCCATGGCAAGAGTGACCACTGAATTACTGACACTGGACTCAAGTGATGCAAGTGCAATGCTGTAGTCTACAAGAAATGTGGCTTATATAAAAATTTATAAAAGAGAGTAACTTATATACAAAGAGTAAGTCATGAACTTTACCTACAAATGCAGGCCACCTTACCAAAGTCACACGACTTAAGTGCAGGTACTAAGTCAGATGGAGGAAAAAATATTTTGGGGGGAAAGCAGTTAAATCATCAGGTTTCCATGGACCTTGCAATGTGTTGAAATTAGGTTGCTAACCTTTTACTATTGCAGGCCCCAAAATTAAGTGCTGACAACAGTGTCATGCACGAAATGCCTGAGCATTATAGTGGCTTTCTTTGTTTCAATCAAATTATAAAATGTAAACACACATTGCAACCTTAGCACAGAAATAGTTTTATTTTATTATATTTATTTTAGTGATTAGATTTATACCCATTTGTCATGTGCATAACTTGTTGCAGTGCTTGCAAAAAATTTCGTGTGTGGTATGACGAGTACATCAAAAGTGGTTTGTTTACTAACACCAAATAACACTGCTACATGTTTTGGTAAGGTAACGAGACTTAAATACTGTATGTCATGAGCAGGTATTACAAATTTTGTGTTTTTGCAATTTACAGTAGAACCCCCATATCCACTGATTTAGTATCCGTGGTTTCAGTTATCCAGTTTACTGTAGCCCAAAAATATCTTAATTTTGCATAATAATGACCCCAAAGTGCAAAAGTAGAGAAGCTGGCAGTTCTTCGAAGCATAAGAGACGCAGTGAAGTGTTTCCTATCAGTGAAAAAGTGATAATTCTTCACTTGTGCATAATTTTTCAATTAAACTTCATAATAAGGACTTATATATAGGGTTTGCTACTGTCCACAGTTCTGGTATCCATGACAGGTCCAAGGAACGTATCCCCCACAGATACGGGGGTCCTACTGTTCATGTTCTTGCAATTTACTATCACGTTCTTGCAGTTTAGTATCATGTTCATGTTCTTGCAGTTTAGTATCATACCTCCTGTGTTCATTTTCCACATTAGTTGTGGGGAATAATTAGTCTACTCTATAAGTGCTAATTTACAGAGGACTTGCATACACCCTTGAGGGTTTGGTCTCCTGCAATGTCCTTTGCAAATGCCCTTGCAACACCCTAAAGTTTTAGGACTTGTACCATCAAATTCAGATGTACTAGTCATATGGAAATAGTCATAATACTGTATACAGGGTGTCACACAAAAACACACCCTGATTTCAAACAGGTACAACATGTAACTTTATTGTAATAATCTTTCACAGTTAGTAGCTTTAGATGCAGGATTTCATTCGGTTTCATGTGGTATAGGGTAGCATTAAAGGCACTCAATGTGCTCCCCTCTGGTTGCTCGGCAAACATCGATGTGGTAGTTCAGTTTGGTCCAGATGCTCTGCAGCCTCTGCAGCATACCTGGTGTTATCATGTGAACTGCTTCAACGATCAAAATTTTCAGCTCCTCCAGAGTTGCAGGTAGTGGTGGTACGTAAACTGTGCTCTTCACGCACCCCCAAAGAAAAGTCACAAACAGGTCCGGTGACTTCTGCAAGTGGCCTGTGAGATCACCGGAGCTGTTTGTGACTTCTGTCTTTGGGGGTATGTGAAAAGCACAGTTTACATACCACCACTACCTGCATCCCTGGAGAGGCTGAAAATTTTGATCACTGAAGCAGTTCGCATGATAACACCAGATATGCTGCAGAGCATCTGGATAGAACTGGACTATCGCATCAATGTTTGCCGAGCAACCAGAGGGGCGCACATTGAGTGCCTTTAATGCTACCCTATACCACATGAAACAATGAAATCCTGCATCTGAAGCTACTAACTGTGAAAGATTATTACAATAAAGTTGCATGTTATACCTGTTTGAAATCAGGGAGTGTTTTGTGGACACCCTGTATATTATCAAGTATTTGAAAAGCAATTCTTTACTTGAAAGAATAATTTCCATGAAGAGTAATTCAAATATGTGGATGCTATCATGAGAAAAAAGATGCCCAGCAGCTGTTCTATAATGTGAACATTCAAATTTAATGTCCGTATAATTATTCTTACCATGTTATGGTAAGATGGCATAACATATAAAGCCTCATTAACTATGACATGGATTTTAAGTACTCTACTGTATAATCTGAGCTCTAATGAAACAAAAGCACACTTAACACTCTGGTAAGAATCGGGAACCTTGATTCCTGAGCTAGGTGAAACAAAATATATGATGATATAAGCCAGTTCCTTACGGGTCAGAACACTTGAATAGTTGATTCCTCACTGGAGCCTTTGGTGTATCCACCTATCCCAAAATATTTTATAGTAAGTCTGATATCCTGTCTATAATTTTAATTACTACCACTGCATATGTCAGATGCAAAATTACACACTTCATCTTGATCAAATCTAGTGAGTGAGAAACAGTCACTTCCCTATCCCCTCCCAGTCCTCAAAATGTTAACAGCTTAAACTGCAAATTTACCAACCCAAAAATTGATTGCTAATTTATTATTCAATATTTCTAATTTTTATAAGTTATTTAGACAAAATTACAAGTATTTGCACTAAAGGACTGTTTCAAGCTTATTAATATATAGATCAATCATGACTATCATAGTAAGAAGGAATCTAGTGTTTCTTAAAGTTGATACATCAGCACTTCGCCCACTAATTCTGTGGTCTGTGTTAGCTATAATGAGTCGTGTGGGGGCAGAAACCAGCTTCCAGGCACTCTAGAATAAATTTCTTTTTCAACAAACCAGCTGTATCCCACCGAGGCAGGGTGGCCCCAAGAAAATATAGTTTACTTATTCATATATATATATATTAAAATATATATTATATTTATATATATATATATATATATATATATATATATATATATATATATATATATATATATATAATATATATATATATAATATATATATATATATATATATATATATATATATTATATATATATATATATATATATATATATTATATATATATATATATATATATATTTATTTATATTTATATTTATATTCTTTCTTTCAACGCACCAGCCATATCCCACTGAGGTGGGGTGGCCCAAAAGAACAAACGAAAGTTTATCCTTTTAAATTTAGTAATATGTACAGGAGAAGGGGTTACTAGCCCCTTGCTCTCAGCATTTTAGTCGCCTCTTACAACACGCATGGCTTACGGAGGGAAAAATTCTGTTTCCACTTCCCCATGGAGATAAGAGGAAATAAACAAGAACAAGAAAGAAAATAGAAGAAAACCCAGAGGGGTATGTATATATATGCTTGTACATGTATGTGTAGTGTGACCTAAGTGTAAGTAGAAGTAGCAAGATGTACCTGAAACCTTGCATGAACATGAAAGATTTCAGGTACGTCTTGCTACTTCTGCTTACACTTAGGTCACACTACACATACATGTACAAGCATATATATACACACACACACCCCTTTGGGTTTTCTTTATTTTCTTTCTAGTTCTTGTTCCTGTTTATTTCCTCTTATCTCCATGGGGAAGTGGAACAGAATTCTTCCTCCGTAAGCCATAGGTGTTGTAAGAGGCGACTAAAATGCCAGGAGCAAGGGTCTAGTAACCCCTTTTCCTGTATATATTACTAAATTTAAAAGAAGAAACTTTCGTTTGTTCTTTTGGGCCACCCCACCTCAGTGGGATACGGCTGGTACGTTGAAAGAAGAAAGATATATATATATTTTGTTTTTTAACAGGTTGGCCATTTCCCACCTGGGCAGGGTGACCCAAAAAGAAAGAACATCCCCAAAAAGAAAATACTTTCATCATCATTTAACACTTTCATCTCACTCATACATAATCATTGTTTTTGCAGAGGTGCCCAGAACACAAAAGTTTAGAAGCATATACTACTTATAAAGATACACAACATACTCCTCCAAACTGCCAATATCTCAAACCCCTCCTTTAAAGTACAGGCATTGTACTTCCCATTTCCAGTATTCAAATCCAGCCATATAAAAATAACCTGTTTCCCTGAATCCCTTCACTAAGTATTACCCTGCTCATATTCCAACAGCTCGTCAGGTCCTAAATACCATTCGCCTCCATTCACTCCTATCTAACACGCTCACGCATGCTTGCTAGAAGTCCAAGTCCCTCGTACACAAAACCTCCTTTATCCCATCCCTCCAACCTTTCTGAGGATGACCCCTACCCCGCCTTCCTTCCCCTACAGATTTATATGCTCTCCATGTCATTCTACTTTGATCCATTCTCTCTAAATGACGAAACAACCTCAACAACCCCTCTTCAGCCCTCTGACTAATACTTTTATTAACTCCACACCTTCTCCTAATTTCCACACTCTGAATTCTCTGCATAATATTTACACCACACATTGCCCTTAGACAGGACGTCTCCACCACCTCCTTGCTGCAGCATTTACAACGCAAGCTTCACACCCATATAAGTGTGTTGGTACCACTATACTTTCATACATTCCCTTCTTTGCCTCCATAGATAGTTTTTTTTTGTCTCCACATATACCTCAATGCACCACTCACTTTTCTCCTTCATCAATTCTATGGTTAACCTCATCCTTCATCCATCCATCCGCTGACACGTCAACTCCCAAATACATGTATCTGCAAACATTCACTTCTTCCATACTCCTCCTCTCCAATTTGATATCCAATTTTTCTTTATCTGAATCATTTGATACCCTCATCACCTTACTCTTTTCTAAGTTCACTAAAAGGTTGATTGGTAGGCTTCAGGATGTACATGTTTTATAGGGGGGCAACTGATATATCGGATCATTATTTAGTTGTAGCTACAGTTAGAATAAGAGGTAGATGAGACAAAAGGAAAATGGCAACAAGTAAGAGAGGTGAAAGTGTATAAATTAAGGGAGGAAGAAGTTCGGGTGAGATATAAGCAACTATTGGCAGAAAGGTGGGCTAGTGCAAGTATGAGTAGTGGGGGGGGTTGAAGAAGGCTGGAGTAGTTTTAAAAATGCAGTATTAGAATGTGGGGCAGAAGTTTGTGGCTATAGGAGGGTGGGTGCAGGAGGAAGAGGAGTGATTGGTGGAATGAAATAAAGGGTGTGATAAGAGAGAAAAAGGTAGCTTATGAGAGGTTTTTACAAAGCAGAAGTGATATAAGAAGGCAGAGTGCAGTGGAACCTCTACTTGCGAGCATGTCCACGTGCGAGTTTTTCCAAATACGAGCAGTCGATGGGTCGATTTTTTGCTTCCATACGCAAGCAAAATTTCCACAAGCGAGCAGACCTCAAGGCAGGTTCCTTCGACACTGGTGAGGGGCTCTTGATCTCGGGAATTGTATCTCATTTGTTTGTTGGACTATCTTATTGAAACTTGGGCAATGTATGATGGAAAGATGCTTCTTAACGTACACCAAAAATGAAAGAAATCTAAGCATAAATAATGGAGTTCACTTCTCAGCAATTAGCCACCCCTTAGCGGTAATTTCAAATGGTTTTTATGGTTGTATTCTCGTTTTTTCTGGTCTCAATTGATAGAATGGAAGATATATTACAGAAACAGATATGATTTTGATTGCTTTCATGACGAAAAGTACCTTGAAATAGAGCTCAACCTAGGAGAAATGGTCCATTGCTTGGCTGTTTCAGAGTAAACAAATGACGTCACTGTCCATTCCAATATGCAGTCGTGAATGGGTTGACATTATTTATACAATTACTGCAATAAGGAATAACAGTAAATCTTATATTTTTGTGTGAATAAAAATTACAATTTATATAAAATAATAATAATAATAATAATGTATAATAATAATAATAATACGTATAATAATATAAAACAATAATAATAATACATGTAATATGTATAATAATCGTACATATAATATGTATAATAATCGTACATATATAATAATAATGTACTACATATAATAATTTTAATAATAAATGGCTTCAAAAGGCCATCACAAGATGGCAGTGTTTACCACAACAAAGAGGGAGCAGTTGTGGCCGCCTCCACCTGTTACATAATGACATACGTATTTTATTCATTCTAGAGTATATATCATGTTTCTATGTTATTCATATTGTTTGTTATGTCATATTAGATGAACTGTGATAGATAAATAAGCCATATAGATGATATTAGCAAAATTATGAAGTATTTTGCCCGGTCTCCAGACAAACTCTCGTCCACCACCGACACCGCCCATACCACTACATGAATGACATTTTATTAATTTTAGAGTATATATCAGGCTTCTACGTTATTTACATTGTTTATTATGTCATATCAGATGATCCGAGATAGATAAATAAGCCGTACAGTTGATATTAGCGACATTATTGAAGTACAGAATTCCACTGGAACGGATTAATTGCATTTCAATTAATTTAAAAGAGGAAAATTGACTCTGCAAATGAGCAAATCAAGTTGCGAGCAAGGTCAGGGAATGGATTAAACTCGCAAGTAGAGGTTCCACTGTATATGGAGAGTAAAAGAAGGGTGAAGAGCAGAGTGAGATAAACAAGTTAAGAAAGCCTAGGGGACAAATGGATATGTCAGTTAAAAACAGAGTAGGGGAGTTAGTAGATGGGGAGATGGAGGTATTGTGTAGATGGCGGGAATATTTTGAGGAAACTTTTAAATGTCGACGAAGGAAGGGAGGTGGTAATTTCATGCACTGGCCAAGGAGGTATACCATCTTTTAGGAGTGAAGAGGAGCAGGATGTGAGTGTGGGGGAGGTGAGCGAGGCATTATGCAGAATGAAAGGGGGTAAAGCAGCTGGAACTGACAGGATCATGACAGAAATGTTAAAAGCAGGGGGAGATAGTGTTGGAGTGGTTGGTATTTTTGTTTAATAAATGTACGAAAGAGGGGAAGGTACCTAGGGATTGGCGGAGAGCATGTATAGTCCCTTTATATAAAGGGAAGGCAAACAAAAGAGATTGTAAAAATTATAGAGGAATAAGTTTACTGAGTATACCAGGAAAAGTGTACAGTAGGGTTATTATTGAAAGAATTAGATGAAAGACAGAATGTATGTAGGATTGTGGATGAGCAAGGATGTTTTAGAGTGGGTAGGGGATGTGTAGATCAAGTGTTTACATTGAAGCATGTGTGTGAACAGTATTTATATAAAGGTAGGGAAGTTTTAATTGCATTTATGGATTTAGAAAAAGCATATGATAGAGTGGATAGGGGAGCAATTTGGCAGATGTTGCAAGTATATGGAATAGGTGGTAAGTTACTAAATGTTGTAAAGAGCTTTTATTAGGATAGTGAGGCTCAGGTTAGGGTGTGTAGAAGAGAGGGAGACTACTTCCTGGTAAAGGTAGGTCTTAGGGATGTGTAATGTCACCATGGTTGTTTAATGTATTTATAGATGGGGTTGTAAAAGATGTAACTGCTAGGGTGTTGGGGAAAGGGATGGAATTAAATTATGGGGAATCAAATACAAAATGGGAATTGACAGTTACTTTTTGCTGATGATATTGTGCTTATGGGAGATTCTAAAGAAAAATTGCAAAGGTTAGTGGATGAGTTTGGGAGCGTGTGTAAAGGTAGAAAGTTGAAAGTGAACATAGAAAAGAGTAAGGTGATGAGGGTATCAAATGATTTAGATAAAGAAAATTGGATATCAAATTGGAGAGCAGGAGTAGGGAAGAAATGTTTTCAGATATTTGGGAGTTGACGTGTCAGCAGATGGATTTATGAAGGATGAGGTTAACCATAGAATTGATGAAGGAAAAAAGGTGAGTGGTGCATTGAGGTATATGTAGAGACAAAACACATTATCTAAGGAGGCAAAAAAAGGGAATGTATGAAAGTATAGTGTTACCAACACTCTTATATGGGTGTGAAGCTTGGGTTGTAAATGCTGCAGCGAGGAGGCAGTGGAGATGTGCTGTCTAAGGGCAAGGTATGGTGTAAATATTATGCAGAGAATTCGGAATGTGGAAATTAGAAGGTGTGGAGTTTATAAAGTGTTAGTCAGAAGGCTGAAGAGGGATTGTTGACATGGTTTGGTCATTTAGAGAGAATGGATCAAAGTAGAATGACATGAAGAGCGTATAAATCTGTAGGGAAAGGAAGGTGGGGTAGGGGGTCGTCTTCGAAAAGGTTGGAGGGAGGGGGTAAAGGAGACTTTGTGGGCGAGGGGCTTGGACTTCCAGCAAGCATGCGTGAGCATGTTAGATAGGAATGAATGGAGACGAATGGTATTTGGGACCTGACGAGCTGTTGGAGTGTGAGCAGGATATTTAGTGAAAGGAGAAAAGAAAATCGGTTATTTTTATATAGCCGGACTTGAGTACTGGAAATGGGAAGTACAATGCCTGCACTTTAAAGGAGGGGTTTGGGATATTGGCAGTTTGGAAGGATATGTTGTGTATCTTTATACGTATATGCTTCTAAACTGTTGTGTTCTGGGCACCTCTGCAAAAACAGTGATTATGTACGAGTGAGGTGAAAGTGTTGAATGATGATGAAAATAGTATTTTTTTTGGGGGGGAATTTTCATTCTCCTGTATATATTACTAAATGTAAAAGGAGAAACTTTTGTTTTTCCTTTTGGGCCACCCTGCCTCGGTGGGATTCGGCCGTTGTGTTGAAAGAAAGAAGATATTAGTTATTAGTTAAGTAGGCTAAATAAGGAATATTAATATTTGTAATAATGTATAGCAAGAGTATAATACAAGGTTATTAAATGCTTGTATGGAAAATGTAATATTTTCCACATTAGCTTTATAACTTCTTTGTGTAAATCATTCTGGAGGGCCAAGTCTTAAATTGTGCAGTGATATTGCTATTTCTTTATGTATGGAAGAATTAATCTTTAGACTACATTTCTCTTGATATAGTCTGAATGGTGACCAAAAACAGTGAAAATATTTGGCTGCAGGTGTAGGATTACAATGAGCAGTGATTCAAATGGACTCCAGTTTAAGGTTATTATTATATTTATGGGAAAATGCTAAATCAATAGAAGTCATACAGTATATGATATATGGTATGTAATTAGGTTAAGGATTAAGGATTTTATTTCTTTGCATAGTTTACAATGGGTAATTACAATTATGATTTGCTAAGTACATACAAAATAAGCCACTATCATGCCGGGGCATTTCGGACAAACTAAACCTAATGCTTAACAGACTATGTACTTAATACTAGGCATATATATCACAGATGGTTTGAATTGAACATTGTTTTTTATATTTCAACAGGTTGGATTTAATTATTGCCTATTAGTAACTCAAAAAAACCTAAATAATTTATGATTTCTCAATTATTTAAGCATTACTTCAAACCTAAAATGGTTTCAATTTCGTTATTGTAAATTATGTTAAACTATAATTTTTTTATATACTTCATCTCGACTATAAATTCAGTTACTGTAAACCATTTGATACCTCTGCTGTAATAAGAAAAAATGTATAATAAAAATTTACTACTCTCTATATCTCTTGTATTAAGTAGTTTGTAAGCATTAGGTTTAGTCTGCCCGAAATGCCCCAGCACGATAGTGGCTTTCTTTGTACTTAAAAAAATAAAAATTGTAATCATACATCGTAAACATCGCAAAGAAATAAAATCTATCTTTTAAGGGCAGTGCTAATTCCTTGTTTAAAGTGCCCTTCACTTTTTTGGAAAGCAATAAAAATATAGTGGGCACTGGTTGGCAACCTTAATTTTTTCTGTAAATAAATATTTTTTGTTGAAATCTACACTCAGGGTAAATTACAACAAGAAACAATTCAAATGACTTAGATAACCAGAATAATTTATACAAAATTGTCAAACAAGAGCCAATAAAACAAATAGGAAAGAAACACTAGGTAAGTGAATATAAAATGACATTTCCTTTCACCATAAAAAACCTGTACATGAACATGAAAGATGCAATAGCTACTCTTGACTACCAACCTCATTACCCTAACAAAAACAAGTAATAAAGTTGCCAAAGGTATCAAAAAAATCTTGACGGTGTACAGAATACAAAATTCCTTGCAAAGAATTCAACAAACATTGCACAGAACAAACAAGAAGAAACTTAATAAAGTGACTCAACATAAAGGTCCATTAGATGTGCATAAGACAGTTCAGCTACTCTTCAACATGTCCAGGACCATCACTATGTTATCTTGTAGGCTACTTCCAATATACAGCAGAGTACTGTGCAACAGATACGACTGGTCCAGGGCCGGGCTGAGACAGAAGGAAAGCTCTCGAAACCCTTCAAAGGTATAGGAGAAAATTGCATATACATTAAGCAAAAAAAATAAAAAATCTTGTCAGTTATGATTGCTTCACAAACAAATTTTTGCTTCTCACAAGATTGGTGGAAACTTTACACAAAAATATTATTTCTCTAGTCACTTCCTATACTTGACCTACCAGGCACTATAGTGCCTGCATCTCTGGCAACTTTTTCTTTTTAGGTCACCCTGCCTTGATGGGATATGGCCGGTTAAAAAAAAAATAAATAAAGATAAATACACCTACCATCCGACTTACGACCGAGTTCAGTTCCAAGAAACCGGTCACAAGTCGAAATGGACGCAAGTCGAACTTTACTACTGAATATCAGCATCACATTTTTGTAATGACTATTTTGTTTTATTTTGGTATTTCATGTTTTACTTTACTTTTTATGTTGTTAGTACTGTATTTTATACTGTAAGGTTTAGGATAAACACTGTGTACAACACAAATAGTTGTTTATTTCCCAGAAATTTGGCATAAAAAAACACCGTCGTAAGTCGAGCGGTCGTAAGTCAGATGGTAGGTGTACTATTAAAATCAAATAAAGCACTAAACCAAAATAAATATATGGAGGCAGTGGAGATGTGTCTGATGGTAATGTGTGGTGTAAACATTATGCAGAGAATTCAAAATCTGGAGATTAGTAGGTGTGGGATTACTACAAGTATTATCCAGAGGGCTGAGGAAAGGTCATTGAAGTAGTTTGGACATTTAGAGAGGGTGGAGCAAAATAGTATGACTTAGGTACATAACTCTGTAGGGAAGGGAAAGTGGAGTAGAGGTCATCCTAGGAAAGGTTGGAGGGAGGAGGTAAATGAATTATAATAAAAAAGAAGCACTAAGCCACAAGGGCTACACAGCGCTGCAGGGTAGGGAAGGAAGCGAAGGTATTGGGCGGTAGAAGGGGGGAGGGATGATCAGTAGGTTACAGAAAACAGCGGGGCAGGGGATAGTGCGGGGATAGAGGGCAGCAAGAGATTGAGGTAGAAATGGCTGAAGGTATCAGAGTTTGTGAAGTCAGTCAGTTGTCAAAAAGTCTATGAGAGAGTCCGGATGAAAGGTGGGTCCATCAGTGAGAAGGGAAGGTAAAGAGAGAGAAGCGGAGCGAAGACGACGTTGGAGGTATATTCTGTGTGCTCGTTGATAAAGTGGGCAGTCTAATAGAACGTGGCTAACCGATAATGGAACCTGACAATTCTCACAGAGAGGAGCAGGGCACCTCTCCATGAGATAACCATGAGTAAGACGAGTATGGCCAATGCGAAGACGGGAGAGAGTAGTCTCCCAACCTCGACACTGGTGACAAGAAGACGGCCAGTAACCTATACTCGGTTTAATAAATTGAAGCTTGTTACCGAGCAGAGTAGACCAACGTTGTTGCCAACGGGTGTGAAGGTGGGTAGCTATTGCAGCAAAATAGTCCATAAATGGAACACCTCTATATGAAACTGGTAGGTCATGTACTGCTGACCGCGCAGCAGTGTCTGCCTGTTCATTGCCCTATACGTCAACATGACCAGGGACCCAACAAAAAACAATATCTTTATGCTTGGAAGAGATGCGGCGTAGCCAAAGTTGGATACGGAGGACTAAGAGGTGAGGTGTATCAAATTTCTGTATAGCCTGTAAAGCACTAAGGGAGTCTGAGGCAACCACAAATGATGACACAGGCATAGATGCAATACGGATAAGTGCTGCAAGAATGGCGTACAATTCAGCAGTAAAGATACTAGCCGAAGACAGTAAATTCCCTCGTACGACTCTGTCCGGAAACACTGCTGCGAATCCTACGCCGTCAGAAGACTTAGAGCCATCTGTGTACACTGCAATGGCATGAGAATGAGAGTGGAAGTGGTCAAGAAAAAGAGAGCGGGAAGCTACCGTAGACAGTTGGGCTTTCGAGCAAGGGAGTGAGAAAGAACAGACTCGAACAGCTGGAACTTCCCAGGGGGGGTAGGGAAAAGCGAGATGCTACATGAACATAGAAAGGTGGTAACTGAAGAGAAGACAAGAGCGAATTTAGGCGAAGGGAGACGGGACAGAGTAAACAGGGGCAGTGAACAAATAAAGAATGTCTACTGATATCGGTGACCATTCTATAAATGGAAGGATTGCGGAGATCATGAGAGCGTACATAGTAGCGAAGGCAATGGGCATCAGGGCGATCGGTTAAGGATGGAATGTTCGCTTCTGCATAGAGGCTCTCGACAGGGGAAGAGCGAAAAGTACCAAGGCATAAACGTAATCCTTGGTGATGAATGGGGTTAAGGCTAGAGAGAGTAGCAGGAGAGGCCGCTGAATAGATCTGGTCACCATAATCAAGTTTATAAAATGAGGGCGGAATGTAGGCAAAGGAGAGTTCGACGATCAGCTCCCCATGAAAGATGAGCAAGGGTTTTAAGAAGGTTCAGCCGGCTGTGACAAGTTGCCTTTAGAGGTGTAATGCGAGGTTTTCAGGATAACCTACGGTCAAAGAGGAGGCCTAGAAACCTGACTATCACATTCAGGGATACGGGAGCCATAGAGGGGCAAAGGATGATCCGGAGATGACAGAGCGTCTAGTGAAATTAATTTAGCGAGTTTTGGTACTTGAAAATTTAAACCCATGTGTGGTGGCCCAACTGGAAACACGGTTGACCGCATGTTGGAGTGTTGGAGAGAAACTGTAATGAGGTGACAGTCAGCGCCTGCACATGCAATAGCGAAGTCATCAACAGAGTGATGACCAAATATTGGATGGAAGACTAGAGGCCAAATCATTTATAGCAAGGAGAAAAAGTGTTGTGCTCAGAACACATCCCTGGGGGACACCTTCAGCTTGGATAAAGTCCGGGGAGAGCACATTATTAACCCGAACACGGAAATGTCTGTCAGTTAAAAAGTTCTTAAGGAAGGATGGTAGATTGCCTCGAAGGCCTAAGGAGTGGGCTTGGGCCAAAATACTATACCTCCAAGTTGTGTCATATGCCTTCTCAAGGTCAAAAAATATGGCAATAACTGAGTGGTTATTCACAAAGGCATTACGAACATACGTATCCAAGCGTAGTAAGGAGTCTATGGTAGAACGGCCCTTACGAAAGCCATATTGACGAATGTAGAGACTGTTGTGCGTCTCTAAATACCATACTAAACGTCGATTTACCAGGCGTTCCATCACTTTGCAAACTGCACTGTTAAGAGCAATGGGACTATAGTGGGAGGCTTCATGTCCCGTAGTACCCGGTTTGCGGAAAGGGAGAACAATGGCAGATTTCCACAGCTGTGGAAGAACTCCCTGTGACCAAATAAGATTGAAAAGGCGTAATAGGACTACAAGGGCTGACTGATGTAAATGTTGTAGCACACGAATATGAATGTCGTCTGGCCCAGCTGCCGATGATCGACAAGCTGAGACTGTTGCCTCCAGTTCCTGAAGTGTAAAAGGCACATTATACTGTTCTTCTCTGAGAGAAGTAAAGTCCAAGGGTGCTAACTCTCTGGCAGACTGAGGAAAGAAACGAGGGGCATAGATGAAGCCCCTGAGAAATACGGACCAGATGATTGCCAATTTCATTGGCAACATCTAGTGGGTTTGCTATATCAACACCGGCAACCCGCAGAACAGGAGCCGGGTCAGGAGAATATTTACCACTCAGTTTTCGAACTTTTTTCCAGACTGCACACAAAGGAAGCAGAGGTGATGGTGGAGACAACCTCGCCAGCAAGTGCGTTTAGCGTCACGGATGACACGGCGAGTGATCGCACGCTTCTGCTTATATTCAAGAAGTCTCTCTGTGGTTCTATTGTACGGTACCTGCCCCACGCAGCGAGTTTCAAACGTACTGCATGAGCACAAGCAGGAGACCACCAAGGCACGCATTTCTGAGAATGCCTGCCCGAATTTTGGGGGTATAAAATGAGAAGCTGCGGTTAAATGGAGGACGAGAAGAGGTTTTAAAAGCTCATCAATGGGGACGAAAAAGGGAAAACCTCACTAAAAACAGTTAGCTGTAGTAAAGGTTCCAATTTGCCTGATCAAATTGCCAGCGTGGGTTTACGAAGAGGTGGTGAATATAAAGGGGGAAGTAAGAATGATTGGGAAATGATGCTGTCATGTAAACCCGGGAGAACAGACCAGGTGAAGTCTAATGCGGGGAGAAAAGAGCAGACTGAGAGATCGATGCAAGAGAGAGTATGAGTCCGAAGATCAAAATGGGTCGAGTACCTCTATTTAAAAATGGAGAGGGTGGGTAGCAAGAAAAGCCTTTAACTGAAGGGCCAGGGGAAAATCACAGCGAGACCCCCACAGAGGAAATGATGGGCATTAAAATCACCAAGTAACAGAAGTGGTGGCAGTAATGATGAAACAAGAAAGGCAATATCTGGGATAGATAATGCCCGAGAAGGAGAAGATACAAAGAACCCGGTGTATACCACCTATGCAAGTGGATTTCGGGCTGCCGTTTTAATTGCAGCGAAGTATGAACAAATAGCTGATGGTACAGAATATCAGTGTGTAGAAGAAGGGCACTTTCATTAAAGGTTTCCCCTCAGGAAAAAGGGTCTGAAGAATACAATAAAAATTTCAGCCTGAATAGGATAGAAACGGCAGAGTGTAATTTTGGTTCCTGTAAAACAAACACCAACAGGGGGAAAAATGGGAGAGCAACATCTGAAGCTCACCCCGATTACCCAAGGCCGCGAATATTCCACTGTAAATAGGCCATGATTGGCAATGATAAAGATACCTGAAATCCGCAGGTAAGGGTACCTACGGACTAAAGGGGGTTAGAAAAGTCCACATGCGGTGGCAAAGGAAAACGTTCAAGTAGCGAAAGCGGTGCATTGTGAAGAAAGGAGTTGCGCAGATGGAGAAGAGGAAAGAGAAGGAACAGAGGGTGGATCACTGCCCATTGATGGTTTGGTCTCTGCAATATATTCAGAGATTGCTTCAAGTGTTTCGGAGTTCAGAGACGTCATATGGGAGACAATATTGGAGATGGAAGGAGGAGGAGTTTGAGTAAAGATCGGAGCTATAATGGACTGTACCAAGGTGGGGGGGGCGAAAGGGTGGAGGGAAATGGAGAAGTGTGGGAGAGGACAGAAGAGGCAGAAACCTGGGAGGTGGCAGAAGAGGAAGAAACTTGGGAGGGGACAGGGGAGGAAGGCACAGTACGAGGAGGAGGATGAACCTCCACACTTGTAACAGAGCCAGTGAAAAGGGAAGACCCAGGTACAGAGACCGGGAAGGTAAAATGTGGAGGTGGATGAAGGGAAGGAGGGGTTAAAGGAGATTTTTTGGGCCTCTGAGAAGTAGAGGGACAATTGGGAGGTGGTGTCGTATGAGGTCTTGTCGATACCAGGGTTTGTGAGGGAGGACACGAAGAAGTAAGGACAGACTGAGGAGTTGAATCAAGAAATCGTAATGACACGATTGCAAACAAACCATACCCCTGGCCGGGATTGAACCCGCGGTCATAGAGTCTCAAAACTCCAGCCCGTCGCGTTAGCCACTAAACCAGCTAGCCACAATAAGATTCATCCAACTAGGTATATTTCTACACAATAGGAACCTTCCTATGGTGTAGAAATATACCTAGTTGGATGAATCTTATTGTGGCTAGCTGGTCTAGTGGCTAACGCGACGGGCTGGAGTTTTGAGACTATGACCGTGGGTTCAATCCCGGCCGGGGGTATGGTTTGAGTTGTTGAAGTAGGGACGTCTGAGCCCAGGACGGCAAAAGAATTAGATACAGGAGTGACTATGGGACTGGCAACCACAGAGGAGGCTGCAGAAGATGTGACCCCAGAAGTGGGGGGACGCTTTGAAACACGAGAACAAGAAACACGGGGCAGTCTCCCTTGGAGGCGGAGATGAGAAACCGCCATAGCATAAGGGAGACCTTCTGCCTCTGAGGCAATGAATTTCCCGCTCATTTAAGTAGACTTGGCAATGGCGAGAGTACGAAGGGCGAGCCTCATGACAATTAAGGCAAGAGGGAGTTCGACTGCAAGACGTATTAGAATGGTCATCGGCACAACAGACTGGGCATTCGGCTATAGATCTGCAATATTTTGCTGGGTGGCCAAATCGCCAGCAATTCCTACACTGTTGCGGTGTAGGGATCAACTTCCGAACTTGTAACCGATGTCCTGCTACATAAACAGAGGATGGGAGTTCACGGCTGTCAAAAGTTAAACGAGCCACATTGCAAGGGTATCGTCTTCGTCCGCGGGCAGGAAGAACATAAGTGTTTACCTTGAGAATTGGGAGATCTTAGAGTTCCAGCTGTTCGAGAATGTCAGTGCCACATGTCTGGAAATTCTGTTGGACTATGGTATGGGGCAGAATAACAGTACCACTACAAGAATTGAGGGAATGATGTTTTTCAATAGTGATAGGAATAGTATCTATATGTGAAAGAAGAGAAAGATCATGAGCTTGGGTAGAATTCTGGACTGTGATGATGCATGTACCACTCTTAAGAGCATGAAAGGAAATATCTCTACCAACGTGGCGTAGGAGCGCTTTGCCAATACTATGGTCAGAAAGATAGGCAGCAGAAGAAGTCAGTCTTAATGTAAAGAATTTAGTCCATTGTGTGGTCCGAAACTGAGTGAGGAGAGGGAGTGCATGAAGTGTCGGTCTTTTCCGAGTAGAATGGGAGGGTAATGAAGTAACATCATTAGGAGACTGCCGTTGACGTTTAGAAGTGGGACCAGAGTCTGTCCGACGTGGGACGGGCTGGCGATTCGAAAATCGCCGCACCGTAGAGGGAGAAGCCGGAAGCATAGTCAAAGGAGAGCGGAGGTCAGACAAATCGAAGGAGTCAGTGGAAGTCCCAGTACCTGAAGCTGGTGAGGAAACAGCACCAGCAAGAGGTACAGGGGCATTAGGAATGTCCAAAGAGTGGCCAAAAGATGAGGCGAGGTCAGAACGGGGTGCGGTAACAATAAGGGGCCTGGGGGTAGCGGGATCAGGGATCGGTTAGGTTACTTTTTTTTTTTTCTTAAAAACAAAAAGAAGAAAAGAAAAGAAAAATAAAAAAAGGGGGGACCGGGGAGGGATAGTTCCTAGGAGGAATGAAAGGGCCAGAAATCTCCCTCTGCGCCCAAGAGGACCTCAGCACCACAAGTAGCGCAGATGCAGCATGGAACCTGTGCCATACCCTACCCATCATGCCAGTAAACCAGCAATCCAGGATAGCAACCTCACATCTGCTGAGCTACCTTGGTGGACAAAAGAGAGGGCGGCTGGATATCCGCCACAAAACATACCTCCTTCGACCACCACCCCTGGAATCCGAAAGGTGGCTTCCAGAGATACACCCGTCGCCTGAAAGACACCAAAAGCCACCCTCCGGAATACCGGAGGGGGATCGGGACATCCCCAGGCAATCCAGATTCCATGGCAAACTACGCCACCGCCAAGAACCTCAATGGAATGGGATGGACCCCGGTACCCTTTCCCCTACCTAGGAACTAGTGCGCCTGTGGGAAAAAAAACCAAAGGCCAAAAAGGAAGGGCAAAAGGGAGGGGTGGGAAGGAGGAGGAAAGGAAAAAGGGGAGGATGGGATAGGGAAGGGGGGATAATTAGGTTCGGTCTGAGGAAGGAGACCGACAGGTCTAATTCCTCAGACCAAGAGCCTCTTCACCACGCCAAGGAGCTCCCCTTGAAGAGGGGAGGTAAATAAAATTTTGTAAGTGAGCGGGCTGGGACATTCAGCAAGTTGTGTGAGAGCATGTTAGATAGGAATGAAGGCAAATGCTTTTCATGACTTGACGTGTTGTTGAAGTGTGAACAAGGTAGCATTCATAAAGTGATTCAAGGGAAACTAGTTAGCCAGACTTGGGTCCTGGAGATGGAAAGTACAGTGCCTGAACTTTAAAGGAGGGGTGGAGATATTGCAATTTGGAGAGGCATCTGAAATGTATTATTGGCGCACCTGTGACAAGACAGTGATGAGTGAATGATGATGAAAGTTTCCTCTTTTTTGGGGTCACTACCTAGGTGGGAGAACTCTGGAGTGTTAAAAATATATATAAAATCAAACATGCACACAACCATACATGCACACAACCATACATGCACACATTCACTTATACAGTAGACCCTTTAATAACACGTATTCGAGCAACACATTCTGAGTAAAACGGTGAAATTTTTGTGGGTCAATTTGAAGTATCTTATGAGGATGACCATACAGCACGCCATAAATTTATGGCAGTGTATGATTGTGCACTGCCTTCTAGCAATGGAACTGCACTGTAATTACACTTTTCTATGCTCTTAGCAGTAATTTACTTAATATAGCTATATAGAGTTGATGAATGATGATGATTTGATAATAAACTTTTGAAAATATAATTAAATGAATAAGTGAAATAATGATCTTGCAGTGCCACTGTGATAATGGTTTGTTTGGAATTTAAAGAACCACTAAAGCACATACCACATTGTTCCAGTACACTATTGGGAGCAAGGTTCATACACCTTTTATAGTGGTAACCCCTAATAACCAACAGCCACCTTCCACACCAATATATTACTGTACAATAATACTGCATTATTGTTGGCTATTTTTCTCTGAAATACATTTATCTTTAGTGTATGTTTGGTATAACTATGGCGAGTTCCTAAATGTCTGGTACAATGTGGCAAGGGAATGTGGCTTGTGGTGACAGCACCTGATGCTCCCTGCCCTATGTTTGTGCAGAAATTATACAAGGCCACATCAACTCTTCTCACATTTCCAGATCAACAAGAAAGAGCTATTACTTTTTTTTTTTTTTTGAGGTCTCAAAAACATAACCCTAATTTGTCCATATGTTTTTCTGTTTGCTTAACAATTTCAAATAACAGTTCTTCAGGAATGTGACTCCTGTGTTTGAAGGTCTACTGTGTAAGATAACAGAGATAAATGTGTATGTATATATTTGCATGTATGCACATATATACATGCATATTTGAATGTATATTTGTGTTTGTATGCATGTGTGTATATATATATGTATGTATATATGTATATATGTACGTATATTATATATGTATGTATATATGTATATCTGTATGTATATACATGTGTAATAAATTATATATATATATATATATATATATATATATATATATATATATATATATATAATATATATATATAATATATGCCTATTATATTATTGCATGTGAAGACAGTCTTCATATGAGTGGTGTTACATTATAAATACTGTACTGTATGTATCTATTGTATATTTTTGGTTCACACATTATATATACAAATATTCAGCCATATGCTTAACATTTGTAACTATTAACTGTAACATTTCAGGCATTGCCAATAGTGAATTCAATACAAAATACTGCAGTCATTAAAACCTTCATAATACTGTAAACAGGAAAAGGTAATGTATGGTAGTAACTACATAAAAAAAGACCTCTTAGTTTAATTATGAATTATGTGCTGTACTGAAACAAATTCATATGCAACAATATTTTCAGATTTTCTAGTTTCTTCTGAGAGAAATACCTGAAGACTCTAGCTCTTCCTGACATGAGATGATGAACATGAATTGATGACTATGTTGGTGAAATGATGATGACCTGAGACTGGAGGTGAATATTATTTACAATTCTGAGTCCTACACTACTCCTGCTATCACTAAGTGATGCTGGACATTGTTTTGATACAAGACAGTGACCTGCTGAATGCACCACCTTGCCTGCTCCCCTACAGTGAAGGTGGTCCACTACTAAACTGCAATCATAATATTCCCGGTATATTTTGCTTAGAAAAATTAATGAAGATTCCATTTCAGGTGTAGCCAGTGTTCACACTATATAATAGTGATAAATTGACTTATTTTAAGACTACACTATCTTTACAAGACATTCTTGTTAAAGAATGAGACAGCTTGTACAATATTTTGTAAATCTCTACTACTGGTATCTTCAGTGTCTGCACACCAGGAATATTATGATTACAATGTACTAATCTAGCATATTCTACATAATGAATTATGGTATGAGCTTCACAGCATAACATTTTATACAATAAATTCCTTCACAGTTATAAAAAATCTCTTACTGCCTTAAAAACCCAAGAAAATTAAATACATGTGACTTCTTACTGTTAAGAATGAGTAATGTACAATAACAAGGACACAACAAATTTTAGTGATGTTATATTATCTGACCAAGGCAAAGAAGAACTATTCTAAAAAAAATGAAGAGGTACATTTGGCATATATAAAATAGACATTAAAAATATTAATTGTCCGATTATATATAATTTGAAGGTAAAGATAAAATTGTGAAAGGATGAACATGGTCATGCTGGGTGTTGCAATGCACACAAAATAAGTGAAATTTTTGAATTATTGAGAACTTTACACACAGTGCATCTTGACTTATTTATGGCCAACGATTAACTGGGACACTTGAATGCCAATTAAGCAGGACCTAGTTAATCAGATCCTGGCTACAAGTTGGATACTGAGATAAACACTGCTTCATACATGTTAATATCTTGAAATGAAAGTAACATGTAAAGGCAAAGTATCCCATTGGTCATAATTATAACAATGTACTTGGTCCTTTAAAAATATAAGTTAGGCATATTGAGGGATTATTAATGTATAAATACTCCTTATTTTACATGGAAAAACTAATTACATAAATAATTCAAATGAAATAGGAAATTCTTGTAATTATATATTTTATAATAAAATTAATTAGTGCAGTATTTAAATTTTCTTTAGGAATATTGGTATAACAAGGCAGTACCATGCAGTAACTTTTGTCCTTTATGACATTCTATCCGAGACCTCACATGGGTAAACAACTTATCGGAGATTGGTATACAGTATCTTTCCAAAATGTAATAACAAGAACATCGAAGATACATTGACCTGATAACTCGGCAGTCACCTAACACTGTACAAATAGATTACATTTTTGCCAAGAGTAACGAAGTATGCTTTCATAAGTAAAACTATAATTATGTACATTATTATACAATTACATTATTATTAATTTCTATTTTTGAGGTGATCTTTAAAAAGCTGGTGCTGATATTTTGGCACGTTTTATCTATTAGAGAAACCTAAATACAGGCTAGAGAGGAGTGTATCTGTCAAGTCTCATGGCTCACAGAGAACTGGTTGAAGGGCAAGGCATTCTGAACTGCTCTTGTACCCAAAAAATTATCTGGCTACTTATAGAAAGTTCATTTTAAGGCAAAAGGCTGATTCCCCATGAAACTTGACTCTGAAAGAGCTTTTGTAGACTAAGGCATAAACAAAATCTTTGGCACCCTACAACAAAGCTAACAAACTGGCAAATAACTCTACTTGCATATCGTTTTGCGATGGTTCCATGCTCATGTGCAGGGATAACGATAGGCAATAATGCCAAAAAAAAAATATTGAGTATATGACCTTGGAGACCTTGAAAAAGAGATGTAGATTTTTTCATTATTTTGGATAATATAATATAAACCTTCAATTAATTTTGCTATGAAAGAACTATACAATATGTTATCTTACCTCTTTTTCAAGACCATCTCAGATTTATAACTTTTTAAAGGTTTTCTATAAGAAAACCAATGGTTGTATTTGCATGATATTGTGAGCCTAACAGCAATTGCAAGAGAAAAAGCAAATTGCATATACATATGTTGATAAATGGAATTTGAAATTAAATATTCCATGGTGAAAATACTTATGTACAATAACAATGGGAAATATCAATGGAAACAATAGTAAAAAATGATTTCATCTTTGTCATAACACAATTAATCTGGTCTAAAATTTGACATCAAATTGAGACACGTGCCAATAATCAACATGACAAAAATTTCAGGAACATATTGAAATGCTAAGTTGTAACATTTAGAGCAACCAAAGTGCTCCTTCTCTTCTCCTTTGGGTACTCGTAGCGCATGAAGCCTCACAGTTGGGCTTACAGGAATAGACTGGGTTAATGCCAGTCAGGCAAGGGTAACCAAGAATCACGCATGTTGAGCTTGGTCACAAAATGTAAGCAAGAATCTATGTAACTGTTAGCCATCAGCTTTCAACTAGAAGACTATCAGCTATCATTAATGGCCAACACAGTCGCCAAGAAGGTGTTGGCATGCAGCTGGGGGCACCGGTTACATTGGGGGGGAGCGTCAAGGTGGGCCCACAGAAGGCTTGCGTCAGCTGGCTTCAGTGTTTAGGGCTTCTGTGGAGCCTTGAGAAGCATGAGGGGAGTCATGGTCGGCAACCTGATGGATCTGTACAGACACTAAAGATGGGTTGGAGGCCCCTGAAGTGGCAGAAGTGGCAGAGGCTCGAGAGGCGCGGCGTGAAATAGGGAAGAAGAAGAGAGACCCACGGGGAGATGTTGAAACCTCATTAACAGAGGCACGGGAAGCACGACGTGAGCTTGATCCTCCTCCATCCACCTGTAAAGATACAGTACTGTAGCAGCACTTATAAATGTATTCCTTGACTTGACCCCACTTACTACAGATTTTGTCTTCAATTATCAAAGCATTCCCAATTCGATACAGTATTCCTATTTCATGTCAGTGAATGCTTTTTTTTTTATATCTATTCATTCTTATAACAGTATCATACAGTATATTAAGGTCATGTATGTGTGTGCATGCGTGTTATACACAACAGACTGTTGATCAAGGCGTGATCTAGGATGCTGAAGAGCTGGCAGATTTTCAATCATGACATCATATTTATGGTGAAAATATAGTAACAACTCTAAATGTGTACAAAAAGGCTAGTATCTGACACTTTCACTGTAAGATCATTCACTTTCCCCTAGGGTATTTAACAAATGGTGAATAGGAAGTGATTGATATAAGACTGAAAAGCAAGCAATCCGTTATTGACAATTGAAGCCTTTCTGAATGGCTTACACTTCAATGAACAATGAGACAACCCAACTTTTACACAATCTCAAAAACCATAGGGAAAATTACCATGGGAGAGAAGTCAGACAGATCCGAGAGTCATAAACTTCTAAAGCGCTGGCCACTGGGCCAGCTGGCTACAACAGGATTCATCCAACTAGGTATATTTATACACTACAGGAAGATTAGCATAGGCACCACTGACCACAAATGCAAGTTTTCTCTTCTGTACCAAGATTCCATCATGACTACTTTGAGGGGACTTGAGCTAGAGCTAGTCACAGCCACAGTGGCAGGAGATTTGTCTGTAAAAACTTGCACCATACCTTCCTATGGTGTATAAATATACCTAGTTGGACGAATCTTGTTGAAGCCAGCTGGCCCAGTGGATAGCATGTCAGTCTGGAGTTTTATGACTTTCTGATCACGGGTTCTATCCTCGCCCGTGGTATGGTTTGTTTACAATTGTCTCATTATGATTTTGCGAGAAATAAGGTACAAAGAAAATGAAGGTCAGACTACACAAGAAAACCTCAATACAGAACTTTACTGGACCAGCCAGGGTATAGACTGGAAAACTAAATTAAATACATAGTAAACAAAAATTTAGGAGCTAACAGTTTCCTTAGCAAAAACTTCATCTACTATAGTGCAGCGATATATTTTCAAACAAAGTAGTATATTATAGGAAAAAAGATATAGCCAACAATAAAAAGCCTGATGAGAAACAACTGTAGTACAGTATGTTCTCATATAAAACTCCTCTTATTGCATGATTTTTTTTTGTGTAAATGCAATAGAAAAAAGTACATCCACAGTTAAACAGCACAGGGAAAGGCCTTCATATTATGTTCCACTCAATTTTCTATGCACTTTCTTCAATCATATGTAAACCTAGGCATACCTCGGTAATATGGCACTTTACAATTATATTCAAGTACAGTAGGGCCCCACTTATGGCAGGTTAGGTTCCAGGCTACCACCATATAGCAGAAATCGCCATTAAGTGGAACGCCCTTGTTTTCCACTTATACAGAAAGGGAGGGGAATGATTTTCTATTTTTTAGCTAACATACGTGTAAATTTTACAATATTCCTAGTAATGACCCTCGTGTTGTAGATAGTCTTAATGACCCTCGTATTGTAGATAGTCTTAATGACCTTGGTGTAGTAGATAGTCTTTTTAGTATGATAATAAGATGTTATCTTCATTGTAGAATAATAAGAAAATATTATAACCTTTATATTATAATAATAAGGTAAAAGGACCCCAATGGAAATAAGTCACTCTGTCTGACTTTTTTGGGTTATCCCAGGTTCTCTACACACATGCTGCTATGTATGATAATTCTATGTAACTGTATTTGTGTATACCTGAATAAACTTACTTACTTACTAAATGCATATAAATGCTATATAACAAGTTTACACTAACATGTATTAAGTTAGCAATAGATCTAGGCATTAAAAAACAATAAAAAAGTAAAATACACAGAGTACACTCATTACTTACCTTAAAATATTTGTAGTCTTAATGTAGGGTGAGACAAGTAGTATTTATTCTAAGAAATCAAGTGTGGTAGGTATGGTAGCCAGCCAGAGTACCATACCAGGCCACCCCACCAACACATAATATACGACATTTAAAGCATTCCAGAGCGAAAAAATGTATATGCAGTTCACACATTACTTACCTTAAAATATTTGTAGTATTAATGTAGGGTGAGAGGTGAGTAAACAAGACAAAATGAATAAATGCGAGAGAGGAGAGAGAGAGAAAATGAGTAAATGAGAGGACAGACGCGAAGTATGTAAACAAACAGACGAACGTGCCTGGTTTTGGTTCATACACGTTTGTATTATAACATAATACAGGTCTCCCTCAACATTCGCGAGGGTTAGGGGATCACGAGCCTCGCGAATGTTGAAAAACCGTGAATGTTTGGTGCCCCAATATATTGTAGGGAAATATATTACAATACTGCTTCCTTAACTTGTTGAACCATGAATAATCATAAAATACATGAAAACGTCGTAAATTGTACTAAATATATACATGTTATGCTTTAATAACGTATGTTATTTAATAACATGTATGTTAATAACATGTATGTTATTAAATACCACAGACTCCACCACTGCCTCCACCATTGGGAGTCCCTACTACCCTCCCTCCGACCCCCGCAACTGGCAGCCAGCCCTCCCACCACTCAGTGTGGCGAGTGTTTTGTTTGTTCATTATTTGCTATTAAACTACAGAATAAATAATGTAAACCCATTCATGACTTCATATTGGAGTGGCTATTAGGAAAGGTATTAGACGGTGACATCATGTGTTTACTCTTGAACACAGCAAAGAATCGAACATTTCTGCTATTGCTAATAATAACAATAGTCATAATAATAATAATAATAATAATAATAATAACAATAGTCATAATAATAATAATAATAATAATAATAATAATAATAATAATAATAAATAATAATAATAATAAATAATAATAATAAATAATAATAATAATAATAATAATAATAATAATAATAATAATAATAATAATAATAATAATAATAATAATAATAATTAATAATTACGATATAATTGAAGAAGGAAATTGTACAAAAATACGAGGGAGTGGTTGACACATCGTCAGTGTGACTTTGTTTATGCTGGAGTGAACATTAGTCTCCCTGCTCTTCCAAACATTTCACAATAATTCAGCGGTTGAAGCAGTGGTATTTAATAACATATATGTTATAAATAATAATAGTATATGTTATTATTAATAATATGTATTATTATTAATATGTATGTTATTAAATACCATTGCCTCAATCACTGCCTCTACCACTCCAGTCACACTCAATCTACAAGCACCAAACACAATGAATTATTGTGAAATGTTTGGAAGAGCAGGGAGACTAATGTTCACTCCAGCATAAACAAAGTCACACTGACGATGTGTCAACCACTCCCTCGTATTTTTGTACAATTTCCTTCAATTATATCATATTTATTATTATTATTATTATTACTATTGTTATTATTAGCTGTAGCAGAAATGTTTAATTCTTTGCAGTGTTCAAGAGTAAACACATGATGTCACCGTCTAATACCTGTCCGAATAGCCATTCCAATATGCAGTCAATAATGGGTTTACATTATTTATACTGTAGTTTAATAGCAAATAATGAACAAACAAAACACTCCCCACACTGAGTGGTGGGAGGGCTGGCTGCCAGTTGCGGGGGTCGGAGGGAGGGTAGTAGGGACTCGCAGGTGGCGGGAAACTTAAATATGATTTGGAGGCTGGGAATTTGGTGGCTGGGAATTTGGCGGTTGGGAATTCACGAATGTGTGAAGCCCGTGAAAGTTGAAAACGTGAATGTTGAGGAAGACCTGTACAATTTTTTTTTTTTTTTTTTTTTTTTTTTTTTAACAATTCGGCCGTCTCCCACTGAGGGAGGGTGACCCAAAAAGAAAGAAAATCCCCAAAAAGAAAATACTTTCATCATCATTCAACACTTTCACCTCACTCACACAATCACTGTTTTTGTTGAGGTGCTCCGAACACAACAGCTTAGAAGCATATACGTATAAAGATACACAGCATATCCCTCCAAACTGCCAATATCCCGAACCCCTCCTTTAGAGTGCAGGGATTGTACAAACATGTATTATGTTATAATACGAACATGTATGAACCAAAATCAGACGTGGAGACAACTTGTATACTGTGTACAAGTTGTCTCCATGTTGATACAGTAGAATAAATAAAGAGGAACACTCCCAGTCTCATGTAATGCTATTTTAGAAGAAATGACACTACTCACCTAATTGTGGTTGCAGGGGTTGAGACTCAGCTGAGTGAAGACATACAAAAGGAATAATTTTCTACAGTTACTCCCAGTAATATTGTGTACACATTTTCTTTGGTGTTGAACTACAAACGTTATTCTTTCCAACACTCTGACTGGAGAAACATCTCATATTTATGTTAATTTTTTCTACTGTGGGGTGTATTTATCATGCTTTTATGTTATATATTTTTTTTTATTATCACACTGGCCGATTCCCACCAAGGCAGGGTGGCCCGAAAAAGAAAAACTTTCACCATCATTCACTCCATCACTGTCTTGCCAGAAGGGTGCTTTACACTACAGTTTTTAAACTGCAACATTAACACCCCTCCTTCAGAGTGCAGGCACTGTACTTCCCATCTCCAGGACTCAAGTCCGGCCTGCCGGTTTCCCTGAACCCCTTCATAAATGTTACTTTGCTCACACTCCAACAGCACGTCAAGTATTAAAAATCATTTGTCTCCATTCACTCCTATCAAACACGCTCACGCATGCCTGCTGGAAGTCCAAGCCCCTCGCACACAAAACCTCCTTTACCCCCTCCCTCCAACCTTTCCTAGGCCGACCCCTACCCCGCCTTCCTTCCACTACAGACTGATACACTCTTGAAGTCACTCTGTTTCTCTCCATTCTCCCTACATGTCCGAACCACCTCAACAACCCTTCCTCAGCCCTCTGGACAACAGTTTTGATAATCCCGCACCTCCTCCTAACTTCCAAACTACGAATTCTCTGCATTATATTCACACCACACATTGCCCTCAGACATGACATCTCCACTGCCTCCAGCCTTCTCCTCGCTGCAACATTCATCACCCATGCTTCACACCCACATAAGAGCGTTGGTAAAACTATACTCTCATACATTCCCCTCTTTGCCTCCAAGGACAAAGTTCTTTGTCTCCACAGACTCCTAAGTGCACCACTCACCCTTTTCCCCTCATCAATTCTATGATTCACCTCATCTTTCATAGACCCATCCGCTGACACGTCCACTCCCAAATATCTGAATACATTCACCTCCTCCATACTCTCTCCCTCCAATCTGATATCCAATCTTTATGTGCATTGAGTTTTTGCATAGCGTGAGATGGACACGAGGAACATCAAAGAGTGATCTGTGCCTTGTGTTATGGTCATGTGTTCTGTTGAGGTTGGCAAGGAGATGTTTGAGGGGAGGGTTAATATCAGAGTTAAGAATCTTTTTATCCTCATAACCTTACTCTTTCCTGTATTCACTTTTAATTTTCTTCTTTTGCACACCCTACCAAATTCATCCACCAATCTCTGCAACTTCTCTTCAGAATCTCCCAAGAGCACCGTGTCATCAGCAAAGAGCAACTGTGACAACTCCCACTTTATGTGTGATTCTTTATCTTTTAACTCCACACCTCTTGCCAAGACCCTCGCATTTACTTCTCTTACAACCCCATCTATAAATATATTAACCCTTTCAGGGTCCAAGGCCCAAATCTGGAGTCACGCACCAGTGTCCAAGAATTTAAAAAAAAAAAAATTTGTTATTTTTTCTTATGAAATCGTAGAGAATCTTTTTGTGAAGGTAATAAAACAAAAAGTACGAAATTTGGTGGAAAATTGACGAAATTATGCTCTCGCAAATTTTGATGTGTCAGCGATATTTACGAATCGGCGATTTTGCCGACTTCGACTCCCATTTTAGGCCAATTACATTATTCCAATCAACCAAATTCTTAGCTATTTCACTAGTATTACTTCTATTCTATCGATTGAGCACAAGAAATCGCCAAGTCAACTGTTTCAACTACAAAATAAAGTGATCGGAAATTGTTAATTTGGCCAATTCAACACAAAGTTCAAAATATTCCAATTTCAAAATAGGGTCCAGAATGAACAATGTAGGCATTCCTGGCACTAAACTAACATTTCCTCTGTTTATTAGTTATGTTTTGAGGCTTTACAAATAAATTCCATTTTGATTTTTTATTCACATAATGAATTTTTATTCACACCAAAAAATAGAAGATTTACTGTTATGCAATACTGTAATAATTGTATAAATATCATCACCATATTTGTGAATGTATATTAGACCCACCAGCTGACGTGTATTAGACGTGTGAGGTCGTTTGTTTACTCTTGAATATCGGCAAAAATTTAACATTTCCGCTACTTTGAGCTCAGTTTCAAGCCATTTCCAATGCTAAAACCAATCAAAATCATCTCTATTTCTGTAAAATGTCTTCCATTCTATCAAATGAGACCAAGAAATCGCAAATACAACTATAAAAAACATACGAAAAAACACTGCAAAGTTGCTGTTTTAATCGAAAAATCATGATTTCATTTTTTTTCTCTCATTATACACAGTGTGCTGCAGGATCTGTTTTATGTGGTGCACACATACCACATAGATGTATTCTCTCATATCTAGGCCCAAATGTACCACTCACAGTTTATCAGAGTGAGCTGAGCTCATGGCGTAGATCTACGGTTTGGACCTTGAACGTAAAGCCATAGATCTACGGGACGGACCCTGAAAGGGTTAAACAACCACGGTGACATCACACATCCTTGTCTAAGGCCTACTTTTACTAGGAAATAATTTCCCTCTTTCCTACATACTCTAACTTGAGCCTCACTATCCTCATAAAACTCTTCACTGCTTTCAATAACCTACCTCCTACACCATACACCTGTAACATCTGCCACATTGCCCCCTATCCACCCTGTCATACGCCTTTTCCAAATCCATAAATGCCACAAAGACCTCTTTAGCCATATCTAAATACTGTTCACTTATATGTTTCACTGTAAACACCTGGTTCACACACCCCCTACCTTTCCTAAAGCCTCCTTGTTCATCTGCTATCCTATTCTCCATCTTACTCTTAATTCTTTCAATAATAAAACTACCATACACTTTACCAGGTATACTCAACAGACTTATCCCCCTATAATTTTTGCACTCTCTTTTGTCCCCTTTGCCTTTATACAAAGGAACTATGCATGCTCTCTGCCAATCCCTAGGTACCTTACCCTCTTCCATACATTTATTAAATAATTGCACCAACCACTCCAAAACTATATCCCCACCTGCTTTTAACATTTCTATCTTTATCCCATCAATCCCGGCTGCCTTACCCCCTTTCATTTTACCTACTGCCTCACGAACTTCCCCCACACTCACAACTGGCTCTTCCTCACTCTTACAAGATGTTATTCCTCCTTGCCCTATACACGAAATCACAGCTTCCCTATCTTCATCAACATTTAACAATGTCTCAAAATATTCCCTCCATCTTCCCAATACCTCTAACTCTCCATTTAATAACTCTCCTTTCCTATTTTTAACTGACAAATCCATTTGTTCTCTAGGCTTCCTTAACTTGTTAATCTCACTCCAAAACTTTTTCTTATTTTCAACAAAATTTGTTGATAACATCTCACCCACTCTCTCATTTGCTCTCTTTTTACATTGCTTCACCACTCTCTTAACCTCTCTCTTTTTCTCCATATACTCTTCCCTCCTTGCATCACTTCTACTTTGTAAGAACTTCTCATATGCTAACTTTACATCATCATTCCACCAATCGCTCCTCTTCCCTCCCGCACCCACTTTCCTGTAACCACAAACTTCTGCTGAACACTCTAACACTACATTTTTAAACCTACCCCATACCTCTTCGACCCCATTTCCTATGCTCTCATTTGCCCATCTATCCTCCAATAGCTGTTATATCTTACCCTAACTGCCTCCTCTTTTAGTTTATAAACCTTCACCTCTCTCTTCCCTGATGCTTCTATTCTCCTTGTATCCCATCTACCTTTTACTCTCAGTGTAGCTACAACTAGAAAGTGATCTGATATATCTGTGGCCCCTCTATAAACATGTACATCCTGAAGTCTACTCAACAGTCTTTTATCTACCAATACATAATCCAACAAACTACTGTCATTTCGCCCCATATCATATCTTGTATACTTATTTATCCCCTTTTTCTTATAGATAATACATATTTTAACTAAACCCCTTTCTATACAAAGTTCAATCAAAGGGCTTCCATTATCATTTACACCTGGCACCCCAAACTTACCTACCACACCCTCTCTAAAAGTTTCTCCTACTTTAGCATTCAGATCCCCTACCACAATGACTCTCTCACTTGGTTCAAAGGCTCCTATACATTCACTTAACATCCCCCAAAATCTCTCTCTCTCCTCTACATTCCTCTCTTCTCCAGGTGCATACACGCTTATTATGGCCCACTTTTCGCATCCAACCTTTACTTTAATCCACATAATTCTTGAATTTACACATTCATATTCTCTTTTCTCCTTCCATAACTGATCCTTCAACATTACTGCTACCCCTTCCTTTGCTCTAACTCTCTCAGATACTCCAGATTTAATCCCATTTATTTCCCCCACCGAAACTCCCCTACCCCCTTCAGCTTTGTTTCGCTTAGGGCCAGGACATCCAACTTCTTTTCATTCATAACATCAGCAATCATCTGTTTCTTGTCATCCGCACTACATCCACGCACATTCAAGCATCCCAGTTTTATAAAGTTTTTCTTCTCTTTTTTAGTAAATGTCTACAGGAGAAGGGGTTACTAGCCCATTGCTCCCGGCATTTTAGTCGCCTCATACGACACGCATGGCTTATGGAGGAAAGATTCTTTTCCACTTCCCCATGGACAATAGAAGAAATAAAGAAGAACAAGAGCTATTTAGAAAAAGGAGAAAAACCTAGATGTATGTACAGGAGGGCCCCGCTTTATGGCGTTTCGCTTTACAGCATTCTGCTAATACCGACATTTCAAATTATGACCAAAACTTGCTATACGGCTCCCCCCACCTGTCTTTCTAATACGGTCACAGTGGCCCACCGAGTTTGTTTACATTCTCCCTGAGCACATCTCATTATGTCTGGAAACTTTCCAAAATTTCAAGTGTTTTAAAGTTATTTTATATTTTATATGTATTGTACTTGATAATTAAACTTGTGTACACCTGTACCTAAATAAACTTACACACTGTGCTGGCATGTAGGTACACATTAAAATCACTAAGAGTCTCTCTACCCCTTGATGCAATAATAATAATAAAATAAAATAATAATAATAATAATAATAATAATAATAAATAATAGTAATAATAATAGTAATAAAAATAATCTCTTGGGGCGCATTAATGTCGCATATTATGTTAATTAGACTTTTCCCCTAATCTTCATGATTTTTTTTTTCAAAATTATATAAAAAAAACACTTATTAACACACAAACATGAAAATGCACCCACAGAAAAAAAATTTATAAAAATTATACGAGATTTTTCCCAAAGGTTTGTAAAGTGTGGGAAGAATTCGTTTTTCTACCCCGGGACCTGTTCGGGAAAAAATGAAAAAAAATTTCCTTTGTATGCCTTATTTTTAAAGCTATAATTCTGTACTAACTTGACACAGTGTAAGGTATTTGTTTCGTGTTTTAATTATTATAATAATAAAAATTTATAAGGTAAAATTTTCACAAATCTTAAAAAATGTACTGAATAAACTAAAATGGAAAACGTTTTTAAAATACCGTCTATTTTGCCTGACCGAGTGATCTCACAACCTGTTCAGTTTGTTTACGCTGTCTGAGCTCGGTGTATCATTAAAGTTGATATTACTTAATATACCATTTTCATTAATCCACCGTGATTTTTTTTCAAAATTATATAAAAAAAACACGAACATAAAAAAAATACTAAAAAATATGTGTAGAGAACCTAGGATAACCCAAAAAAAAGTCAGAGGACTTATTCCCATTGCCTTCACTCAGAGCATCATTTTCCAAAATGATTTAATGAGAATGGAGTTTCTTTTTATTTATTCTCCCGTATAAATGTGAGCAACCTGTACCAATGTAACTTGTACACAAACCAACGTGTCACTGTTTAAAAAACTTACCCTTTGCCTGGTTTTTTTCATAAATCTGCGCCTGTCCTTCTCATGCAATTCTTTTTCTCGTATGGGAGCCTGGTACACCCTACATCCACACTTGATTTTTTTCAATAAATACTACTCATCTCACCCTATATTTTAAGGTAAGTAATGAGTGAAAACCGTATATCATTTTATCGCCTGGGATGCTTAAAAACTAGAATAGTATGTGTGGGTGGGGTTGGGCCCGGTATGGTAGCCTGGTGATCCCTAAAACCACACTTTATATTTTACAATAAATCTACTATCTCACCCTATTTTTTAAGGTAAGAATGATGAACTATATAAATTTTATCGTGGGGTGCTTAAAAAATCATAGAATAGTATGTGTGGGTGGGGTGGCCTGGTATGGTACCTGGGGACACCCCTACCCAACTTGATTTCTTACAATAAATACTACTTGCTCACCCAATTAAAGACTTTTAAAAATTTAAGGTAAGTAATGAGTGACTGTGTGTGTATTGTACTTTTTATTGTTTTTTTATGCCTGGTTTTATTGCTAACAATATATGTTAGCGTAAATTGTTATTAGTGTTTTTTAGCATTTTAAGTGGAAAAAAAGGGGTTTATTTACGGCGGTGGGTGGAAACCCAACCCGCGATAAGTGGGGCCCCCCGTATATTTATTTTTGTGGGTCTGTGAAGTGTGACCAAAAAGTAAGTAGGGAGAAGATTCCTGTTATCTACGGTTTTGAGACAGAAAAAAAAACCGCAAACCCACCACATGCAAAAAAAGTTAAGGTTTTGTTTCCAGTCATTGGCAGGACGGTAGTACTTCCTGGTGGTTGCTGTCTCAACCTACAACCTGTTATGTGCATATTTATTTTATAATTTGAAAAATATCATAGCTGGATTTTGAAAGTGTTAACAGTGGACCCTTGACCAACATATTATCCTTTCCCGAGAGCTATCGTTAGACAAAATTATTGTTAGTTGTTAACTTTCCCCCAAAAAAATAAAGGAAATCAATTAATCCGTTCAAGACACCCAAAAGATAAAAAAAATATTTGCCATAGAAATATACATTTTCCACACACAACAAAGGATAGATGCAAATACATGTTACATAGATATTGTATAATGAAAAATAATGGTGACACTTACCTGGCTTAACCCTTTCAGGGTTTTTGACATACTAGTCGGCTTATGGCCCCCCCGGGGTTTCTGACGTACTTAGCCAAATTCTAGAGCTTCAAATCTACAAGAGAAAACGGTAGGCATACATATGAAAGAAAGGGTCTATGTGGTCAGTGTGCACAGTATAAAAAAAAAAATCCTGCAGCACACAGTGCGTAATGAGAAAAAAAAAAACTGACCGTGTTTTTGGTTTAAAACAGCGACTTTGCCTGTATTTTCGTATGGTTTTTTGGTTGATTTGTTTTTCCTGGGTTATTTTATAGAAGGAAGAAAACGGAAATTGAATGATTTTGTTGGTTTCACAATGAAAAGTACCTTGAAATTGAGCTCTAAGTAGCAGAAATGTTTGATTTTTGCCGAAGTTCAAAAGTAAACAAATCATGCCACGCGTCCAAAACATGTCAACTGGTGAGTCTAATATTCTTTCACAAGTGCACTGATATTATTTATACCATTTCTATACTAATGCAGTAGTCTGCATAACAGTAAATCTTCTATTTTTTGCGAGAATAAAAATTCAAAGTGGAAAGCAAAAGAAATGTAAGAAGGGCCTGGGGATGTGACTAATGAACAGAGGAAGTGTTACTTTAGTGCCAGGAATGCCTGTCTTGTTTATTCTGAACCCTATTTGGAAACTGACATCTTCTGAAATTTGTGTGAAATTGGCAAAATTGCTAATTTGACCACTTTATTGGATAGTTGAAATCGGTAAATGGGTGGTTCTTGTACTCATTTGATAGAAAAAATGGAGTTCTAGCGAAAACGTTATAATTTTTGTCGACAAGTACACTGGAATTGGCTGAAAATAGGGCTCAAAGTGGGCGAAATCGCCGATGCGTAAACATCGTCGAGACTGCTAACTTCACAAGATCATAATTCCATAAGTTTTCCATCAAATTTCATACCTTTGGTGTCATGATCGCAAAAAGATTATCTATCTTTACATAAGAAAAAATAATTTTTTTTTTCCCGAAAAATTTTCGACCCTGAGAACAAGTTTAGGAGAGGGCCTCTCGACCCTGAAAGGGTTAAATTCACTCACATCACCACTAGTTGCAGGCATTTTTGTTTAATTAAATCATCATGCAACTGCCTTGCCTTTTCACATATGATCGCTTGAGAGATGCTATCTCCTGATATCTGTTTTTTGTTTATCCACACCATTAACAGTCTCTCAACATCTTCGAGTACTTGCAATCTGTGTTTCGAAAAGATACTTGCACCTTTTGCAACAGCAGCTTCCTTGATTGCCTTTCTGTTGGCCAGCACATTAAGTTAGGTACTGGTACACAAGTATAATTTTCAGAGTAGTATATATAAAATATGAAATGACTTTAAAATGCTTGAGATTTTGGAATTTCCAGACATAATGGAGAGACACGGAGCACACAAAGAATGTAAACAAACCAGGTAGGGCATGGTGACCACATTAGAAAGTCAGGTGGGGGAGCCGTAGAGTGAGTTTTGGTCATAATTTGAAATATCCGTATTAGCAGAATGCCGTGAAGTGAAACACCCTAAAGTGGGGCCCTACTGTATATTATTTTTGCTGCTCGCTTTGCTCTTAAGATGTTTTTGGCAATTTATTTATTTTAACTTTTGCATCTTTTTTTTAGGCCTGGTGCTATTGTGCACTTAATAAATGATAGTGTAAACATGTTTTTATACTTTTATATGCACTAGTATGTAAAAAAATGGCAGTCACTATACAGCAGCAGTCTGGACCCTACCCTGTCGTATTAATGAGGTATTCCTGTACAAGAAGATCACACTTTTAGAGGACAGTTACAGGAAAGCTTAATGTATTTCAAAGGCTACTAGGAGCCCAAATTCATATCATCTATGCAAAGACTACTGTACTCACTTGGAGGACAGTAACGGACCTTCGGCGAGGCACACTCATAGGCATTGGGACTACCTGTAACAGGTTTGATACTTTCTTGAAACCAGATCGTATTGAAGATCCCCCTGGAGAGGAGGTTTGTGTCTGTGCCTCTTCCAGGAGCAAATTCTTCTTTTCTAATTCTCGCCGGTACCTAAAAGAAAATTTTTGAAGTGAAAAACATTAGCTTACAGGATTACAATGATCAACATTTACCATGAGGCTAGTGATAGAGATGGATAAGGAGAGATATTAGTGAGCTGGGTGATAGTGTGGAGCTGGGGAGAAGAAAAAAAAAAAGGATGAGAGTGGGGTTGGACAGAAGCAAATGTAAAGGAAGGGCAAGTAGCAAAATGGTAAGGAATATATTGCTAATTTTTTTTTTTTTTCAACAAGTTGGCCGTCTCCCACTGAGGCAGGGTGACCCAAAAAAGAAAGAAAATCCCCAAAAAGAAAATACTTTCATCATCCTTCAACACTTTCACCTCACTCGCACATAATCACTTCTTGCAGAGGTGCTCAGAACAACAGTTTAGAAGCATATACATATAAAGATACACAACATATCCCTCCAAACTGCTAATATCCCAATATATTTATAAAAACAATACTAATGGCATAAGGCATAGTGGCATATGTGAGGCAGCTCCTACTTATACCAATCTATTACCATTCTTGTGTTTCTCCAACCCTATTTTTGTTTCTAACACATTGGCCGTCTTCCACCAAGGCAGGGTAACCCCCCCCCCCCCCCCAAAAAAAAAAAAAAAAAAAAAAAAAAATAATCATTCACACAATCACTGTCTTTGCAGAGGTATACAGATATGATAGATTAGATGTCTAATATCCCAAACCCCTCTTTTAAAGTGCAGGCATTGCACTTCCTACCTCCAGGACTTAAGTCCGGCTAACAGGGATTAAGTCCGGCTAACCGGTTTCCCTGAATTCCTTCAAAATATTACCCTGTTCACACTCCAACAGCTCATCAGGTCCCAAAACCATTCGCCTCCATTCATTCCTCTTACACTCACACATGCCTACTGCATGTCCAAGCACCTTGCATGCAAAACCTTTTCTCCCATCCCTCCAACCTATGCCTAAGAATTTCCAGTATTTTTACAATGTTACTTTGTAACTTATTTGTCAACATCTGCCTACATATTTTCTAAAGCATTTCTTATCTGGGGCCTTGTTCACTTCAAACATGTTTCAAGTGAATAGGTTTCCAGGACATATACACACACAAATATTTTATGGGTAGATGTTAATATGTCTAAGCACAAATCATCAGTATCATATAGAGTATCAGGTTTTCACCAATGTTAATATTAACCTGGTAGTACAAAACTCAAAGAGGTACAGTTTCTGAAACAAATCTGTGTGTTTCCTCAGTACTTTCCTGTGACTATCATTATTAAAGTAAGAGCAATATTACAAGAGATATAGCTTCAGTTATACATTAAGAACCTAAACTGGAAAAAATTAAATTATTCACAGCCTTCAGTAGCATTCAGTTTCTGGATGCATATCCCCACAAATTTGGAGGAGCACTCTATATATATACATGTTTATAATTTCCCCAATCCAATAATGTGCATCTTATTTACACTTTGTTGCTCATACTTTACTAAATGCCTGAAATTCTACATGATTTCATCTTCAAACTGTGGCTTACAAAACTACTGAATGGTCATTAATTAATTACATCTCCCTTAATGCAAAGTGAACCTCTATTTTCATATTGCTTTTTCAAATTTCAAGCATTTACTTAATTTCTTAAACATTATAACTGGATAGTTAGCTAACAACTTAATGCATTTCTGCATTTAATTTCACAAACTTTATCAAACTACACACTTCTGACATAATTTGGATTTATTACATTTATAACAATCAAAAACGTAAATCAGACATGAAAATAAGGTCAATAAAACTTACTTCAAGAAAGCACGCCAAGCCATTTGGATGGTTTTAGCTGCCGAGTCCATCTTTTTCCAACGTCTAGTAGAGGAAACAATCTCGAGCTCTTTGCGTGTCGGAAACTGCTTCTTAAATTTCTCTTCCATCTGCATCTTGAGCTGAGGGGGGAACTAGGAAACTTTGAGCGTTAGTCGGCGGTATGGCTCGCCTGAAGGTGCACAGTGCAGACACTGCAGGCGGCCGTGCAGGTGAGAGGGCTTGAGGGCGCGGACGCTCCAGACACAAGAGTGGAGGAGAAGACGAGGAGACGAACGGACATGTGAACAATTTTCAAGGCTGATCGAGAACTGGATGGGATTATATTTAGTTTCAAAGCTCATCATGTACCAGACAAAACAAATAATCATTTGCAAGGCCTCAAAAAATATTAAAGACACCAATGTCAAATGAGGTGATAAAAAAGGATCAGACTGACATGTAGATTAGTGAAGGTCACATGAAGACTGGATGGGATATATGAACACTCGCATCAAAAGGACAAGGAACGCAGTAAACCTCGGTTTAACAGACCACAATTTAACGTATTTCAAATTTAACAGACAATCTGTGGCTGGACAACATCCAGAAACAATGGACAGTGTTCAATAAAGAACTGTTGACTGGGTAACCTTATTTCAGATTTAATGGACACAAGGTCCAGTAAACCATAACTGTTTGTTGCTTTTATGAACCATTCTGATACAATGCTGTGTAACTCTTATGATAATGATAATAATAATAATGAATTTAACAGCTAAAGCCCACTAAATCTAAAATTATCTGTTATTGCTGTAGTCAGTTTGGTAAATAGACTTTTGGATTTAATCGACAAATTTCGTTAAATTCAGACTTGACTATTGTTGCAATCATGGGAAAACAGTCTCATTCAGATTTAACAAATAACTGGCTTTAACAAGCATTCCCACCCTACTCGTCCATTAAATCAAGGGTTAACTGTGCTTCAAAACAAAGTTGTTGGAAATATGAGGGCAAGTGTATTGCAAGAATAGTATGACTGATCAGGAGACAGTAGATTTTTGACATAAAAATACTATATTTTTAATATATGTTACAGGATTAGACAAATACTGTCTGTAATCATCATACTTATTGTAATTACTTTTATTAAATATTAACCATTTGCAGAAATGTTAAAAAGCAATTTATGTAGTGGATTAGGTGATGCAGTCAAGTTATACAACTTTCAACAAAATCCTTATCATTGGATTATAATGCCATTCATTATATATGCCCTATGAGAAGAATTTAAAAATAAATGTCTTGTGTTTGATTCAAATTCTTATCACAGTACCTTTATGATCAATGACATACTCAGCCAAAAGATAAACTCACATGAGACATTAAAAAGAAAAAAAAAAAAGATACAAGAGTGTTGCTTATTTTTACCACATCCAGTCTCTCGATAAGTATGAAAATGAATTTTCCCAAGGAATAACTGCACTTAGAAAAAGATAGCAAAAGTTTACAGCACAAGTAAAGACAGAGAATTTTGGCATTAGAAGGTTAACAATAACAGAAGGCTATTGCAAGGTATGGATCTATTTGATGCTGTTCACAAGTTGTTATAATCAAATAGAAACAATTTCTTCAATGAAACACTGCAAATACAGTAGCAAGGACAAACTCAACATCTGAACTTAGGTCTATATATAAAAAATAAATTGCACATAAAAATTACATACTGCATAATGAAAAAAACTTTTTAGGTTTTATTATTTTTTACATGCATAAAAATTTGCAAGCATTTTTTCTCATACAGTATTTAAGTTGAGATTGCCCCTACTATCTGTAATGCCTCATATGATACAAAGTTACAAGGTCAATAACCTTTTCATAATAAGTACCAGTACCTGTATGTAACAAAAAAATATTCAACTGACAATGGTATCCACCATTTAAAACTCATTATAATTTAAGTGTTAAATTTTTCTTTTACATTTGATCCAACTACTCTAGGGGTAAAATTTGAATGAAGGGAAACTTGAGTGTGGAGTTAGACCTTGGGAAAGCATTTTTTTTTTTTTATGTGATTTAGTTGTTTTCTCTGTCTAAGGCAGCATTATAATATTCTTGCTGTGATTCCCAAAATCTTAAAGTGTGTGCTTGATATTTTTTCAGCAGTGTCACAAAAAGTGTAATTTCTTTCAAATAAATCACAACATTCAACAACCATACAAGTAAGACCACGACAAAAATAGCACTAACAAACATTTACATACAAACAGGCAGTACCACAGCAAAAGACACACACACAATCTTGGATTTTACGCTCATCTTTTGAAACTAATAGAAGGTATTCAATAAAAATCCAAGACTTGAAAGTTTAACAGCAAAAGCAAAACATGCAACCAATAAAGCCAAGTTTATCACAATTCAAAACTTCTAAAAATTACTTATTTAACCAGCAATTTACTTTACATCTGGATGAAGCACTGAGCTGCCCATGCACTGACAAAACACATCAGCAAACAGTGTGCAGTACTACAAAACACTTATAATACAGACAAAGCACAAACAGATTTGGTAAACACTTTACTAACATCAAATTGACATGTGAGGAAGGTTTCAAGGGATTTATGCCTGCAGTGTTGCTTATTAATATTTATAAGCTACCAAGACCATAACAAACCTGATTGGTGAGGATCTGTAATATATTCGACTGTTTTCACTATCTTGTGAATTTTGATGAATCCATTAATGATTTTGTGAATTATAATGGGTATGAGGAATTTACACACATTAAGGATAGGAGAGAAGGAAGGTTAAAGATATAGTTTTTTTTCAGGGATTTTAGAAAGTACTACCTAGTTATGCTATACTAAAAAATTAATTTGTCATCAAATATCTATTCTCAAAAAGTAGAGTAAAACAGAATAGAAACACTAACCTATAGTACAGATTTTTTTAATTAATAATAATGGTTAAATATTAAATATAACTACATTGGTTTAACTTTAGTATGCCCTCAACATTAAATATTACTACATTAACTTAAAATGCAGTAAACCCTCTACTGTATGTAAATGGACTATCTTTTTAAAAGCCCATATTTAATTAATATTTCTGGTTTGGAATGAGGATTTGCTAAAAGACTGTACAGCTGTATTGACAGGCAAATAATGTATAAATCAAACTTATGAAAAGTAACACTGATGAGTGCTATTTTCTCTTTCGTAAAGGGGATTAGTCAAGAAATAATGTAATGTTATGCCACATTTCGAAAGGTATTTGCAAAACAATCTATTCCTAAATAGCCATAATTTGTGGAAATAATACATTTTTTGGATTAGTTATAGTATTAGTGTACTTAAACTAATACAAACCTTAATTATTAATGATAGATGCACACAAGATATTTCAGGAGTCTATACATGTCTGCTCATACGAGGACACAATTCCCTTAGTTTATCAAGAGTGATATATGGTACTGCACTATTTGTTAGTATAATTACAAATTCATAAAACTGTATCAAGGGGTAATAATCCATGACTACACAGTATACCTGTGACTTGCCATTTACCAACCTCAAAAACAATTATCTCAGTCAGGATAAAAGGAAGAAAGAAAGAAACAAGTGACCTGAGGAAGAAGGTCAAGGATAAGGATAAGGATGAGATGGTGAATGATGGGTGATGATTGTTGGTGATGGTTGTTAGTGATGGTAGTGGTTGGTGATAAATAGTAGCTGATAGTGGGTGGGAACAGTTAGTGGTGCATGAATGTTGGTGTTTACTGAATGGCAATTATTGGTTGGAGATAGTTAATTACAGCCTTGTAGATAATAGCTAGCAATTATTGGTCAGTGTTAATTAATATCAGCTGATGATTAATGGCTAGTATTAAAATGGTAGATGATGGCAAGTTATTAGTGGTATGTCAATTTGTTTATATCACACTGTCTTTTGGGTACACCATGGTAGAAACAAGTACAGCTGTTCATGTGTGAACATTTACCTACCAAGTGTAAAGAAATAGCAAGGAGACCAGGGACTTATTGCTGCTTTTCTGCACCAGTGCTTACCCTCTACTGAGTATCCTGGTGGGCACTCCAGCCTTCATACTCTCAGTAGAGAAAACTTTCAGAAGTGAACAGTTACATTCATTTCTACCAGGAGATTACTAAGCAGATGTATGTAACTGGTAGTTGGAAATGGTTTGTAGGGCACAACAGATAGTGGTTATTTTTATAGATGGTGGTCCGTAACTAGCAGCTAGTGAAGGGGAGGGGGTCAGTGGATGGTGTCAGCTAGAAGGCTGTGACTAATAATGGGCATTAAATGGTTTTGATTAATGGTCAGTGTAAACTGTTGGTTGTGGAAAAGAGAAGACTTTGCAGAACAAGCTTTTACTGGGACAATGTTTTCCTGTGTAAAGTTTCATTTATTTATTTATTTATTAATTTGAACATGATACATAGAAGTACAAAGAAATACAATGGTTAAGTGTAACATGCCAAAGCCCCTTGTATGCAGAGCATTATGGGCAGGCTTAAAATTAATTTAAGATTAACTAAGCAATAATATATTCAGCAGTAAACATTATTGTAAACAAATAACAATTAAGCACAAATGAGTATTTCAAAGACAGGTCATATGGTCATTTACTGTGTTGCTGTGCATCCAGTAGAATGGAGTATTCTGTTAGGTAATGTAATTAAAAATAAAGTTTGATTGGGTCACAGGTTAAACATTTATGAGATACAATTATTCAGTATTTATTTAGTTGTGGGTGAATAAGTGATTTTTAAGAAGAGACTTGAATTTATAAACAGTGTTTCTTTTATATTCACAGGTAATGAATTCCAGATTTTTGGGTCTTTTATGTGCATTGAGTTTTTGCATAATGTGAGATGGACACAAGGAACATCAAAGAGTGATCTGTGCCTTGTGTTATGGTCAGGCTGGTAAGGAGACATTTGAGGGGAGGGTTTATATCCGAGTTAAGTGTTCCATGTATGTAGTAGGTACAATAATAAGTATGGATGTTTTGTATGGTGAGTAGGTTTAGAGTTTTGAATATTGGTGGTGTGTGCTGCCTGTAGTGGGAATTTGTTATTCTGACTGCAGCCTTTTGTTGGGTAATTAATAGTCCGAGATGATTTATTGTTGTTGAGCCCCATGCACAAATTCCATAGGTGAGATAGGGGTAAATAAGCGAGTGATATAGGGCCAGGAGGGCTGACTGTGGAACATAGTACCGTATCTTTGATAGTATGCCTACGGTCTTGGAAATTTTCTTGGAAATTTGTTGTACATTTGTTTGAAATTTGAGTATTATCAAGGTGGATTCCTAAGAATTTTCCCTCTGTGAGCTTTGTGATAGGTGATTCATTTATCATTATGTTCAGAGGGACATCTGTAGCTCTGTTTCCAAACTGAATGAAGTAGGTCTTGTCAATGTTGAGAGTAAGTTTGTTAGTCATCATCCAGGTAGATATTTTCTGTAATTCGGTATTCACAGTACTGGCTAGCATGACTAGGCTTGGGTGAGAGATGTACATGTATGTAGTGTCATCTGCAAATGGTGTGGGTTTGAGTAGTTGCAATGCATTTGGTAGGTCATTTATGTAAACGAGAAAGAGAAGAGGGCCAAGGACACTTCCGTGTGGGACACCAACTGTAATTGGCTGTGCGGAAGAGTTTGCTCCATTTGTGTACACATATTGGCTTCTGTTGCTGAGGTATGACTTTAGGTAGTTGAGGGAGTGCCCTCTTATTTATAATATTTATATTTTCATCAAATCATTGTCCCAATAAAAGCTTGTTCTATGAATGTCTTTTCTTCACTCTTGTTGGAAGAGCACAAACAAATGGTCGTGATTAGTGGCTGACAATTTGTGGTATACAATAGGTAGCAGGTAGTGAAAATTAGTGGACAGTGATGGTTACTGGTTAAAAATAATAAATATGATGGTTAGTTGGTTGCAACAGTTGGAGGATAATTGTGACTGTTAAGCATTAGTAATGATCTGTGATTTGTTGTCAGTGAAGGTTAGCAGTAAGTTATTAGTGGATTATGATAAATGGTTGCGGGTCGTTAATGGATGGCTATGATTTGTGGTTGGTGAAGGTCTGTGGTTGGTTCACAGTGGTTGGTGTTTTTTTTTTTTTAATTTCTACCTCTATGTTTCCCTCATTTTCATTTCATCTTTCTTAATGTGGTTGTTTCTAACCTTGTTGGTGTTCTCTAACTTTTCTCCCTCCCTGCTTCTTCCCCTTTCCCAATATATCTATCTTTCCCTCCCTTCAATGCTCTTTCTTCCCCTTCCCCCCTCTGCCTTTCCTACTCTTCCTTCTCTCTGTCTCACTCTTTTACTCGTCATATACAAGTGCTTTTCCTTTTCTCCCACTCTAATTCTCTTCCTCTCCTCCACTTTACCCCGCCTTCCTCCATTTACTATTTCTAATATAGCTTCCTACACACTCCTCTGTCATATCATAGATTCTTTAACGTAGTAGCAGCCAGCTTGGCATCACATGAAAGAAAAAAAAATAATCAGAGCTGATAAATGGAACTTGAAATTACAATATAACCAAATGCAGTTTGAATTCAAGACCAAAGTGTATATATGCAGTACTTGTGTGTGCTTTGTAGTCAAGTATTTAAGGCTGAAAAGTATCCTCTCCTCCCCATGTATTTCATTAAGCAGAGGGTTTACTGTATAATGAGACAGAAGGTGGTCAAACACTCTGATGTTTAGTCTTCATTGTGTTGCATTCCAGAATAATGCAATAAGAAATGAGTAAGCTAAATATTCAGCACTTCATATGTTACAGCGGGCACTTATGGATACACGCCTGGTATTCTAAACAAGCACTATAATGAGTATAGTCTCATGGCTGGCTTTTCCTAGTGTGTGTTTAGAAAGAGAACAGATTAATATAATATCTGAGACTCCTTCAAAACTTTTCATTTAAAACTGTCCTTTTCTAAATTAAATATCTAAAACTTAGCTTACTTAACTGCACTCATCATTAGCAATAATCACAACAAATGTTTTATCAACTATGAAAGTCATAAATTATCTTAAAATAACCTTCCCATGATTCCTATATTATTATAATAATATAAATCATTATTACAATTCACACTATTTTTCTACTATTTGCTAATTAGTGATTCTCAATTAAGTCTCTTATTATAAATCCCTGGCAAATATCAGCCAATGAACCATTGTTTACTAGTAAGCCAAGTGGTTCAATGGATGTTATCAATAAAAATATCTACCGGCTCTTAAAAATTAACATATTAGAGCAGCGAAATCTGACTGTGAAGCTAGGGAGATTATGATTATGAAAGAGTACCATTTATACTGCTTATAATTACTAAGGTGGTGTTGAAAACATGTTACAATTAAATCAATCTCACAACTAACCCACAATTTGGAGAAGAAACCCAAGATAACAGTTGTGAGAGAGAAGATGTGAAAACAAGAGGACAGGTCCAGTGAGTATGTGAATGGATAGGCAGGGGAAAGGTGAGGTGAAGAATATACAAAATGATAGGTAAGGAGAAAACCAAGGTCAGGTCAAGTCACATGTTCTAAATGTGAAAAACATTTAGAATATACTGGGAAAAGCAAATATCAACTGAAACAAAAACAAGACTAAGACATGTCAAGAATGTTTTGAATAAAGGCTAAGTTGACAAGACAGCAATCTGTGAAGGCTGGAAGAGAGAAAGATACTTTTTTTTTTATATAATAGCCAGCTTATTGGATAGCTATGGACACTACATAAAAATTTATTTTCTCTCCCAATTGTTGGTTAGTCATGAATTGTTCCAGCCATGATATTGTCACTTGTTCTTCGAGCCAACTTCATGAAGTAGGCAGAAATGGCTCCATCGTGAGTTACTTTACTAAGTTTGTTACAAAATGAGATGGCTACTAACAAAGATGAACTTCAAGCAAGCAAAGCTCTCCTTATTACATTTCAAACTCAACAACACTTCAGCAAAGAGTTTCCCAAACTTGCAATGACCTTCAGATTACAAGTCTATTAAAAAGACATAAGAGATGGCCCAGGTAACCACCTTACTCTTTCTTAACTATGCAAGGGAATTTCATGGTTAGTCTGTAGTTAGTATGAAGTTGAAAATATGACCAACTGGAACCTAAAAAAAAAACACTGGAGTACTAAATGCAATATCTACATCATCATATTACATACAGCAGACATCGTAAATACACATGTGCATAAACAGATCCCACAGAAAATGAGACTGCTCACCATAACCTATTAATTTTTTTCACACACTGGCTATCTCCCACTGAGGTAGGGTGACCGAAAAAAAACTTTCACCATCATTCATTCTATCACTGTCTTGCCAGAGGCGTGTAGATACTTCAGTTCAGATGCCCCTCCAAACAGCAAATATTCTCACCCCTCCTTCAGAGTGCAGACACACTACTTCCCATCTCCAGGACTCTCAGACTGACATATAATACCAAAATGTGTTTTCAAGTTAACTATTATTTCTGATAGCACTAAGTTATGGATGGCAGAATATCAATACCCTCCCACACCTGCTTACCGGCACTCAAAATTTTGGGGTTAGAGGGCATGTTTATGCTGTAAAGCTTACATTTAACCCTTTCAGGGTCCAGAGGCCAAATTTCAAAGTGTGTACCAGTGTCCAAGAATTTTCAAAAAATAATTCTTTTTTTTTCTTATGAAATGGTAGAGAATCTTTTTATGAAGGTAATATAACAAAAAGTAAGAAATTTGATGGAAAACTGACGAAATTATGCTCTCACGAATTTTGATGTGTCAGCGATATTTATGCATTGGCGATTTTGCCGACTTTGATTCCCGTTTTAGGCCAATTACATTATTCCAGTCAAACAAATTCTTAGCTATTTCACTAGTATTACTTCTATTCTATCGACTGAACACAAGAAATCACCAAGTCAACTGTTTCAAACTGCAAAATGACGTGTGAGGTCATTTTGAACATCAGCAAAAAATTAACATTTGAGCTACTTTGAGCTCAGTTTCAAGCCATTTTCAATAATGAAACCAATCAAAATCATCTCTAGTTCTGTAATGTATCTTCCATTCTATCAAATGAGACCAAGAAATCGCAGGTACAAGTATAAAAAACATACGAAAAAACACTGTAAAGTTGCTGTTTTAATCGAAAATTATGGTCTCAGTTTTTTTTCTCTCATTATGCACTGTGTGCTGCAGGATTTGTTTTATGAGGTGCACACATACAACATAGATGTATTCTCTCATATCTAGGCCCAAATTTACCAATCACAGCTTATCAGAGTGAGGTGAGCTCATGGTGTAGATCTATGGTTTGGACCCTCAACGTAAAGCTGTAGATCTATGGCACGGACCCTGAAAGGGTTAACAAGTTTTCAAAACATTCTCTATTAGATTTAAATTTAGCAAGTTTCCAGACCAGTTATTAAAGTCTGCAAAAAAACTAAAATAATTAGCCAATTTTTTGTCTTTGGCAGTACAGCAAGAGGCACTGTCTTCTATACAAAAGTTTTCCCTATCACTTCCTGAATCTGTCAGGATAATAGTCTATTAAAGGCATACTTATGAACATGCATATTTATGATGTCTACTGTAAATTCAGAAATTATCTCATCATAAATGCTGAAGTTGAGAGCTTGTCAGCTCTCTTCTAATTTCAGATTTTTATCATCCACAAGAGCCTAGGGGCAAAAATAATCTCGTAAAATATGCGGATAAGGATGTATTTCATGTTTTAGTTTTTAACAGCATTTGAAAAAATATTCTTAGAGAAAGTATCTTTAGGGGCTTAGTCACCACCAATTTCTTAAAACTGTGTGATTATGGCATCCATTTATTCATTTAAATAATGCTTCACATGACTGATTTTCTTTTCAGTAAATGTGAATAATAACTTAAGAAATCCACTCCTTCTCTGGGGAGCAAAGTCACACATATTATGTGATAAATATCTTTCCAGAAATAAGATGCATTATTTACAAGATAGTTCCATGCAAAATGTGAAAACATTATGAAGATACTAATGCATTAAAAACTCAAAAACTTGGGAAAAGTTAGTACCAATCTCCAAAATTCTCTCTTGAACTAAAAATTTGTATTCAAGGATAACTGAAGCACTGGAGCACAGAAAACTGTCAGCAAAATTGTGTGATAATTTCTCTATCTAATCCTTGATCGATTAAACTCTTTTTGGTAAGAGATGATCTGGCACCCTTATTTTAACCATTTTTATATACCACTATATATACCTGGTCATGGACCAGGTTGCAGGGGTGTTGACCAATGAAACTGCCTCCAGGTACACTATACATAATACAGTAATCCCCCTGCTCATCTCTATGATTTGTTGCATGTTGACTATGGAGCATGTTTTATTTTTTTTACACCCCTCAAGGTTTAGGCCTTTTTTTGGTTTGAGTCATGGTTTTTGTAATTACCATACAACTTGAAACTATAAATTTCTTAGCTAAAGAAAGCCAATAAAAATGAAAGAACAAATCTATTGAAACAGGTATATTTTTTTTATTTTACCCAGAAGTGCTTAGGAAGCTAACAGTGGTACAAGATATGACTGAAGCATGTGAAGCAACTCACTGGGCAAGGTTTAATTTAAAAAACTTGAGAGACTCAATTAACTACTTCATTCTCTCCAACCAGACTCCATCCAAATTAGTTTTGTCATCACATAAATATAGCATGATAATGCAAACAAGATTAATTTCATTTTTTTGGGGGGGGGAGGGGGGATATCATATTGCTGAATAAACCCATAAGGATCATGCAGAACTTTTTTTTTTAACATACTCGCTGTCTCCCACAGAAGCAGTGTGATCAAAAAATGAAACACTTTCATCATCATTCACACTATCACAGTCTTGCCAGAGGCACACAGAAGTGACAGTTCAAATGTCCCTCCAAACAGTAAGACACATGTGTGATTACAAGTGCCACAAAGCATCACATTTTCAACTTCATATTAAGTATATACCCCAAATTACTTGACAATAATGTCCAAATAGCCTCCTTTAACAAAAACTGAAGCAAATAACCCAAACACTTTATAAAATATATTCTAAATACGTATTCAGAAAATTCTGAAAATATTCATTAATTAGTTATCAACCATGATTGTTACTAAATAATTATGGTTATAAAAATATTTCACTATTTTTTTCTAATTTGAAAGTAGTGTTATAATTAAATATTACTAAAATAATTAATAACATTTTATATTAGTTCAATCTATTTGTTGATCGAATGATGGCAGCAGAGACTCGCCAAAATTCAAAGACTAAGTATTTAGGGTCAGATAATAGTTAGTTATGATGTTGACTTAGAAGTTCCTAATAATAGTTATTAATTAGTTTTCACGACAATTTTTTATTACTGCCTTCTATATGTACGATATACAAAGCAATGCATTAGTTATTCTGTGCCAAAGAATAAAAATAATTCTGTTTCTAAGCACACACTAGATTTAACTGCTGTATGATTATTATTTAGTGTTACGATGATAGATTAATAATGCTAAATTTTACAAGTCAATAACCTGTACTCGACTAAACTCAGTTAAGTCAAGTTATAGAATACAGATCATAAAAGCATAAATCAGGATAATCTAAGGGTAGGGAAGTACAGATTGGGAACATCTGAGCTTGGAAAGAGCAGATATATGAGCTAGGGAGCACTTATTCAAAATGACACACCAGGACTAAGCAAGGAATACGATGATATAGCTGTTTCTATATGCATGTAATAGATACTATTTAATATACATGATAGTATCACAGATTTTGTTACAACAAAAATAAGACATCTACCAGAAATTCATTTTCAGCCACTCGCTAAGTAAGACCATTGGGAATTATTTACCAAACTGAATAGACTACATATAATCTTTGTTGAAATATCTTACAAGATTACTATAATAGATAATAGTTTAAGCATGAGTGTTTCATATTTGATAATGGCATACTGCATACTTTTTGTTTATCAATTAATCAATAAAACACTTTGTGTTATTATTATTGTTGTTAGCAATACCAGCAATGTGTGGAAAAGACATTTATAAACAGCTCAGGACATTTATCAAAGGAAACGTTCTGCCACGAGTGGCTGTGTCAGTTCTAATATGGAGATACCTAAGAAATGAGTATATATAGTAGCAGGAGTCAGATGAAAAGCCATGAGGGTAGTAGCTGTACTACAGCTACTACTACTACTACCACCACCCTCGCAGTTTTCCACCCGACTCCTGCTGCTATTTATACTCATTTCTTTGTTATCTATGTATTAGAACTGAAGAAGGCCCTTGTGGCAAAACATTTCCTTTAATAAATGTCCTGCACTGTGCACAAGTGTCTTTTTTCCACATCTTGTCGGCATCACCATACCATTCCTCAATACCAGGAATAGTTAGGTAAATGGACATGTACAACTTAAGAAATTTATTTAAGGAAACACATTCCACTTTAAATACACATCACCATCACTTGAGACACTATCACTACTACGTCACACTCCTTCCCTATACGTGCATATTGTGTCAACGTAATGTACACAATGGCTTGACAAAGCCATTGGTGGGTGAACTGTTACCTTAATGAATGTTTCATTCAGTTGGATGTGTCCATATTTACCTAACTAAAACACTTCTACAAAAGTTTATGTAATTATCAATGTGCCATATTGAACATACACTTATTTACAACCTTCAATTGTACTAATAAATTAAATTTATTTTAGATTTTGTCTATGAAAAAATATTCAGTATTAAATTCTATTTTTGCCTTTGTGTTAGTCTGGTAAATTTATTGCCAATATGGTTACCTTAAAAACACATCAGATTCCTACCACACAACACCATCAACTTTACACAACACAATTTGTCCATAGTTTAAAAAAAATGTAAAAAAACTGAATATAAAGTTGAGAGAAAAATGTTAATGTGCTTTAGTGCATTCCTACCAATTATTCCACCACAAACACATTAACAAGGGCATGGCTCCAAGGGTATGAAGAATTACAAATAATTAAATTTTATGGCAAGATGTCTTTGATGACTAAGCAAAATACTCATTAAAGACTATGTTTAAAGATACTCTTAACACGTGGTGATTATACTTCCAGAATTCTCTCTAGTTAACAGTACGTACATAAAAGTCTATTGAGTCATCGATGTGACAAGTGGTCTGCCCCTTAATAGAACTCCATGCCCTGTATATCAACACCAGTAACCACAATGATCATATGATTTGTAATACTAAACATCATATGATAAATGTTATTACAACTGTTCACACCTAGCACATTACACATCACATCCATCACCAACATACAACTGGCTAAAGTACAACTCTCCATGGATACTGCTAGGATGAAAAAAAAACAATCGTTGGTTTTGATAATCCTGTATGTCAACCGTTTAAGATAACTCACCCTCTTGAATTCCTCGGTTTCTTCTACATGTCCAAGAACATGTTTTGTAAGAGCGTGAAGGATGTCCAAACAGTGGATCTTATCCCCCTTTGCAATGGGAAGGTCGAAAGACACAAGGGCAACGTGTTGTTGGTTTGGGGATCCCAAAGGGACCATCCAGACTTGCAATGAAGTCTGATAGTTGTGAGAAGTTGATGAACTGTGTGGCATGGGGATCATACCTGAAAATTGTCACATAAGTAAGAAAATTTCTCATTTGCAGATTAGGATTTTTTTTATCAAGTATTTCAAGAACATTCTAGAAATTTGGAAAATATTCTAGGAATTAGGAGAATGTTCTAGGAATTTTGCATAATATTCTAAAATTTTGTAGGGAAAATTGAAGATCCTGTGAAATATTCTGAGGATTTCAAGGAACAGTGAAAATTTCAAGGAGTACCTGAGAATTTTTTTTTTTTAAATATTCCGGATTTTACTGAATACAGTGGACCTTGACTTACGATATTAATCCGTTCCAGAGAGCACATCGTAAGAAGAAATTATCTTAAGTTGAATTAATTTTCCCCATAAGAAATAATGGAAATCAAATTAATCCATTCAAGACACCCAAAAGCATGAAAAAAATTTTTTTTACCACATGAAATATACATTTTTCTTACACACGAAAAGAAGGATACATGCACAATATATATTGTGCATGTACTAGTGTACTAAATGAAGAATAAATGATACTTACCTTCATTGAAGATGTGGTGATGAGTGATGAGACACTCCTGGGAGTGCCTTTTCCTCCTGAGTAATGTAGGTCCTGTTTGGCATTTTCTTTCAGAACAGGCCTTATCACACTGTGTATGCCACTACAATTCTTAAATCTCTCAAACCAACCTTTGCTGGCCTTAAATTCACCAATTAGGCATTTTTTCCTATTCACCTGGGTGTTAGTCGACTGGTGTGGGTTGCATCCTGGGGGACAAGATTAAGGACCCCAATGGAAGTAAGTTAGACAGTCCTCGATGACACACTGACTTTCTTGGGTTATCCTGGGTAGCTAACCATCTGGGGTTAATTGTTTCTTGGTATTCTTGATAAGCCCATGGTGGCTTATTTAGCAGTTTCAAGCACTAAAAACACGAATACAAAATTTATCGAATGTATGTGTGCAACCGTCCACCCTGGCTTATAAACAATGTCACACTAGCTCAGCTGAGGCGCTCAGGCCAGACGGCCGTGTTTGGGACGAATGATGTAAGTCGAGTTTTTCAACATAGGTTGGGGTCAGATTTTTATGCTGACAAGCATCTTAAGTCAGTTTTATCGTGGGTTGAGGCCATCATAAATCGGGGGTCCATTGTATTCTGGCTATCTTCTTAAGAACTTTCTGATGATTTTTATGAAGTCAGGATTTTTTAATACTGAAGGGATTTTGGTGAATATCCTGCAGATTTCTCAGAATGTTCTTGAAAATTTGTAAAATATTCATATGAGTATTCATATTATTCTAGGATTTTTTATATTTCAGAAAAGTTTCTGAATATTCAGGTAATTTTGCACAATTTCAGATTCTTGGAATTTTTTTAATAATCTTTTCCAACGATTAAAAAAAAAAAAAACAGCATTCCTTAAAATATTCTGTATATTGTGGTGAATTTTCTATGAATTTTACAGAATTCAAGGGAGATTTTATGTTATTTTCTGCAAAATTTGTGTTATCTTCCAGGAATTTGTAGAATAATTTGGGTGTTTTGTAGAAAATTTCATAAAATATTAATTTTATTAAAATGTTTATATTTGTAAATTGAAATATAAAACTGTTTCCACCACAATTTCTTTCCACAGGAAGAAAAAAAAAAAAAAAAAAAACTTATGAAATGATAGAGGATCTTTTCCCAATCATAATGACACCAAAAGTATGAAATTTAATGGAAAACTCACAGAATTATACTCTTGCGAAGCTAGCGGTCTCGACGATGTTTATGCAATGGCAATTTCGCCCACTTTGAGCCCTACTTTTGGCCAATTCCAATGTACCAGTCAACAAAAATCATAACCATTTCACTAGAATTCCATTTTTTCTATCGAATGAGTGCAAGAAACTACCCATTTACCTATTTCAACTGTCCAATAAAGTGGTCAGAAATTGGCAATTTTGCCAATTTCACAAATTTCAAAAGATGCCAATTTCCAAATGGGGTCCAGAATAAACAAGACAGACATTCTTGACACTAAAATAACATTTCCTCTGTTCTGTCACGTCCCCAGGCCTCTTACATTTCTTTTGCTTTCCACTTTGAATTTTTATTCTCACAAACAAATAGAAGATTTACTGTTGTGCAGACTACTGCATTAGTGTAGAAATGGTATAAATATCAGTGCACTTGTGAAAAAAAAATATTAGACTCGCCAGTTGACATGTACTGGATGCATGGCATGATTTGTTTACATTTGAACTTAGGCAAAAATTGAACATTTCTACTACTTTGAGCTCACTTTCAAGGTACTTTTCATTGTGAACCCAATCAAAATCATCTCTATTTCCATAATATGTCTTCCATTCTATAAAATGAGACCAGGAAAACTAAATACAACCATAAACAGCATACGAAAATACACTGCAAAGTCGCTGTTATAAAGCAAAAACACGGTCAGTTTTTTTTTTCTCATTATGCACTGTGTGCTGCAGAATTTTTTTTATACTGTGCACACTGACCACATAGACCCATTCTTTCATATGTAGGCCTACCAGCTTTCTCTTGCTAGATTTGAAGGCACTAGAATTTATGCATACTAGTATGGAACCAACCCTGGCATGCAAGTCATACTAGTATGGCACCAACCCTGAAAGTGTTAACTAAAAAATTTCTGTAAAACCATAGTGTCAAAAATTGTGAATCGTGATGTTGCAAATTTGTAGAGATTACTAAGCAACAAGTATAGACAGGGATGATTTCTTTACATCAACAAAGAATAAGAGGTTACAGTTATAAAGGACCTAGGTAGTAGGTTGGTAGACAGCAACCGCCCAAGGAGGTACTACCATCCTACTGAGTGTAAAACGAAAGACTGTAATCATTTTACATGATGGTAGGATTGCTGGTGTCCATTTTTCGGTCTCATAAACATGCAAGGTTTCAGGTACGCCTTGCTACTTCTACTTACTTCTACTTACATACACAAGCATATATATACACACCCCACTGGGTTTTCTTCTATTTTCTTACTAGTTCTTGTTCATTTCCTCTCATCTTCATGGGGAAGTGGAACAGAAGTCTTCCTCCATAAGCTATGCGTCAGTTGTAAGAGGCGATTAAAATGCCAGGAGCAAGGGTCTAGTAACCCCTTCTCCTGTATAAATTACTAAATTTAAAAAGAGAAACTTTAGTTTTTCTCTTTGGGCCACCCCACCTCAGTGGGATACGGCTGGTACGTTGAAAGTTGAAAGTTATAAAGGAATCATTCCACAGTCATTAACAATCACTGATATAGCCCCACTTCACGAAAGTGGCAATACTGTACAGCAATTGCAAAAACTATTGATCAGTAGTGATGACATCTCACATTATCAAAAATTCTAATATTGTGGTTCCATGTGGCAGTCACACACAATCACAGCAACTGCACAATACAAGGCAACATGGGTTTAGATCAGATTACTCCTGCCTCTCAATTGCTGGACCATTACACCATGGTCTTGGATGCAATGGAAAACAGGCAAAATGTAGATACAGTGTACAAAGACTCAACAAAAGCCTTTAATAAGCGTGACCACCGAGTAATAGCACACAAAATGAATGCAAAACAAAGAGATGAAAAAGTGGGCAGATAGATAACTAACGTCCCAACAAATAAGACCCAAAATGTAATAGTGAAAAGATTGAAATCAGAGGCTGTTATAGTACTTGCCCCACTTCTCTTTCTCATATATGACATTGTACCATCCTTTGCAGACAGTACTAGAATTTGTATGAGAATAGCATCTCTTGGGGACACAGCAAATCTTCAAAATGATACAAGTCAACAACCAACAACACAATGTTCAACGAAGGAAATATCAATTCCCTCCCCCTAAAGAAAATTGAGGAAATAAAGACAACTAAAATATAAAAAAAACCCCTGAATCATACATCAAATGGAATTTAGTGTAGAAACTTAGAAAAAGGAATGTCAAGACTACATTAAGGACCACAACAAAACAAAAAAATATCAGAGCTGGATCAAATTCCCCAGAGATCGTTTACAGTGATACTGTTAATCTTGAACATTTTACCACTGGAGCGAGAGAGAGAGAGAGAGAGGAGAGAGAGGGATGCATGATAATGTTTATACAGGGGAACCCCCTTAACGATCATTTCCCCCAATGCGCCCAATTTATGAAAGTGATTTATGTAAGTGCATTTGACGTGTATTTTGGGGGGGTCAAAATGGACAAATTTTACTTCCAATATTTTATGGGAACCAAATTTGGTCGTAGGCAATGAAAAAACTTTTTTATTTTTATTACACACTGGCCGACCCCACCAAGGCGGGGTGGCCCGAAAAAAAAAACTTTCACCCCCATTCACTCCTCACTGTTTTGCCAGAAGGATGCTTTACAAACAGTTTTTAAACGAAACTTTAAACACCCCCCTTTGGGTCAGGAACTACTTCCCACTCCGGGACTCAAGTCCGCCTGCCGTTTCCCTGGACCCCTTAAAAATGTTACTTTGCTCACACCCCAACAGCACGCAAGTTTTTAAAAAACCTTTTGTCTCCATTCCCCCTATCAAACACCTCTGCAGCCGCGGAAGCCCAACCCCCCCTCGCACACAAAACCTCCTTTACCCCCCCCCTCCAACCTTTTCCGGCCATCCCTACCCCGCCTTTTCCTTCCATACAGACTGAACACTCTTGAAGTCACTCTTTTTCCTCCATTTTCTCTACAGTTCGAACCACCTCAACAACCCTTCCTCAGCCCCCTGGACAACAGTTTTGGTAATCCCGCCCTCCTCCTAACTTCCAAACTCGAATTCTCTGCATTAATACACCACACATTGCCCTAAACATCACCCTCCCCTGCCTCCACCTCTCCTCCCCTGCAAATTCATCACCCATGCTTCACACCCATATAAGGCGTTTGGGGAAAAAATAACCTCAAAATTTCCCCCTTTTTGCCTCCAAGGACAAAAATTCTTTGTCTCCACAGACCCTAAAGGGACCCCCTCACCCTTTTCCCCCCTCACAATTCTATGTTCACCTCTCTTTTTATGACCCCCTCCGCTGAACCGCCCCCCTCCCAAATATTGAATACATTCCCTCCCCCAACTCTCTCCCCCCCAATCGAATCCAATCTTTCTCACCTAATCTTTTGTTTTTCCTCATAACCTTACTCTTTCCCCGTAAACACCTAATTTTTTCTTTTGCACCCCTACCAAATTCATCTACCCAAACTCTGCAATTCTCTTCAGAATCTCCCCAAAAGCACGTGTCATCAGCAAAGACAACGGTTTACAACTCCCACTTTATTTGATTTTTATCTTTTAACTCCATGCCTCTTGCCAAGACCCTCGCATTTTCTTCCTTACAACCCCATCTAAAATATATTTAAAAAACCACGTGACATCACCATCTTGTCAAGGCCTACTTTTACTGTGAAATAATTTTCCCCCTTTTTTACAACTCTAAACTTGAGCCTCACATCCGTAAAAACCTAAACTGCTTTAAGTAACCACCCCTACACCATACACCTGCAAATCTGCTACTTTTCTCCCCTATCCACCCGTCATATGCCTTTTCCAAATCCATAAATGCCCCAAAGACCCTTTAGCCCTTTCCTAAATCTGTTTACTTTTATACAGTGGCCCCCGGGGAACGATTTTTTAATTCCCTGCAAGAGGGTCATCGTTTTGCAAAAAATCGTTATGCGAATTAATTTTTCCCCCTAAGAAAAAAAGGAAAAAAATTAATCCGGCAAGACGCCCAAAATATGAAAAAAAATTTTTTTTTACCACATGAAATGAATTTT
>NC_069450.1:26105718-26124673 GCF_026875155.1 Cherax quadricarinatus
TGGAGTGGGAATTGTTACACATTCTCATTCCCCAAGACATTTTGAAGTTTTAAAGGGAAAAAAATTGCAAAAGTTGAATGAGCTTGGGAGGGTGTATAAAAGGAAATTGGAAGTGAGGGATTAAAAGATGAGTGAACCATAGAAAAGAGGAATGGAAAAGTTGAGTGGTATGTCGGGGACATCTGTGAAAAGAAAATAGTTCATCTGTGGAAAGAAGAAAAAAAAAAATATATACCAGAGTTTAGTGGTACTAACAGTTTTTTAATGGATTAAAGCATGGACTGCAAATGTTGCACTGAGGAGGAGGCTGGAGGCAGTGGAAATGTTTGTGTTAAGAGCACTGTGTGGTTTTAAATATACGGGACAATTCTGAGCGTGGAGATCAAAGTTGGTGTGAGGTTACCAAAAGTATAATTCAAAGGGATGAGGATGGGGTTGTTGAGGTTGTTTGGATATTCAATGAGGATGGAGAAAAATGGGATGACTAGGCATGTATAAACCTTGAGTGGAATGAAGGATGAATAGGGTTGTCTCAGGAAGGGGGTAGAGGTGGTTTTGAGTGCTAGGGGTTTAAAAGATCCAACGGGTTTCTGTGAGTATGTTAGGTGTTGTGGAGACAAGTGCTTTTTATGGCTTAATGTGCTGTTGGCTAGTTTGACTAGTCCTGGAAGTGGGAAGTGCATTTACCTGAAACTCTAAAGGATGGGAGGGGAAATTGCAGTTTGGTCTCTCCTCTGTACTGTGATGTCACACACTTCTGGCAAGATGATTGAATAGGTAATGGTGAATGTGTTTCCCAATCTTCTTTGGGGTTTCCCTACCTTGGGGGAGATAACCAGTTTGCCCCCCAAAAAAAAAAAAATAAAATACACAAAGTACAGTACATGTATATATAATTTTTTTTTTTTTCGTCATCACCCCCAGAGAATGAGGGGGCAGAGACTGTTTTACCATAAAGAAATAGTATCAGAGAAAAATGCAATTTTTACATTAACGTGATGGCGCACGTAGAAATGTTGCGTGTGTATATTTTACGTTTTTAAAAAACACAATTAGAATGCTCGGATGTACATCATACACACTCAATGTGTTGCCAGCTATTCTCTAAATTTCGTCAAATTTCAGAATTCTTGGGCTCTGCTGACTGAACGACCCCTTAAAATGGTAAACTAACATGGGCCCTTTAAACTTAAAATCTGCAGCAACATTGCCACCCGCAAGAATCGTAAGATGGGCCTTTTGGGAGCCTTTAAAACCTGGAACAGTTTTCTTCAATAGATTTTGAAGGTTCCGATAGATCCGCTTCCAAACGACCCAATTTATCTACATGAACACTTTTTGCGGTGTGTAGCCACAAATTTTTTAATTATTTCCAGAAAAATATAATGATAATTATGCCGCTTTGGCATCACCCGTAGCCTCGCCCGTCATTTTAATGTTATGCATGTCACACCTTTTAAACCCGGCAAACCACCTTCGACTTGCAGTAAACAATTTTGTTGCACTTCCTTTTTTTTTTATATATAAAAGATCAAGTAACCTTGCCTTCTGAATTACTGTACCTTTCAATACTTACGGAATGTTGCGTTGTTTTGGTCCTCATTACAGACAGACATTTAAAAGTCCTTCCATGTTGTCCAGTAAGCTACTCAAGTAAGGGGCAAAACTAGAAACTTTGATAGGCATCACCGTTTTAGGGACTGGCTTTTTAATTTTGCCCCTTTCGATGGATTTGAACCCCATTTAAAAAGCGCTAAGGTATTATTCCCTTTCCCCTTACCTTTGCACCCCTGCATGTCCCGTAAATCAAGGGCCTTTTTTTTAAAACCCATCTTGGGGGGAAAGGGGGAACCCTAAATTATGTTATAAACTGTCAGAAAAAAAATTTTGGGAAAATTTCCCCAGGGCCCCAATTTCATTATCAAGGCATAGGGACGTGTACAGGCTACAATTTTACCAAACTTTATAAAATATAATTTTAATTTTTTATATATAAAATATAAATTTAAAATAAAATAAAATTTTAAAAATAAAAGCCGGGAGCCCAAAAGGGTAGTAACCCCTTTTCCTGTTATATTACTAAAGTACAAGGGGAAACTTTTTTGTTCTCCCTTTTTGGGCCACCCCGCCTCGGTGGGGGATACGGCCAGTGGTTGGGAAAAAAAGAAATATAAATACAAGGAGAAACGAAAAAAATTTTCCTTGTACATTTTTTAATAAAATAAAGGGGGGAGGGGGTTTAATAACCCCCCTTTCCCCGGAAATTTTTTCCCCCCCTTACCAATGCAAGACTTACGGGGGAAAAATTTTTGTTCCACTTCCCCAAGGAGGGTAAGAGGAAAAAAAAACAAGAAAAAAACTTTGAAAAAAACAGCAGAAAACCCCCGAGGGGGGTGTATAAATAATATTTTATTTATGCTTTTTAAACGTATTTGTAGTGTGGGCCTTTAAATTAAGTAGAAAATAAGCAAGGATGTAAACCCGTAATCTTTTCCCTATTTGGGGGACAGACAAGGGCACCAGCAATCCAAACCCTCATGTAAAACAAATTTAAGGGTTTTTGGTTTTTTCACTCAATTGGGAGGACGGTAGTACCTCCCCGAGGGTTTTAAAAATGTAGGGAAAGCACCCTTGGCCCCAAGGGCAGTGATTTAGTGAGTGATGGTGAAAATTTTTCTTTTTTGGGCCCCCCTTTCCCCTTTGGGGGTAATCGGCCGTGTTTAATAAAAAAAAAAAAAAATAAAATATATATATAAATATATATATATATTTTATTTAAAAATATATATATAAAATATATATAAATATATAAATATATATATATATATAATACACAACCCCACACACACCCCACACACACCCACACACACACAAACACACACAAAACACACACAAAAACACACACACACACAACAGTGGGCTCTCGAACCCCAAAGATAATTTAAACCGTTCCTGAGGGGTCAAACGTTTGTCGAAATTTTCGGGTTTGTCGAGGGTTTAAATTTTCCCCCTAAGAAAAAAAAATTGGAAAAAAAATTAAACCGTTCCTGACACCCCAAAAGTATTGAAAAAAAAAAAAAATTTTCCACATAAAAAATATTAATTTTTAAACACAAAAAATTAAGGACATGTAAAAATTACTGACCTGGTGTTTAAGAGGGGAGGGGGAGGGAGTGTGTGGATGGTGTTAGTTTTAAAAGGGGGAAACCCCCTTTTCCTTTAGGACTGGTGTCAAGTCCTTTTCGGGGTTTTTCCCCCTTCTTTTAATGCCCTGGGACCGCTTGAGATCAGGGACCTCTGTCGCACAACAAAAACGTCCTAGACCCTGTCCCCCTTTCCTTTATGAATTACTAAAGTGTTTAAAACTTTGTATGTGGGTTGGCAACACGGCTTGCAGTAACTGTGTCGGGGCGTTTTTCATCTAAAAAGGTTTGCACTTTTAAACCCAATTGCAAATTTTTTCCTTAATCTTTAAATAGGCAACTTCCTAAATTTTCTTCCCTCCTCGGAGCAGTTTCTCGGGTCTACCCTCTTGTGTTGAAGTGATCTTGCAGCTCTCGTGGTTGTTATCATTACCCCCTCCCCCAACTCTTCCACTCCCCCCACTAACCCCCAACCCCAAGGTTTCCCAATGTCAAAATTGATTCCAAAAACGGGCATAGGTTTTCCGATTTACCCTCAAACCCTTTAAAAAACCTTTTTGTCCCCACTTTCTGCCCACAGTTTTTCCCAAGCAGAGTTCAAGGCCCTTTTTGTCACTCCCTCCCAAGTCTTCCTATAATGTTTACCTTTGGGGAAATCTAAATTTGATCTCCCCAAAACTCCTTAGAAATTTGATTTTCTGGGGGTCACTACAAAGCACCTTTAAAAACATGCTTTTATGTAGAGTTTTTGAAGTTTGCAGTGACCTGCGGGCCAGGGTGCGGGGAGGGGTGGTATTAGGGGGCAAAAATTGCCTTTAATGAAGCTCATGCCCCCAGAAAAATACTCTGCCAATCTGATGGTACCAGGAGCATTGTCTAATACCAGGAGGCACTTAAGGCCCAAATTTTATTTTCCAGGAGGAAATTTTTCACGTGGGGGCAAATCATGGTGTAATAGTCATAAAAAAAGTCCTAGTGACCTTTGCCTTACTGTAGCCCCCCACGGCCCCACAAATTAGCCTTGGGGAAATTGTTTTTCCTAAACACCTGGGAGTTTGAGTGATACACCATAAAGGTTTTCACTTTGCAACCCCACTAGCATTAGCACATTTTCAACAAGTAAGCCTGTTTTCAAGGCTTATGTCTGGGTGCTTTTCCCCCTGATTTAAAGAGGTAGTTTGGGCTTTTTCTTCCCCAAAACAGGCCGTTTCGCACAATTAAACCTTTTTAGGTTTCAGTTCTTCATGTTGTACCCCTTAAATTTGTGCACATATTTTTTAAAGCGCTTTTTAGCCGAACTGGCAGCCTGCCACCCTTTACACAAGTACCCACTACTTTTCTTAAATCTCTCAAACCAAAACCTTTGCTGGCCTTAAATTCACTCAACATAGTTCAGGATTTTTCAAATTTAAATCGTCATCAACTTCCCTAGCCTTTTCACATGTGCTGCTTGAGAGATGCTTCCCTGCTATCTGTTTTTCTTTTCCCACACCTTTAACAGTTCTCAACATAATTATTATTGCGTTCATTTTTGAAAAATAGTTGCACCTTTGGCAAGAACATTTCCTTGATTCCCTTTTTTCTTCCACAATAGTAGCGTGGTTGATTGGGGTTTTGTGAAAACCTGGCCACTGGGACACGCACTTACTTTTCATACTTAGCAATGATTTTTTTTCTCCCATAGTAATTCTCACCCTTTTTTGTAGGGGGCACTAAAGCTTTTTTGGGGGCCCCGGGTGATTATTTGCAGGTGCAATCACAAAAAAACACTGTGAAAATATAAAATTTCCAATTTATGTTTGGGGGATCGGGGTGGTGGCGGGCTGGTTGAAAACACGGGCACCCACGGGACAAGTGGGGGCACTCAGCCACAATGGACACGTCTCGAATGGAATAAATTTTTTTGGTAGGTTTTTTTGCGCACCCGAGGCAAATTTTTGCGTTAAAATGTACGTAGTCGGATTTTTAACGTTATATATGCCATCCTTGGCGGGGTCCGGTATATATACGTGTGGGGTTGGTGGTGTGGGTTTGTGATGTGTGGTGTTTGTGTGTGTTGTGTGTGTGTGTGTGTGTGGCATATATATAAATAAAAATATATAAATATATAATATATATTTAAAAAATTTTAATAATATATATATATAATTTATAAAATATAATTTATATTATATATTATTTATATATTTTAAATTATTATTTTAATTTTATATATATATATTTTATATTATAATAATATATTTTTTATAGGGGGCCCCCCGGTTAAGGATTTTTTCACTCCAGAGTATGTTAGGTCCCAGACTGCCCGAAAAATTTGTTCCCATAAGGAATATTGTGAAGTAATTAGCCCATTTCGGCCCCCCAAAAACATACACTACAAAGCATTTCATAATTACACTTACATAATTGGTCGCAAGAGGTAATGTTATGCGGGGGGTCCATGTGTGTGTAGTATGTATATAATATATAATATATATATTATTATTATTTTATATTTTATATAATATAATATTAATATATTTTATAATATATATATTTATATATATATAATATATTAATTTATTTTATTTTTTTTTTTTATTTTTTTAAACAAAAAGAAAATGTCCCCTAGATCTGTGCCACTCATTTTGAGAAAAACTAGAAACTTTTTTTTGCAAGTGCAAGTTTGTTTGTGTATGAAAAAGGAAGGCTTGTGTAACTTAAAGGGGGGATTGACAGTTGTTTTTTTTAACTAAATAACGAGGACATTTCATTATTCTTCATAGCGGGCAATCACAAACAGGGATTTGGTTTCCCTATGTACCTTGCACAGACTATCTACCCTACCAGAAACATTCCTTAACCCTTTTTTAAAAAGGTTTTGCAGGCCTATTTACTAGATGTCCCTAAAACAACACTTGCAGGTCACGTACTTGGTCCCCTGCTGTTAGGCCATAATGGTCACAAGCCCCTTACAATCTCTTTTGTGCTGTTTAAATGATTTAAAAATATTGATCATCACATCAAGTCAGCGATGATAAAACAAAACACTACACGTCCTGTATAAGGCCGGGGAAAGATCTTTCACACTACTGCTTGTTGTCGACGTCCAAACTGGAGGAAGTGAGAGGGGACACGTGTTTCCCCTTTTGTTAGGTACCTTTCAGATCTTATCTCTGTGACAGGCCCCACAACACATGACCCGGACACTTTGACAGTTTGAACTGTGCACAAGTGTCCTTTTCCTCTTTTAATGAATCCCCCGAACTGTACACATGTCGTGATTGTGCAAAAAAAAAAAAAAAAAAAGTGAGAAAAAGTACAGTGAACTCCTGTATCCACTATTTGGATCCCCAGTTTCATTTATCCCGGGATTACTGTGGCCCAAAAAATCCTTTTAAATTTTCCCAAAAATAAGGCCCCAAAGTAAAAAAGCGGGCAGTTTTTCAGAGTCTAAGAAAAGGTAAGGCTTCCCTCTTTACGATGGGAAATTTCCATTTTTTTGGCATAATTTATTAATCAAACTTTGAAATAGGTATATATAGGGGCTTTTCAGGGGGTTTGGGCTATCCGATTTTTGGGATCCACAGCACCCTTTGGGAAAATATCCCCCTGGAAAAAGGGGCCCACTGTATAGAAATGCACTAGAAATTTAAGCTACCGTATAGTTTTTTTTTTATATGGGTCAGCCTTTTTAACATACAAAGGGAAAGGGAGGAAGTGCAGCGGGGACTTTTAAAAAAGGAATGACTGAAAAAGTCATGGTAACAGGGGTTCATTTTAAAAGTCAATACTTTGCACAGTGATTTACTATTCTTTTTTTAGAAATAATGATTAACTTCAAAATTTTAAAAAAAAATTAAAAAGAAACACCACTGTTAAACCCAAAAAAAGAGAGTTTGCACATAATTCCAAAGTAGCACTTGCTGTAAAAACATTTTCTTTTTTTAAGTTGAGGTGGTGGTCTGGTGGTTTAAACCCCGCTTCACACAGGGGCCCGGGTTTGATTCCGGTGGGTGGAAACATTTCATGTGTTTCCTTACACCTGTTGTCCGTTTCACCTAGCACAAATAGGTACCTGGGTTTAGTTAACTGGTGTGGGTCGCATCTGGGGGGACAAAATTAAGGGCCCCAAAGGAAAAAAAGTTAGTCATCGTGATGCCGATTTCTTGGGGTTTTCCCGGGTGGTAACCCCCGGGGTTAAAAATCCAAAGAAAAATTTTTTCTCTTATCTTTAAATAAAATTTTAAAATATTGTAAGACCGTGCGTATCTAGCAAATTACCCAACAGGGATATGCAATATATAATACTGCACAATTTGTTTGGGCTTCGTTGAGTTTAGCCAAAAACAAGTAAAGCCTTTCCTCACTTTACGCGGATTTGTTTCCCAAGACCCCCATCGGGGAAATGAAATTTTTTGCTAAGCAAAAGGGGCTATGTTATGGAGGAGTTTGTCACCATCCCTTTATATTTTTTTTAATATCACCTTTTCACCCTTTTATGAATTTTTTTGTATATTTTTTAAAAGTTATACAGTAGTGTATGAAATGCAATAAACAAATAAGGAAATAACTCGAAAATACAGTGGACCCCGAGTTTGAAATTTTTTAGTTCCAGAAGGATTTTGAGTGTTTTTACCGAATGAAATTTTTTCCCCTAAGGAATAAGGAAAATTGGGTTAGTCCCTTTTCAGACCCCCCAAAAATACACTTAAAAAAAACACTTACAATAAAACACTTACATAAATTTTTTATTGGGGCAGTTCGAAAATCAGGTGCCCGTACATATTTTGGTATGCAAAATGGTCAGGATCCATCAGAATTCCCAGTCTTGGGTAAAAGAGACATCGCTAAATGAGGAAGGCGACATGTTTTTTTTTTGATTATCGGTGCTATGTTTTTCTCGAGAGTTAAATATCCTCACAGCTTTTTTCCGCAGCAACTTGCTGGGCTTATTAGAGATTTTCGAGACTGCATTGTTTTATGTTTATGTTGATAAAATTTAGGCTGTGAAGAGTGATTCTGGAGAAATCGTTAATGATACAGCACCAACCCCACTTAACACAAGATTTTGCCCTTTAAATTGTATCACTCATTGTTTCCCAAAATTTTATGTCAGGTGTTTGTTTGGGGGTTTTTTAAAAAAAATATTTGAATTACATTGTTCAGCCCAGTTTCAGTGGAAATATTAATGATTTTTTGAAAACCCCTTGAACAAGTGGGCTGTGTAAAAAGGGGATTTGGGGACTAACAGTATTCTCCCCAGTTTGTGGTTTTTGTTTTATAAAACCCTCAGTCACTCATTGAGTTATAGAACCTTTCCCCAAAGGGCGGTGGATGTCTTAGCCTGGCGTATTGGGGTGTAGCATTTTTAAATTTTTTTTATTAAATCTTTACTGAATGATAATATACCCTTGCAAATTGCAAATTCTTTTCAAAAGAGTTTTTAAAGGGGAAAAGCTGCGTAATTGCAGGGTTCAGGAATCTTAGAAATCATGCAGAGACAAAACACAATAAATGCAGGGGCCCAAGACTGTTAAAATGCCCCCCAAAACAAAGAGGATTACCCGTAGCCCCTGGTTCCCTTTAAAAGGGTGCTGGGCAGGCACCTAAGTTGGTACCTGACCAGCCCGGGGGTTTGGTTTTTTTTTTTTTGTCTGTGTGCGCCCGTAAAAACCTGGTTGATCAGACCTGATTCACCCCGAGCCTGGGCTCGGACTGGGCCCAAGGGCATTTCCCCCAAAAAACCCCTTTTAGGTATTTTTAGGTATACATTTTTAAAAAATTTCTGGACACTACAATATTGGGGAAACCGGTTAGTTTTACTGTGGAAATGACTATGAAAAATTTAAACGCTGAAAGAAAATAAGTATTTTATCATCACGAAAATCACGGACAGGTCTCATACTAACCGGGCATTGGAAATGTAATGTGCCCGGATTTGGGGGGTTGCCGGGTTACAAATGGTTAGGTTAGAACTTTCTGCTACATCTTTATTTTTATCACTGCTTTTCCCCCACTGGCTTGCTGCTGTGGATTTTCAACCATTGCACAATTTCTGATCATATAATGAGGAATTTGAAATTTTGCTAGCCAAAATTTGTGCCAGATTATGATGGAACAGGATAAAAAGATTGCCGGGTTAGTATGGCCGATAAGGAAAAAATAACGACTTTGTTTTAAAAAAAAGGGGGAAGACCAAAATTAGGGGGAAAACATGTGGAAACATAAAAAAACATAAAAAACCAAAAGAAATGAAGAAATGGGAGGAACAATGGAATAACGAAGAGTGGAAGATGAGGCGAACCCTTTAATGGATTCAATTAAATATGCCAGACCATGGCTGTAGGAAGGGTACATAAGTTTATTTAAAAATAATGTTGTAAAATAAAATTTTAATCTTTAAAGCGTACATGATTATTATTGTGACCTAGGAAAAGGGAAATAAAGGGCAAACATACAAGGGCTGGCAAATGCATGCAAACGCTTTCACCCATTGGGCCCCGGAACTTTGCTCTTCCCGCAAACATTTCATTTTTGGAAGTATCCAAGACAGTGAACACAACACCACTTTATTATGCTGGGGGGGGGGGGTTTAAATTTAGAAAACCCACATTCAATGTACATATCCAAAAAAAAATTTCCTTCCCTGATTACATTAATACAATTTTAGCTGTCTCACTCCCCTGCCCCACCCCCTACCACACATGCCTACCCACTACACACTATTCTACCCTACCCCCCAAAAAACATAAGTTCTACCACAACAGTAAAGCCTTAAACATAATGGTATCACAGGTGCATACCCCTAAACACCCAAAAAGCCGTGTGCCAAATCACAAAACCCACAGTGAACACCATTAACCACCCACCAGCCATGCAGACCTCAAAAAAAAACTAAAACACACACAGTGAATACCACTAAACCTTAGATAATAGACATACATCTGCATACATGATGTTTACAGTGCTGTACTGTATTTTAGAGGTATGGAATTGCATAATGTATGGACTTTCTTTTTATAAAGTTGGTTTTGGTGACCTATGTATTTGGCTTTGTGTAGGCCTTTTGTAGATGGAGAGTCTAATTTTAATTTTGTCATTGTTTTTTTTTTTGTGTGTTTACCATGCTACTAGATTTTTTGTTTGTTCATTTTGTGTGAGAATATCGTAAATAGGAAGTCCATAACGAGTATTCCAGATTATACAGATGTAAATATTGCTATACATACATACACGTACACACAAATTAGGTAATACGTACACAAACCACACACATGCACACTAGTGACACACACACATGCACACTCTTATTCAGTTCTTCCTCAGGTCTTACGTAACTAATCTTTGTGTCATCACCCATGTTGTCACTTATGTCACTTATGCACTATTGAACACTGCAAATAGTTGTGATTCTCTACAATGTCTCATTCTCTATTATCCCATTGGATATATTTGTGATGAGATTGATAAAAAAAATTACTTGAAATAGAAATTTTACTTTAGTCTCGCTCATATACACATGACTGGGACATGTATTCATATTCTCTCATATATTGTTTATTGAAATGGAATTTAGTGGTCATCGAACACCTCATCACACTTAATTTTCTTCCCCTTTCAAATAAGCAAGGAAAGTAATGGGATAGTTGGATCTATTATGCAGAACATTTCAGATTTAGTTATACTTCAGTTGTACCTAAAAAAAATTTACAAGAATTTAACTTTATGATTGATATATAACTTTTCTCAGGAAATGTTTTAGCAAATATCCAATTATTTCCTGCATTTGACTGCTTTTTTTTTATACATACACATTTTTCCACAATGTCCATATTTGCTTGTAATGTTATGATTGGACTGCCCTGGCTTCATTGTTTATATGTACGTCAAACCAGTGTTATTGTCATGTTCATCTGGCAAAAGGAACTTGGAATGCGCATCAAAATGCATTTCTGTGTCATTGTTGAAGCCACTGGTCAGATTTTGCAAGAAAGCTGAGGTTCGCAGTACTTCTGTGTTATGTATGCTGTCCCCTTGGTTAAGAATGTAATGAAGATAATTTTCTTTAAGAGAAAATTAGTAAATGGTTAAAAAAATTTGGTTAAAACACTTGTTCATTCCATTTGAGGACCCTGCTACCAGTTGGTTATTGGTGCACCCATCTTAACTGTAACCTTTCCCTCCCTGCTTTAATTGCTTGTATATTATTTTTAGATCCCAACCTGATTTTATATTTTGATCCCCAAAGTTTTCCATGCTAAAGTGAACCATAATAATCAGCAGACACACACATAATTCATCTTTAAATCTCCCTCAACAGTGTTTTGCTTTATGCTGCATTACTTTAAGACTCTAATTATTGTTCATATCCACCACAGGAGGTTCTCAACTACCTGAATCTGGCCTTCGCCTCCTCTTCACTCTCGAGATGCTACTGATATGGGTTGCATTGGGCTTTGTCAAGTACTTCACTTCTGTATGGACCATCCTTGACTGTTTCATTGTCTTGGTGCCATGTGTAGCCTCTTCATCGAGCAAGATAATCTTATAGCTCTGAGAAGTCTTCGTACACTGAGAGCCTTGGACCCCTCCGAGCTATATCTCGCTGGGAAGGAATGAAGGTAAAACACAATTTTGCATTTACTATATGCGGACTTTTATTTGTGGAAGTAGATATGAAAGTGTAAGTTTTTGGTGTACAAATTTTTATTTATCCTATATACAGTACAAAAGTGAGCATTTTTCATCTTTATTTTGGATTTTTTACCATTCGTATTTTAACATTATTTGTCTTGAATTTAAATTTCTGTAGTTTGTAGCTGTTATTACCAATACATTGCTAGTCTTACTTAACCCTTTGACTGTTTCAGGGCCCTCTCTGAAACTGTCATTCTATGTCGCCAAATATTCGAAAAAAAAAAAAATTATTTTTTCTTATGAAAATGTTAGGAATATTTTTACTAGTGTTTTAAGCCTAAAAAAAAATTTTTGCCATCAGTACTTACCGAGATATAGAGCCGCAAAGTTTGCAGAAATCGATGTGCGTATGGCAACAGCGGCGACTGCCGCCCACCCGGTATTCTTTTATTTACTCTAATTCAAAGGTTTCTTGCATTTTTCAAATTTTTCTTTTCCAGGTAACTTATGGGGCTGTGACCAATGTAAGGTGCATTGTTCAAATATACACTCATTATTTACAACAAAATAACAGAACAAACTTTATCACTTTATTTTTGTGTATACACTTTGTTTACACAAACAAACAATACAAAACAATGTTTTTTACTATTGTTCCATAATATATTACATAGGGTCCCAGTCACTAAGCATGTTCCTAGAACTGCTGCAGCTTGTGGAACTCTTTGAAACATGGGTAAAATGCAGAGGGCATTTTCACACTCCTCACACATAAACGAGTGTCTCTGCGTTGTTTTGGGGCGTTTTGTGGTATGCATACATACATAACACCTCTTCTGAGAAATTTTTCTTGGCATAGTAGGAGGCAGTTGTAGGGGTAGTGATCACCAGGCCTCAAACGAGATGACGTCTGTGGGCGCTGGTCTATTGCAGGAGTTGCTCCTTTGTACTTTGCAATTATTTGTCTGATTACTGACAGGCAAAATTCACCATAATTTTGGTGTTTTGTTGGTCTTCAACTTGTATATGTTATAAGCATTTAGCATAGAGATATCAACAAGATGGAAAAAAGTTTGATATACCACTTAAAAACTCTTGCGTACACAGTCTGCAAACCCAATCTGCATGTCACATTTGTCCACTAAGCGCATATTGAGGTTGTAGTCCATGACACTGCAGGCTTTAGAATGGGTTCATTGGTCTCTCTGTTGTCCCTGCCACTGGGTACCATTTCGTTTGTGTGAACTGATGTCAACAATTGGACATCACGTTTGTCAGCCACCGAAATGCCATGATGCCCATTGGCAGCAAAGGCTTGCACCTCACCTCTGCGAGTGCCAGCGTCGAACCTTGGCATATTTTTGCGATTACCACGCACTTTTGCCACACAGTCTGTCAATTTTCACTCGCAAGAAATCACTGAGTAAGGGCTTGTGTACCAGTTATCAGTAAATAAATATGCCCCTTACCAAAAGATATGGTTCCATCATTGTTCGAACCACATCACCAGAGATACCCAATAACTTCATGGTATCTCTCAAAGTATTACTGCCAGTGTACACAATAAAAATCTAAAACAAGACCACTTCTGCAATCACACGTACAAATAGCTTATACCAAAGCGTTCCCCTTGCTTGGTATATATTGCTTGAATGAGAGTCTTCCTTTGAAATTAAATCAAGGACTCTCAATAACAAGCTTCCTGAAGGGATAAAAATACATGCAGCACTTTTTTTTCAGGTACATAAACACATTTCTTATCTTTATATAACCTGTCGCTTCTGTCAGGCCTGGTTTTGTCTGAAAAGTGTAACATACGCAACAGTATCAGGAAACGATTGACACCTATAATGTCACTAAAAAATGGAGTTGAAAATCAGGCGATCTGTTGTCCAGTATGTGGTGACAGTGTGCTTATACACATGTGGCATAAGCATTATTGTGGCAAAAAACAGTACATTTTCTGCCACAGTTTTCTCCTTCCACTTGTGTAGCCGTGATTTTGGTGAGAGAATTGTATTTGCCATGGTGTATTCACAGTATGTGTTGGTTTCCCTGACAATGATGTCCAAACAGGGGTTTTATCGAAGAATAACTCAAAGCAGTCCATTTTACTGGCATTGTTCCCAAGTGGCAAGATGGCTTTATTCCACTTTGGGGTTTCATCAAGTCATGGGGACTGGGAACAAACTCGTCACCGTCTGCCAATCCCAGATGCGGTCTGCTGTGGGGTCTGGAATATTGTACCGTGGTTGTGGCTGTGCAGGTTGTGGTGGTGCAGGTTGTGGCAGTGTGGGGTAGGGGGAGGCTGGTTGTTCTGCTGAGTCAGCCGCGTGGCTAGTAGGGGTGGCCCGTGATGGTTTCCACATGGGCCGTGCCACCTACTAATCACCACCCCTGCCTCCTCCCTCACTGTCACCATTTTATACCCATCGTACAATATCGTCATCTTCACTTCAGGGCGTGGGGTTGGGCCACGGGATGTGCTCCCAGATTTCTCCTTCCCTTGGAAAAACATATGAAACACTACCAGACCGCATGCTACGTCGTACATACTGGCGCTTCACTGGGGAATATTCACTCTCACTGTCACTAGAACTGCTTTCAATGACCTTGAAATCATATCACTAAACACTGCTATCATCAGGGTGTTTTTACACGACCAAATAGTTTCCTCTTTCGTCTGGTACAGGCGAAGGTGAATGTGAACAAGCCGGCACAGCACCAGAGTCGAAGGGTTTGGGTCATCTGGGTTTTCGTCACTATTTACGTTATCCTGGGCACTTTTCGGTAACACTCACTTGAAAACCCTTGAATTCACTGTCACTGACATTTTCATCGCTGTTAAAAGCTATCACTTGGGAACAAAAGACCTCCAATCCGCCGAGGAGTGAGGAACTTCTTACCGAGAGGCATGGTGAAAATGGACTGACAACATGGCGTTCCCACAATGCACCGCTAGGTCCCAGATTTTTTTCACAGGGTGCACACCGACCACTGAGACCCATTCTCTCCCGTGTAGGCCTACCAGGCCTTTGGCGCGCGATTTGAAGCCGCTAGAATTTGTGCGTATAAATACGTCAGAAACATTGGCTCGTAAGACGTATTTATACGTCGGAAACAGTCAAAGGGTTAAATTCCTAATTTCTCTCTTCTCCACTCTGAGTAGTTTTGTTTGAATGCTGCTTCACTTAAAATGTTTTCTTGTTTATTATGTCCCTCTAGTCTGTGCCATTATATTTGTATATAAAATCATTATAAATGTATTCTTTAGTTTCAAGTTTTTTTTTCTAGTTGGGTTTTGTTTCAGTATTTGTCATTGTTGCCCTTGTTAAATCATTTAATGGGTTGATTTGATACTGTTGCACTATAGAAAATGTATTCTTTTTTCTTTTCATCATTTAGCCTTTTTGGCAGTTTATTCTTTCCTCCATCATTAGATCTTGTCTAACTGGAGTATGGGCATGAGGTAAACAAATGGTGGAAAATAACATGTACAGCAAAAGCAGATTTTTTTCACTATGATGTTTCACCTATAAGAAAACATTGTAACAAAAATAAAAGGGCTCATTTTACTATACGTAGAGTTTTCTACCACCAGGTCTTAAAGTGATATTTCTCTGTAGCTTGTTTCTTAATGTTCTTGACCTTTTTACAATTCTTCCTTAACCCTTTCAGGGTCGAGACCCCTCATCCTGAACTCATTCCGAGGGTTGAGAAATATTAGAAAGGTATTTTTCTTACCAAAATATTAAGAATATTTTTCGAAGTGTTATGGAAAAAATTTTTTTTGCAATCGATACTTATCGAGATATAGAGGCGTGAAGTTGACAAAGTGAACCGCATACAGCAACATCACTGACTGCTGGTCATGCAGTAATCATATATTTTCTTTTTTTCTACATTTTTATTTATTTTTTAACATTTTATTTTTTCAAGTAACTTGTATGGTTCGAGACCAGCATAAGACATATTTTATATGTATATACACTCATTGTATGCTACACAATAACCGCACAAACGTTGTCATTATATTCTTTACAAAACATGTTCACACAAACGAACAATAAAAAATGTCATTTACTACTATTTTTCTATTATATTTATACACATTTAGTCACTGGACATGTTCCTAGAAGTGCTGCAGCTTGTGGAACTCTTTGAAACATGGTGTCATGCACAGTGGTGTTTTACACTCGCCGTATGTTTTTGTGAGCGTTTATTTTTTTTTTTTTTTATATGTGCACAGACACCTCTTTTGAGCATTTTTCTTCTTAGTAGGAGGCAGTTGTATTAGGTAGTGATCACTGGGTCTCAGACGAGAGGGTATTTGTTGATAATTTCATGGGCTGTTTTCTATTGCAGGTGTTGATACTTCGTACTTGAATATTACTTGTCTGATGACAGACAAATGAAATTCACCGTGTGGTGGTTGTTTCTGGTCCTCATCTTATACATATTATAAGCATTGAGCATGGACATGTCCAGAAGATGGAAATAGTTTCATGTACCACTTATAACTCTTGTGAACACAATCAGCAAACCCAATCTGCATGTCACATTTGTCCACTGAATGCACATTCAGGGTGTAGTCCATCACAGCTGAAGGTTTTAGAATGGGTTCATTGGTGTCTAATCTGCCTGCCATTGTCATTTCGTTTCGGTGAACTGATGTCAACAGTGTGACATCTCGTTTGTCATGCCACTAAAATGCCATGATGTCATTGGCAGCAAATGCCTGCACTTCACCTGAGTGCCTGCACTGAGCCTAGGCATATGCTTACAATTTGCATGCACTGTACCCCACACATGTCATGTTCACCTGCAAAAAATCACTGAGTAAGGGACTTGTGTACCAGTTATCAGTATATAATGTCTGCCCCCTTACCAAGATATGGTTCCATCATTGTTCTAACCACATCACCAGAGATACCCAATAACTTCCTGATATCTTGCAATGTATTACTTCCAGTGTACACAATAATATCCAATACAAGATCACTATAGCAATCATAAAGTACAAACAACTTTATACCAAAGCATTTCCTCTTGCTTGGTATATACTGCTTGAACGACAGTCTACCTTTGAACAAAATAAAAAACTCGTCAATAACAAGCTTCCTGAAGGGATAAAAATACATCAAGAATTTCTGTTTCAGATACATAACACATTCCTGATCTTATGAGACGTGTCATTTTTCTCAGGCCTGGTTTTGTCTGAGAAGTGTAGCATACGTAATAGTAGTACAAATCAATTTACTGGTATTATATCACTGAAAGCTGGGGTTGAAATCAGGTGGTCTGTTGACCAGCATGATTTGACAATGCATTATACATGTGTGCATAAGCATTGTTGTGGCAAACAAAAGACACATCTCAGCCACAGTTATCTCCTTCCACTGGTGTAGGCGTGATCTTGGTGTAATCGAAGTACGTATGTATTGCTTTCCGACAAGAATTTCCATCAGGGGTTCAGCAAAGAATAGCCAGAAACATTCCAGTTCAGTGGCATTGTTCCCAAATGTAGAAGATGGCTGTATTCCACTTTGACTTTCATCAAAATGGAGATTGGGAACAAAATTGGCACCTCGCTGCCAATCCCAATGTGTTCTGCTGGTGTTTGCCGGATATTGACAGGTGGTTGTGGAGGTTGTGGTTGTGCAGGTTAGTGTGGTGGGTGGGCTTTGTTGTAGCTGAGCTGAGTCAGTGGCATGGGTACCAGCATGGGCTGCTGCTGATGCCTCATGGCGCATGGCACCACCACCACCTGATGAAGCATGCACATTATCCATCCAACTGTAACAATGTCATCTTCATTTTCACTATCTGTTCCTGTTGTAGGGCCACATGATGTACTCCAAGATGTACTCCTTCCCCTTGGAATAGCATGTGGCACACTACCAGAGTGCATGTAGTGGCATATATACTGATGCTTTACTGGAGAATATTCCACTTCACTCTTGCTACTGGAACTGTTTTCAGAGGCTTGGGTATCATATTCACGATCACTGTCATCCACCACTGCTCACATCTGAGTCCTGGACACTGGAGAATACGAGTTTCCTCTTTCATTCTGGTACAACTGAATGTGAACAAGATGGCCCAGCACCTGAGGTGGAAGGTTGAGGGTCATCTGGGTTTCCATCACTATTACCAGTACATATTATGTTCATTTACATGTAACTTCAGTCACAAACTCCTCAAAACAATGAAATTCATCTTCACTTCCATCTGTGTTGGAACTATCACTTGGGAGCAAAAGTGTCCCAATTTGCCAGGGAATGAGGAGTTTCTTACTGCAAGGTATGGTAAACAAGGCGTACTGAAGTGGCATTCCCACAATGCAATGCGGGTGCTCTGATTTTTTCCTACTGTGCGCACTCACCACGCAGGCCCAGTCTCTAACATGTAGGCCTACCAGCTTTCTCCCGCTTGATTTGAAGGTGCTAGAATTTTGGCATATTTTATTTATTTATTTATTTATTTATTTTGTCTTTGCAAACAGTACATTGAGATTTTGTATTTACAATAGCAGGTTGCAATGCAAAGAGAGCCTCTATTATGCCTAGGCATTATGGGCCAACTTAACATTATTGGCTTACAGTCTACTTAATACTAAGGAGTATATCATAGTTGTACAGTAGGATAGTAATTATTTCATGACTCACGAAATTGTAATGACATGATTGCAAACAAACCAGTACAGTAGAATTTTAGTTATAAATGAATCAAAATTTGTATAATACAAAGATATATTTATATTCGAAAATGCTTTTTGTGAAAACAATGGTTCAATTATATTCCTGTCAATGGATAAAAGGTTCAATGTGATTGTTTCAGCTTGATGTGAGAGGAGTACATAGGTGAGTAAGTGTGTACTGAGTATTTAGCATTTAGTCTAGGGTGATTAAGTGGCTTTTGAGAAGTCTTAAATTGATTTTCAGACTGGGTTACTTAATATCTTCTGATAATGAATTCCATATTTTGGGGCCCTTTTGTGCATAGTTTTTACAGTGTGATATGGGCACAAGGTATATCAAAAAGAGATCTGTGTCTTGTGTTGTGGTCATGTGTCCTGTTTAGGTTGGTGAGAAGTTTGATTGGGGGTTTATATTTGCGTGTATTGTTCTGTGTATGTAGTGACACATGAATAAGTATGAATGTTTAATGGTTTGGGAATTTAAAGAAAATTT
>NC_069450.1:26125173-26275173 GCF_026875155.1 Cherax quadricarinatus
TGCGCACGCCTGTGTGTGTGTCCCCTGTGTGTGTGGTTGTGTGTGTTGGTGCACCTGTGTGTGTGGGCCGGTGTTGTTCCCGTGTGTTGGGTCCCTGTGTGTGTTGTGTGTGTGTTGTGTGTGTGTGCGCCTGTGTGCCTGTGTGTGTGTGTGTGCCTGTGGTGTGTGTGTGTGCCTTTTGTGTGGTGTGTTGTGTATGCCTGTGTGTGTGTGTGTATGCCTGTGTGTGTGTTGTGTATGCCTGTGTGGTGTGTGTGGTATGCCTGTGTGTGTTTTTGCTGTGTGTGTGTGTGCGCCTGTGTGTGTGTGTGTGTGTGTGCCTGTGTGTGTGTGTGTGTGCCTGTGTGTTTTGTGTGTGCCTGTGTGTGTGTGTGTGTGTGTGTGTGCCTGTGGTGTGTGTGTGTGTGTTGCCTGTGTGGGGTGTGTGTGGGGTGTTTTGCACGCCTGTGTGTGTGTGTGCGCCTGTGTGTGTGTGTGTGTGTGTGCCTGTGGGGTGTGTGTGTTGTGACTGTGTGTGTGTGTGTGCCTGTGTGTGTGTGTGCCTGTGTGTGTACTCACCTATTTGTACTCACCTATTTTGGTTTCAGGGGTCGAGTCCTAGCTCCTGGCCCCCCTCTTCCCCGGGTTTGCTACTGGGCCCTCTCTCTCCCCGCCCCATGAGCTTTATCAAACCTCGTCTTAAAACTGTGTATGGTTCCTGCCCCCACTACGTAAATTTTCTAGGCTATTCCACTCCCTTTAACAACTCTATGACTGAAGAAATACTTCCTACTATCTCCCCTGACTCATTTGTGTCTTCAACTTCCAATTGTGGCCTCTTGTTTCGTGTCCCCTCCCTGGAACATCCTGTCTTTGTCCACCTTGTCTATTCCACGCAGTATTCTATATGTCGTTATCATTCTCCCCTGACCCTCCTGTCCTCCCGTGTCTTCATAGGACATTCCCCTTAGCTCTGGAACTAACCTTGTCGCAAACCTTTGTACTTTCTCTAGTTTTCTGACGTGCTTTATCAAGTGCGGGTTCCAAACAGGTGCTGCATACTCCAGTAGGGCCTGACATACACGGGGTACAGTGTCTTGAATGATTCCTTACTAAGGTATCGGAATGCTGTTCTCAGGTTTGCCAGGCGCCCATATGCTGCAGCAGTTATCTATTGAGTGTGCTTCCGGAGACATGCTCGGTGTTATACTCACCCCAAGATCCTTTCTCCTTTAGTGAGGTTTGCAGTCTTTGGCCACCTAGCCTATACTCTGTCCCGTGGTCTTCTGTGCCCTTCCCTATCTTCCATGACTTTTGCATTTGGCAGGATTAAATTCGAGAAGCCATTTGCTGGACCAGGTGTCCAGTCTGTCCAGGGCTCTTTGAAGTCCTCCTGGTCTTCATCAGATTTAATTCTCCTCATTAAATTCACATCATCTGCAAACAGGGACACTTCTGAATCCAACCCTTCCGTCATGTCGTTCACATATACCAAAAAATAGCACTGGTCCTTTGGGCCGACCCCTGTGGGACCCCGCCTTTGTGTGTGTGTGCCTGTGTGTGTGTGTGTGCCTGTGGTGTGTGCCTGTGTGTGGCCTGTGTGTGTGTGTGTGTGTGTGGTTTTGTGTGGGGTGTACTCACCTATTTGTACTCACCTATTTGTGGTTGCAGGGGTCGAGTCCAGCTCCTGGCCCCGCCTTTCCCCGGTTCACTAGGCCCTCCCTCTCCCCGCTCCATGGCTTTATCAAACCCCCTTTTAAAAACGTGTGTGTTGGCCTGTGTTTGTGGGGTGTGTGCCTGTGGGGTGTGTGTGCACCTGTGTGTGGTGTCCCTGTGTGTTGTGCCGGTGTGTCCCTGTTTTTGGTTTTTGTCCCTGTGTGTGTGTTTTTTGTAGCTGTGGGGTTGGTGCCTGTGTGGTGGCCTGTGGTGTGTGTGCACCTGGTGTGTGTGCCTGTGTGTGTGTTGCCCCTTGGTGTGTGTGTGTGAGTGTGTGTTGTGTGTGGTTTGTGTGTGTTGTGTGCCTGTTTGTGTGTCCCTGTGTGTTTTGGTGTGTGTGTGCCTGTGTGTGTGTGGTGTGTGTGGGGGTGTTGCCTGTGTGTGGGGTTTGTGTGTGCCGTGTCCTGTGTGTGTGTGTGCCGGTGTGTGTGCCCCTGTGTGTGTGGGTGTGTGTTTTTTGGTGTGTGTGTGTGTGTTTTGTGTGTGTGTGCCTGTGTGTGTGTGCGCACCTGTGTGCCTGTGTGGTGGTGTGCCTGTGTGTGTGGTGTGCCTTGTGTGTGGGTCCCTGTGTGGGGGCCTGTTGTGTGTCCCTGTGTGTGTGTGTGCTGTGTGTGTGTGTGCCTGTGTGTGTGTCCCGGGGTTGTTTTTGGCCTGTGTGTGTGTGTGTCCCTGTGTGTGTCCCGGTGGGTGTGGTGTGTCCCTGGTGTGTGGGCCTTTTGTTGTGGGCCTGTGGTTGTGTGCCTTGTGTGTGTGTCTGTGTGTGGTGCCGTTGTGTGGTGTACCTGTGTGTGTTTGTCCCTTTGTGTGTTTTTGCCGTGTGTGTGTGCCTGTGTGTGTGTGTGTGTGTGTGCCGCCTGTGTGTGTGGCTGTGTGGGGGGTATCACCTTTTGTACTCACCTATTTGTGGTTGCGGGGGGTCGAGTCCTAGCCCCTGGCCCCGCCTCTTAAAACCGGTTTGCTACTAGGCCCCTCTTCCCCGCCCATGACTTTATAAAACCTCTTTTTAAAACTGTGTAGGGTTCCCCGCTCCACACGTCTTTTTCTAGGCTATTCCATGCCTTACAACTCTATGACTGAAAAAATATTTCCCTCTATCTCTCTGACTCATTTGTGTCTTCAACTTCCAAATTTTGGGGCCCTCTTTTCTGTGTCCCCCCCCCCGGAACATCCGCTTTTCCACCTTGTCTTTTCCCACACAGTATTTTGTCGTTATCATGTCTCCCCTGACCCTCCTGTCCTCCAGTGTGGTCAGGCCGATTTCCCTTAATCTTTCCTCATAGGACATTCCCCTTAGCCTGGAACTAACCTTGTCGCAAACCTTTGTATTTTTCTCTATTTCTTGACGTGCTTTATCAAGTGCGGGTTCCAAACAGGTGCTGCATACTCCAGTATGGGCCTGACATACACGGTGTACAGTGTCTTGAATGATTCCTTACTAAGGTATCGGAATGCTGTTCTCAGGTTTGCCAGGCGCCCATATGCTGCAGCAGTTATCTGATTGATGTGTGCTTCTGGAGACATGCTCGTGTTATACTCACCCCAAGATCTTTCTCCTTGAGTGAGGTTTGCAGTCTTGGCCACCTAGCCTATACTCTGTCTGTGGTCCTTTTGTGCCCCTCCCCCATCTTCATGACTTTGCATTTGGCAGGATTAAATTCGAGAAGCCATTTGCTGGACCAGGTGTCCAGTCTGTCCAGGTCTCTTTGAAGTCCTGCCTGGTCCTCATCAGATTTAATTCTCCTCATTAACTTCACATCATCTGCAAACAGGGACACTTCTGAGTCTAACCCTTCCGTCATGTCGTTCACATATACCAAAAATAGCACTGGTCCTAGGACCGACCCCTGTGGGACCCCGCTCGTCACAGGTGCCCACTGTGATACATCATTACGTGTGTGTGTGCCTGTGTGTGTGTGTGCCTGTGTGTGTGTGTGTGCGCGCCTGTGTGTGTGCGTGCCTGTGTGTGTGTGTGCCTGTGTGTGTGTGTGCCTGTGTGTGTGTGCCTGTGTGTGTGTGTGCCTGGTGTGTGTGTGCCTGTGTGTGTGTGTGTGTGTGCGCCTGTGTGTGTGTGTGTGTGTGTGTGCCTGTGTGTGTGTGCCTGCCTGTGTGTGTGTGTGTGCCTCTGTGTGTGTGTGTGCCTGTGTGTGTGTGTGCCTGTGTGTGTGTGTGTGTGTGCCTGTGTGTGTGTGTGCCTGTGTGTGCCTGTGTGTGTGTGTGCGCGCCTGTGTGTGCACCTGTGTGTACTCGCCTATTTGTGGTTGCAGGGGTCGAGTCACAGCTTCTGGCCCCGCCTCTTCGCTGATTGCTACTAGGTCCTCTCTCTCCCTGCCCCATGAGCTCTATCATACCTCGCCTTAAAACTATGTATGGTTCTTGCCTCCACTACATCCCTTTCTAGGCTATTCCATGGCCTGACTACTCTATGACTGAAGAAATATTTCCTAACACCCCTTTGATTCATCTGAGTCTTCAACTTCCAATTGTGACCTCTTGTGTTGTGTCCCATCCTGGAACATCCCGCCCTTTGTCCCCTGTCTTTCCGAGCAGTTTTTTGTATGTCGTTATCATGTCTCCCCTGACCCCCCTTCCCCCAGTGTCGTCGGGCTGTTTTTCCCTCAACCTTTCTTCGTAGGACAATCCCCAGCTTGGAAGTCTTGTTGCAAACCTTTGCACTTTCTCTAATTTCTTGACGTGCTTGCTAGGTGTGGATTCCAAATGGTGCTGCATACTCCAGTATGGGCCTGACGTAGATGGTATACAAGTCTTAAACGAATCCTTTATGGGGTATGGGAACGCTTCCGGGTTTCCCCGGCCCCCGATCGCAGAGTTATCTGTTGTGTGTGCTCAGGAGATATGCCGTTGTTTACTCACCCCCAATCTTTTTCCTTGAGTGGTTTTTGCATCTTTGGCCATCTAAATAATTTTCTGGGGGTCTTTTTTCCCCTTCCCCAATTTTTATGATTTTGCTTTTGGCGGGGGTTAAATAAAGGAGCCATTTGCTGGACCGGCTGTAGCCTGTCCGGGTCTCTTGTACCTGCCTGAACCTCTCCGTTTTGTTCTTCTCATTAACTTTGCATCACTGCAAACAAGGGCACTTCGGTCACCTTCCGTATGGAAAACACCCAAGAACAGAAAAGGTCCGGCTGACCCCGTGGAACCCCGCTTGTCACAGGGGCCCCCCCGACACCTCGTCGCGTACCATGACTCTTGTTGCCTCCCCGTCAGATTCTCTGATCCATTGCGTGCCTTTTCCCGTTATGTGGCCTGATCCTCTAGCTTTTGCAGTAACCCCTTGGAGGCCCGTTCGAAGGGCCTCTTGCAGTCCAAAAATTGCATCATCCACCCTCTCTCTCTTGCTTACTTCGTCCTTGGGCATAAACTCTAGTAGGTTTGTGACACGGATTTTCCCTTTCCCGAAAACCTGCTGGGTTTTCAAATTTTACCCTTTTTTCTTTCCAGGTGCCCCACCACCTCCTCCGTGATCTTCTCCCGACCTTTCATACTATACATGTAGGATACAGGTCTGTGTTTAAAGCTCAGTTGTCTCCCTTTTAAAAAATTTGGGGTACATTTTTTCCATTTTTTCCTCCTCAGGGGTTTCCCAGTTTCAAATATGTTTGAAGATCTTTTAATGGCTCCCCCAATTTCGCTCCCCTTTAAGGACCCATGGAAAAGATGTTGTCTGTTCCCCCCGCCTTTTAGGTGTCAAGTTTGCATAGCACTTCTTCACCCCTCCCTTTGGGTTTTATTACCCATCCAGCACTTGCTGGGGGGCCCCCCCGTTCGATTTCTTTTAGTCCTACTGGTTTTTTTCCCCTGTAAATACCTCTTTAAAACTTGTGTTGAGCTCCTGACAAACCCCCTCGGTCGTTTTTTGGAATTTTCCCCCTCACCCCTTCCTCATTGATTACCTGGTCCCCCTTGCTGTTGTTTTCCCCCATGTGGCTGACAAAGCTTCGGTCAGTTTTACTTTTATGCTATGTCATTTTCATATTGTCTCTGGCCTCCCCTTATCTGTGCATATTCATTTCTGGCTCTTTGGCTGATTTCTTTATTTTCCTGAGTTCTCTGTCTTCTGTACCTTTTCCATTCTCTATACACCTAGTTTTTGCCTCCCTACACCTTTGGGTGAACCAAGGACTCGTTCTGTTCTTCCCATTATTTCTGTTTCCCTTGGAACAAACCTCTCCTCTGCCTCCTTTGCATTTTGTTGCTACATAGTCCATCATTTCTTGTACTGGTTTTCCTGTCAGTTCCCTCTCCCACTGAATGTCTTGAAGGAAGTTCCTCATGCCTGAGTAGTTCCCCCTTTTGTAGTTTGGTTTTTCCCAGCCTATTCCTGCTACTCTCTCCACTTGGAGCTCAACTATGTAGTCGAAGCACAGAACCACATGATCACTAGCTCCCAGGGGCCTTTCATACATGATACCCTCGATGTCCGAACTACTCATGGTGAATACAAGGTCCAGCCTTGCTGGTTCATCCTCTCTTCTCTCTCTGGTAGTCTCTCTAACATGTTGATGCATGAGGTTTTCCAGTACCACATCCATCATCTTGGCTCTCCATGTTTCGGGACCCCCATGGGGCTCCAGGTTTTCCCAGTCAATCTCCTTGTGATTGAAATCACCCATAACTAGTAACTTTGCTCCCCCCATGTGTGCTCTCCTGGCCACCTCGGCTAATGTGTCGATCATTGCTCTGTTGCTCTCATCGTATTCTTCTCTTGGCCTCCTGCAGTTCTGTGGTGGGTTGTACATTACTGCAATTATCACCTTATGTCCCTCAGTCTGGATTGTTCCTACTAAGTAGTCCCTTTCGCCCGTGCCATCCATTCCCTCCATTTTCTCAAAACCTCACTGGTTTTTAATGAGCAGTGCAACTCCTCCTCCCCCTCTCTTCCCTCTGTCTTTCCTGAGGATTTGATATCCGGATAGAAAGATTGAATCTGTTATAATAACAGATCTGGTGAGTTTTGTTTCTGCGAGTGCTATTATGTCTGGGGATGTCTCTTTGATTCTTTCGTGCCACTCCTCATACTTGTTTGTTATTCCATCTGCATTTGTATACCACACCTTCAACTTCTTTTCTAAGACTGTGGTCTGGGAGGTATATTGGGGTTGGGGAAGTGGGAGACCTGGTAAGGAACTATGGGTTGTTGCTGTGGGGGTGGAGTTTGTAATGTAGTGGGTGGGGGCATTGGATGTGGCATGGGTGTTTTGATTTAGTGTGTTTGGTTGCACTGGGGTGTGTGTATGTGCCTGTGTGTGTGTGTGTGTGTGTGTGTGTGTGTGTGTGGGGTGTGTGTGTGTGTGTGTGTGTGTGTGTGTGTGTGTGTGTGTGCACCTGTGTTTGTGCACCTGTGTGTGAACTGTTTGTGTGCCCCTGTGTGTGTGCACCTGTGTGTGTGAACCTGTGTGTGTGCACCTGTGTGTGTGTGTGCCTGACACCTCGCCACGTACCATTACTCGCTGCCGTCTTCCTGACAAATATTCCCTGATCCATTGTAGTGCCTTCCTTGTTATCCCTGCCCAGTCCTCCAGTTTTTGCACTAATCTCTTGTGTGGAACTGTGTCAAACACCTTCTTACAGCCCAAGAAAATGCAATCTACCCCCCTCTCTCTCCTCTCTCTCTCTCTCTAGTCTTACTGCTGTCACCCTGTCATTGAACTTCACTAGGTTTGTGACCCAGGATTTCCCGTCCCTGAAAGAGTGTTGGCTGTTAAGCTCATTTCTTTCTAGGTGTTCACCACTTCTCCTGTAATCTTGCCATGTTTGCAATGATGACATGTCAGTGACCTGGTCTATAGTAGTGCTTCTTGTCTGTCTCCTTTTTAAAATGGACTACATTGTGTCTTCCATACGTCGGTATCTCCTGTTTCAATAGTGTGTTGAATACTGTGTTAAGGGTACACAGCATCTTGCACCTCTCTCAGGACCCATGAGAGATGCATCCAGCCCCATTGCTTCAGGTGTCTAGCTTCACTCAGCAGCCTCTTCACTTTCTTCCTTGGTTGAGTATTGTGTGTGTACCACTAATTGTGGTTGCAGGGTCGAGATCAGCTCTGTTTTGTGGTGTGTTGTTTGAGTGTATGTGTGTGTTGTGAGTGTGTGTGTGATAGTTTGTGAGTGATGAGTAATAGGTGGAGAGATGTGGGTAAGTAGAGAACTGATGAGAAAGTAAAGTGAATGAGAGAGTGAGAAGTGAGAGTGAGAGTGAAGGTTGAGAGAAGTGAGAGTGAGGATATGAGAGTGAGTGAATGGAGAGTGAGAATGAGGGATGAGAGAGTGGAGAGTGATGAGAGTGAAGTGGGAGTAGAGAGTAGGAGATGAGTGAGAGTGTGAAGAGTGAGTGAGATGAGGAGGATGAGAGAGGAGAGAGAGAGAGTGAGGAGAGTGAGAGTGAGTAGAGTGAGATGAGAGGTGTGAGAGAGTGGAGTAGAGTGAGAGTGAGATGTAGTGAGAGTGAGAGAGTGAGAGAGTTAGTGAGTGAGTGAGTGAGTGAGAGAGTAGAGTGAGAGAGTGATGAGAGTGAGAGAGTGAGAGAGTGAGTGAGAGAGAGAGTGAGAGAGAGAGATGAGAGAGTGAGAGAGAGAGAGATGAGAGAGAGTGAAAAGAGAGAGTGAAGGAGTGAGAGAGAGTAGAGAGGAGAGAGTGAGAGAGAGAGAGAGTGAGAGAGAGGGGAGAGAGGAGAGGGGTGAGAGAGTGAGAGTGAGAGGAGTGGGAGAGGAGAGAGAGTGAGAGAGTGAGGAGTGAGAGTGAGTGAGTGAGAGTGAGTGAGAGAGAGAGAGTGAGGGGGTGAGAGTGAGTGAGAGTGAGGAAGTGAGAGTGAGAGTGAGAGTGAGAGTGAGAGTGAGAGTGAGAGTGAGAGTGAGTGAGAGAGTGAGAGGAGGTGAGTGAGTGAGAGTGAGGAGGAGAGAGGAGGAGTGAGAGAGTGATGAGAGAGTGAGTGAGAGGAGAGAGTGAGAGAGTGAGGAGTGAGAGAGTGAGAGAGAGTGAGAGAGTGAGAGAGTGAGGGGAGTGAGAGAGTGAGAGTGAGATGAGAGAGAGAGAGAGAGAGAGAGAGAGTGAGGAGTGAGAGGGTGGAGAGTGAGAGTGAGGATGAGTAGTGAGAGAGTGAGAGAGTGAGGATGAGAGAGGAGAGAGAGTGAGAGTGAGATGAGTGATGTGAGTGAAGTGAGAGGAAGTGAGGAGTGAGTGAGAGTGAGTGAGTAGTGAGTGAGAGTGAGTGAGTGAGTGATGAGAGGAGAAGTGAAGTGAGAGAGTGAGAGTGAGAGTGAGAGAGAGAAGTGAGAGAGAGAGAGGTGAGAGTGAGAGGAGAGTGAGTGAGAGAGTGAGAGATGATGGAGAGAGGAGTGAGATGAGATGAGTGTGAGTGAGAGTGAGTGAGAGTGAATGAGAGTGAGTGAGAGTGAGTGAGAGTGAGTGAGAGTGAGTGAGAGTGAGAGTGAGTGAGAGTGATGAGTGAGTGAGAGTGAGGAGTGAGTGAGAGTGAGAGTGAGTGAGAGTGAGTGAGTGAGAGAGTGATGAGTGAGATGAGTGAGAGGAGGAGAGAGAGTGAGAGAGTGAGGAGAAGTGAGAGAGAGAGTGAGAGGTGAGAGTGAGAGATGAGTGAGGAGAGAGGAGTGAGAGTGAGGAGAGTGAGTGGGGATGAGAGTGAGAGTGAGTGAGAGTGAGTGAGAGTGAGTGAGTGATGAGGAGTGAGTGAGTGAGTGAGAGTGAGTGAGAGTGAGTGAGAGTGAGTGAGTGAGAGTGAGTGAGAGTGATGAGTAGTGAGTAGTGAGTGAAGAGTGAGTGAGAGTGAGTGAGAGTGAGTGAGATGAGTGAGATGAGTGAGAGTGAGTGTAGTAGTGAGGTAGTGAGAGTGAGTGAGAGTGAGAGTGAGAGTAGTGAGATGAGTAGGTGAGTAGTGAGTGAGAGTGAGAGTGAGATGGAGAGAGTGAGGAGTAGAGAGATGTGAGAGAGAGTGAGAGAGTGAGAGTGAGAGAGAGTGAGAGAGAGTGAGAGAGTGAGAGAGAGTGAGTGTGTGTGTTTGTTTTTGCATGCATATTTACAAATACTGTACACAACACACACACTGTATCTTCTCTAGACAAATGCTTACACAACTTGTAAAACAAGTCTTTTGTTTTGTGTGACCTCTCATGCCAGGTAACAGTCACCACTGAAACAACCTCTCATGCCAGGTAACAGTCACTATTAAACAAACACAACCTCTCATGCCAGGTAACAGTCACCACTGAAACAACCTCCATGCCAGGTAACAGTCACCACTGAAACAACCTCTCATGCCAGGTAACAGTCACTATTAAACAAACACAACCTCTCATGCCAGGTAACAGTCACCACTGAAACAACCTCTCATGCCAGGTAACAGTCACCACTGAAACAACCTCTCATGCCAGGTAACAGTCACCACTGAAACAACCTCTCATGCCAGGTAACAGTCACTATTAAACAAACACAACCTCTCATGCCAGGTAACAGTCACTATTAAACAAAACCTCTCATGCCAGGTAACAGTCACTATTAACCCGTAAACGGTCCAAACGTGTATATATACGTTTTTTCAACATTTGAAAGTATGTAAAAAAAGTAGATCTTCTTTTTGTTTTTTTACATTTGAAAATGTGTAAAAAAAACTTTGATCTACTTTTTTTTTGTTATATTTGAAAATATGTAAAAAAAACGTAGATTTACTTTCGTAGCACTACACATGCAAACGTAGATCTGCTTGGACCGTTTACGGGTTAAACAAACACAACCTCTCATGCCAGGTAACAGTCAGTATTAAACAAACACAACCTTTCATGCCAGGTAACAGTCACTATTAAACAAACACAACCTCTCATGCCAGGTAACAGTCACCACTGAAACACACGATGTATGCAGCTCAAGCTTACTAGGTTCAATCTTGTTGAACTTGCTCACTGTTCTAACTTACTACTACATATAATAACATTAAGAATATCCATTCCTACAACAAGTATTATAGATACCAGAGCTTTTTGTATACAGATATATGTACAAGTAACTCTGGTATGGAGAAAAGCTCTCTGTATACAAACAACACTGGTTATATATACACTCCTGATGCTTGTATGATAGAACACACAACTGAGTAGCACTTTTATACACGAGTATATATGGCCAAAGGACAAAAAGAAAAAATAACTAAACACTATTGTACCCCCAAGTGTCATATTACGAAAAATGACATTTCTTAATGAAAGTGTACCTAACAAAAAACAGAAACCCACCACACCTACACCAAACTGCTATATAGTAAATCAAATATGAAACAATGTTGCACAAGGAAGAATGTTTGTAGTGAGAAAACCTGGGAATGCCTGTCTAAAAGTTTTGACATCTTCCTCCCAGAGTAACTCCACTCTACAATTTTCTATTATGTACCCACACCTCTGAAATTGCCTGCACATTTTGTCTACTTCAATGGCTACCTCCCACCAAAGCAAGGTGACCCAAAGGAGGAAACTTTTTCACCATTGTTCATTTAGTTGTTTTCTTGCCAAAAGTGTGCCGATGTCACAATTCAGTACTGTATACCCTCTCAATGCAACATGCCTACCCCCATAATTTCTCTGTTATAATATAATGCTTCAGTCTGTTAGGTAAAAGGACACAAGTGCAACTAACATGACATTTTATTGTGGCAATGTTTTGCTCTCCAGGAGATTTCTCAAGCTGTTGCAAACAATACATAGACACAGAGGGTATATATAAGCTTAAAGTGAGGTGCAATACTAGTGTTAGTAGTAGCAGTAGTAATATTAGTTGTAGTAGTAGTATTATTGTATTACTACAACTAATATTACTACTGCTAACACTAGTAATATTATTGTATTACTGCTACTACTACAAATACTACTACTACTATTATTACACTTCACTAAGCCTATCTATACCCTCTGTGTCCATGTATTGTTTGTAACAGCTTCATAAAGCTCCTGGAGAGCAAAACGTTGCCACAATAAAATGTCATATTGGTTGCACTTGTGTCCTTTTACCTAACATTGTCAGCAATTCCACCAACATTAATACATGCTTCAGTCTGTTCTGGACCACTGTCAAATTATAAGGTATGCCTCTCACAATGCCACAATATTTTGCTTTTTGGAAGCCTCAGTGACTACTTTCTATTATTACATTTTGAGTAGAATTTACAACCAACTTTGAGAAGTGCTGCAAAGAGAACTCTAGGAAAGGCTGGAAGCATGGGAAAGTTTTCTTACACCCACTGCACATATTTCCCTTAACATTAATATGCTTCATTGTAGTGATGGTGCAGAGGGAGGGAAGGGGAAGTTGAAGGAAAGGAATGAGTGATGCAAAGCTGTATACATTATGTGCAAACCTTTTAAGTACTTTAGCTACTCATTGGGACTTAAATGCATTAATCATTTAAATGGAAAATAAAGTACTCTCTCAGTGTATATACAACAGCACTCTACTTTTAAAGTCTGAACATGGCAATGGTGATATGAGAGGGTGAAAAAATGGAAAAAAAGGAGTTTTAAGCACATGTACTGTCTGCATCACAATCATTACAACCATCTTCAAGGATACATTGTTTATTTTAAAGCAGGAGTTTAAATCAGTGTACTGCATATACACTGATACATACCAAACCTATTATTGTGTTTAGCCCTTCATCACCCACAACTTACCACTGCCGATTTATCCATTCCTCCTACCCCCTCCCACCACACTCATACCAATACTTGCCACTGTCATTAACGCCACTGCCTCTGCCCCCACTACCATTGCCCATGTACCAATAAAATGTTTAAAAAAATTTAGACTAAGGGCCCAGAGATCTCAGATGGAATATGTCACGCTTATATTTGCACCAAGTACCGCTTCTCTTCACTTAACGATAGAGTTCCGTTCGTAAGACCATGTCGGTAAATGAACTCGTTGCTAAGCAAGGAGCATACAGTGGAACCTCGGTTTTCGTGATCAATTCGTTCCAGAAAGTCTGACGACAGCCGAAATGTATGAAAACTGAAGCAATATTTCCCATAAGAAATAATGTAAATCCAATTAACCCCTTGACTGTCGCAACCCCAAATCCTGAGGTTTCTCTTGGTGTCGCAAAATTTAAAGAAAAAAAAAACACACACACATATATGAAATGATAGAGAATCTTTTCCTGATTGTAATGACACCAAAAAAAACGAAATTTGATGGAAAACTGAAAGAATTACGCTCTCGCGAGGTTAAGTGACCTCAGCGATATTTACGAATTGGCGATTTCGCCCACTTTGAGCCCTATTTTCGGCTAATTCCATTATTCCAGTCGACCAAACTCATAGCTATTTCTTTAGAACTCCATTTTTTGTATCAATTGAGTACAAAAAACTTCCCACTTACCGATTTCAACTACCGAATAACGTGGTCAGAAATTTGCAATTTGGCTAATTTCATGAAAATTAAAAAAAAAAAAAGACAATTTCAAAATAGGGTCCAGAATGAACAATGCAGACATTCCTGGCTCTAAAATAACATTTTCTTTGTTCATCAGTCATGTCACCAGGCCCCTCTGATATTACTCTTGCTTTCTATTTTGAATTTTTATTCAAACAAAAAATAGAAGATTCACTGTTATGCAGATTACTGCAATATTGTAATAATTGCATAAATAATGTCAACCCATTCATGACTGCATATCAGAATGGCTACTTGGACATTTATTGGAAAATGACATCATTTGTTTACTTTTGAACATCGGCAAAAATCAAACATTTCCCCTACTTTGAGCTCCATTTCAAGGTTCTTTTCATAGTAAAACTAATCAAAATCACCTCTATTTCTATAACATGTTTTCCATTCTATCAAATGAGACCAAGGAAATGAGAATACAACCATAAATACTACACGAAAATAGACCACAAAGTCGGCATTTTAATTAAAAAAAAAAAAAAAAAAGTTTTTTTTTCTCATTATGCATTGAGTGTTGCAGGATTTTTTTTATATGGTGCACACTGACCACACAGACACATTGTCTCACATGTGGGCCTACCAGCTTTCTCCTGCTTGATTTGAAGCTGCTAGAAATTCATGAGTATATATACGTCAAAAATGGTGGCTCGTAAGACGTATACGTATATACGTCCAAAACAGTCAAAGGGCTAATCTGTTCCAGACACCCAAAAATATTAACAAAAAATACATTTTGTAGAGAATAACTATAGTTTTACATACAGAAAAATGATAAATAAATATAAATTACTAATGAAATGGATAAATGAACATTTAACATCACTTTTACCTTGACCGAAGACTCTTGTTGGTCTATGGAAGACAGCGAGGCAAGAGGAAGGAGGAGAGGTTATTGCTTGGAAAGGTAATCCCCCTCCATAAGGACTTCAGGTATCAAGGCCCTATCTGGGGTTACTTCCCTTCTTTGTCTTTCACTGGTACTAGGACCAGCTTGGGAGTCACTGGACCCCTGTTGCACAAAAATTCGCCCTGGCATCTCTAGGATTTGCCTAAAATGGGATAAGGCATTGTCATTGAACATGTTGCAGACACAGCTTGCAACAGCTTTGTTAGGGTGATATTTCTCCACAAAACTTTGCAACTCATTCCACTTTGCACACATGTCTAATCACTGAAGGCACATTCTCCCCTCTCTCTCCCTTCTCCATTGAAGCAATTTCCTCAGCTGCGGTCTGTTGCTGTTCCAGCTGAAGGTCTTACAGCTCTTCAGTGGTTAGATCTTCCTTGTGGTCATCCACCAACTCTTCCACATCCTGGCCACTCACATCCAACCCCATGGACTTCCCCAAAGATACAACAGATTCCATAATAGGTGTAGGGTCATCAGGGTCAGCCTCAAACCCTTCAAAATCATTGTCGAGAACACATTCTGGCCACAATTTTCTCCAAGCAGAGTTCGTCATCCTGGAAGTCATTCCCTGCAAAGCCTCATCTATAAGGCTTATGCAGTTGAGGATATTGAAGTGATTCCTCCAGAACTCTCTTAGGGTCAGTTCAGTGTATGAGGTCTCTTCAAAGCACCTTTGAAACACTGCTTTGGTGTAGAGTTTTTGAAGTTCGAAATGACCTGCTGGTTCATGGACTGGATGAGAGGAGTGGTATTGGGGGCAAGAACTTCACTGTGATGAAACTAAACTCCTCCAACACTTGGTCTTCCAAGCCTGCAGGATGAGCAGGAGCAATGTCCATTACCAGGAAGCACTCGAGTGGCAACTGCTTTTCCAGGAGGTATTTCCTCACACTTGGGCCAAACACTTCATTGACCCACTCAATGAAAATTTGCCTCGTGACCCATGCCTTATTGTTAGCCTTCCACATCACACAATTTACTCTTGATGACATTGTTCTTCTTGAACACTCAGATTTTCAGAGTGATACACAAGTAAAGGCTTCATTTTGAAATCCCCATTAGCGTTACCACAGCACAAGAGTTAGCCTATCCTTCATAGGCTTGTATCATAGCAGTGCCTTTTCCTCCTGCATGATATAGGTCCTCTTTGGTATTTTCTTCCAAAAGAGGCCTGTTTTGTCACAACTGAAGACTTGTTGGGGGAGGAATCCTTCAGTCTCTATGTACTCCTTGAATTCATCAACGAATTCTTTGGCCCCACATATTTCTGAACTTGCATCCTCGCCCTGCCTTACCACACTGTGCATGCCAGTTTGCTTCTTTAATTTATCAAACCAGCCTCTGCTGGCCTTAAATTCACTAACAGCAACGTTCGTTCCAGGCATTTTCTTTGCAAGATCCGAATGCAACTGCCTTGCCTTTTCACAAATTATTGCCTCCACAACACGATCTCCTGCTAACTGTTTTTTGTTGATCCACACCAGCAACAACTTCTCAACAACTTTGATTATTTGTGATCTCCGTTTTAGCACATTTAACCCTTTCACAACATCAGCTTTCTTCATTTCTTTTTTCTTTGCCAGGATGGAACTGATTGTTGATGCAGACGTCCCATACATTCTGGCAAGATCGACCAGGTGTACACCACTTTTGTACGTTGCTACAAGTTCTTTGAGTTCTATCGTGTTTCTTGCCTTCTTTATCAAAGGGCTGGCACTCGGAACGTTCTTTGGCCCTATTGTAGCTTATTTAGCGGTCACACTCAATAAACAAGGACAAAAAACAATAGAATTACATATTACAAAATGTTATCTGAACGCACGAAGTAATGCTCACACAATGAGAAACAAAGCCAGACCGAGTCAGAATGTGTGGGATGCTTTGTGTGGGTGTGGGCAGGAGGACGCATTTGGTATGGTGAACCACTGTCAACTCTGCGAAAACTGAGCGGATGTACGAAAACTGGGGAAAAAAAAGTCGAAAACCAAATCCTACGAAAACCAAGGCATATGAAAACTGAGGTTCCACTGTACTATAAAGGCAGTGGGTCTGTGTCAACCATCTTTGATATAGTTTTAATGTCACCTCTGAAAAATTTATAACATTTTTAAATGTTTATACAGTAGTGTACTGTATACATACTATAATAAACAGAATAGAGGAAATCAGCTCTAATATACATTATGTAGGTATGCATATTGGTCAGAGAGCCCGTCGTAAGTCCGAGTCACTGGTAAACAAGTTTGTCACTAAGTGAGGAGAGGCTGTACTTGCTTCTCTTGGCATTAGAGTAGTTTGCAATTTTGTGTTCAATTTAGGTCTCCCTCATTTACTGTGGTGTCTGATCAACCTGAACACTTCTGCTGTGTTTGGAGTTCTGGGTGAAAACTACAACACAACAGCAAGAGGTGGTCTTATTCATGTGCCCTCAGGATCCTTTTACAGATATTAATTTTTCCTCTTTTAGAATGTTGTATCTTTTGGTGGGGCCCTGGGAGGTCCACATGAAGTATCAGTATCGGAAAATCCATTGTGACTATCCCAGCTAAAATGACGGAAGATTTAACAGAGCTACTGGAGAGCTTAATAGATCTGTGTGGAGTACGAGATCTCTACATTCAGTACTGAGAAAAACCCGCACCAGGGCTCAGCTGTTAGTAGTAACAATATCCACGTTTCAAAATAAACATACAAGCATAGTCACAAAAATTCACAAGCACAAGAAAATGGCTCACCTATGACAAGGCACAGAAACCAGTGCGAACAAGTTAGGGGCTTGACTCCATCGTCAGGTTGACTCCAAATCTTCACAATGTACTGGAAGATGTACCATGCTCCAAAAATAGACAGGGAGGCATTTGCTTGACCATTTATATTCGTTGACAGTCAATGGCAGCCCAGATGCCCAGAGGAAAGTGTTAACCTTACCGAGGGCCAGTCATCAATGTCCCTGGATAAGTCTTGGCTCTGAGGGATCCCACATGTGACAAAGAGGGAGCAATATACTACACCGCTTTGGAAAGCCAGGGAAATGACAAAGACAGGTTTTCTGCCAGCCTGTAGGTGGAGGCAGTTCAGTGAAATAGCTCTATCTCAAGCACAGCAGTTAATTGGAATATTTGCAAAGCAGATACAGTGTTCCTTGAGTTACGATGTCTTGAGTTGCAATAATTCTGACTTATGATTTACCCCTCATAGAGGAATTTAGTTTTGAGTTGTGATGAAAAATTTAACATATGATACATGTACAATGGTTAGGCAGGTGTGAGTGGGCCTCAACCCAGAGACAAGAGAGGGTGATGAATAGGTCTTAGACGGAGTGATGGTGGAGGGAGTGTTGGAGGTGAGTGGAAGGGAGGGTTGGAGGTAAGTAGGAGGATTGGATGTGAGTGGGAGGGAGTGTTGGATGTGAGTGGGAGGAGTGTTGGATGTGAGTGGGAGGGAGTGTTGGATGTGAGTGGGAGGGAGTGTTGGATGTGAGTGGGAGGGAGTGTTGGATGTGAGTGGGAGGGAGTGTTGGATGTGAGTGGGAGGGAGTGTTGGATGTGAGTGGGAGGGAGTGTTGGATGTGAGTGGGAGGGAGTGTTGGATGTGAGTGGGAGGGAGTGTTGGATGTGAGTGGGAGGGAGTGTTGGATGTGAGTGGGAGGGAGTGTTGGATGTGAGTGGGAGGGAGTGTTGGATGTGAGTGGGAGGGAGTGTTGGATGTGAGTGGGAGTGGAGTGTTGGATGTGAGTGGGAGGGAGTGTTGGATGTGAGTGGGAGGGAGTGTTGGATGTGAGTGGGAGGGAGTGTTGGATGTGAGTGGGAGGGAGTGTTGGATGTGAGTGGGAGGGAGTGTTGGATGTGAGTGGGAGGGAGTGTTGGATGTGAGTGGGAGGGAGTGTTGGATGTGAGTGGGAGGGAGTGTTGGATGTGAGTGGGAGGGAGTGTTGGATGTGAGGAGTGTGGAATAGGGAGTGTTGGATGTGGGAGGAGGAGGGAGGGAGTGTTGGATGTGAGTAGGAGGGAAGAAGGGAGGTGGAGGGGAGGAAGATTGTACAATGTTTCAAATGTGGGGGGTGGGAAACTGCAGCAAGAGTAAGTATTAAATCTACAATTCTTTATCAATCTCTGCCTGCCTGCCCAACCTCGTCCTGCTCTGCCTGCTCTGGCCTGTCCTGCCTTGCCTGCTCTGGCCTATCCTGATCTGCCTCCTTTTCTAATGTCTCTGGAGATTACATGCTAAGGACAGTGCTTGCTTGCCACTCAGAAAATCCCAGAGTATTTAAACAAGAAGAGTATCCAAGGGCAAGTTGAGTGTTCTGGCATCTTGGAACGAACTGCCATAAATCCATGTATTTTGGGACTTGAGTTATGATAGTTTCAAGGTATGATACGTATTCTGTAAGGGATTAACCCCTTCAGGATCCAAGGCCAAAATCTGAAGTGGTGCTCCAGTGTCAAAAAAAAAAAAAAAAAAAAAAAAAAAAAAAAAAAAAAAAAAAAAAAAAAAAAAAAAAAAAAAAAAAAAAAAAAAAAAAAAAAAAAAAATTACAGAATTAAAGAGTATATTTTTGTGAAGGTAATAAGACGAAAAACAAAAAATTCTGATTGGTACTTACCAAGATACAGCGGCAGGAAGTTGACCCAAAATGACCGGGTGGTGGCAACATTAGTGACTTCCGCAAAATCCCATTTTTTTTATTTTACGTTTTTTATACTTTTTTTCTTTTCTTTTCTATTTTTTTTATTTTTCTAATAACATTTGTGGCCTGTGAGACCAGTATAATGTATATTTCATTAGTGTACACTCATTGTATTCCAGGCAATAACTGCACTAATTTGTTTATCATTATATTGCTTACAAAACTTGTTTACAAGTTTATTGTAAACAAAATGATGAAAATATTAGTGCGGTTATTGTGTTGAATACAACGGTACCATATAGTACCATATGGTACAATGGTGTCATACGGTGCAATTGTACCACATGGTACAATGGCACCATATGATACAATGGTACAATATGGCACAATGGCACATGATACAATGGTACCATGATACAATGGTACCATATGGTACAATGGCACCATTTGGTGCAATGGTACCATATGGTACATTGTATCATACAGTACAATGATACCATATCGTTCATTGTACCATATGGTACTGTTGTATTCAACACAATAAACACTAATATTTTCATTATTATTTTGTTTACAATAGTTGTTTACAACAAAAATATGCAAAAATGTTGTATATTATTCAAATTCAAATTCCAAGTTTATTCTCTATAAAGATTACAATGTTGAATTTACAGAATGTGGTTGTGTGGTTTACATGTAGTTAAATAATGATTACAGAGTGTACCACTAGAACGCCTAGCATGGCTAGGCATTTCGGGCAGACTTAGTTTAATTCTTTATTTTAAAATATTACAGATTATGAGGTAAGTTAGTATTATGGCTAAGTGACTAAATACTAGTTTGTGAGTTTAGCAATGTGAATGCTTTTGTTTTGGCACAGTACATAGTTTCAGTATTGGAGTATCATAGGATTCATTATTTTAAGATTGAGATTAATATTTCTGTTTATGGTCAAATGGGTGAGTAAGTGTGAACCACCAGGTGGTATTCGTGTAGTTAGTTGATGGGGTTTATCAGGGAGATAAGATGTTTTCTAATGGTAGTTTTGAAGGTGATGAATGTGTCTGCAGTTCTAGAGTTCTCAGGTAGGGTGTTCCAGATTTTAGGGCCTTTGACATACATTGAATTTTTGTAAAGGTTTAGTCGGACATGGGGAATGTCGTAGAGATGTTTGTGTCTCGTGTTATGCCTGTGGGTTCTGTCACAACTATCAAGAAAGCGTTTTAGGTCAAGGTTGATATTGGAGTTTAAGGTCCTGTAGATGTAGACTGCACAGTAGTAAGTGTGGATGTAATGAATAGGGAGTAAGTTTAGATCTATGAAGAGTGGGGGGGGGGGGTGTGTTGCCAGGGATGGGATTTAGTGATTATTCTTACTGCAGCTTTTTGTTGGGTTATTATTGGCTTTAGGTGTGTTGCTGCAGTTGATCCCCAAGCACAAATAGCATAGGTGAGGTATGGATAAATGAGTGGTATAGTGTGAGAAAGGCATTTTGCGGCACGTAGTATCGTATCTTGGAGAGGATCCCAACTGTTTTGGATACTTTTTTGGTTATGTGTTGGATATGGGTGCTGAAATTCAGGTTGTCAAGGTATAGGCCTAGGAATTTGCCCTCATTATGTCTGGTAATTAGAGTGTTGTCGATCTTAATGTTAATTTGTGCATCTCCTGCTCTGCTACCAAACATAATATAGTAGGTTTTGTCAGTGTTAAGAGTAAGTTTATTGGCTGTCATCCAAGTCAATATTTTGATCAGCTCCTCGTTAACAATGGTGTTGAGGGTGGCAAGATTAGGGTGAGAGATGACATAAGTCGTGTCGTCAGCAAAGAGAATGGGTTTTAGGTGTTGGGATACTTTTGGAAGATCATTGATGTATATGAGGAAAAGCAGGGGACCAAGGACACTTCCCTGCGGAACTCCAGTATGAAGTGGCCGAGTTGTTGATGCTGTGTCTTTAATGGTAACATACTGATACCTATTAGTAAGGCAAGATTTGAAATAAGCAAGCGCATGGCCTCTTATACCGTAATGGTCAAGTTTGTGGAGTAGGATGTCGTGGTCTACTGTGTCAAAAGCTTTTCTTAGGTCAATAAAAATTCCTAGTGGATATTCCTTATTTTCCAATGCTGTGTAAAGCAGATCTAGCATTTTTATGATTGCATCATTAGTGCTTTTATTTTTCCTAAATCCAAATTGGCAGGGTTGAGTATGTTTTGTGCTGTTATAAATGAATATAGTCTCCTGTGCACGAGTTTTCTCAAAGATTTTGGATAGCAATGGTAAGTTTGATATTGGCCTATAGTTGTTTAAGTCTGTAGGGTCACCACCTTTATGTATTGGTGTAACCCTTGCTATCTTGAGTAGTTTCGGGAAGGTGCTAGTTTCTAGTGACTTGTTAAAAAGTAATGAAATAGCATGCGAAAGGATATGGGCCGCTCGCTTGTACAGTAATGGTGGGACATTAGACAGATTCCCTGAGTTGTTTTTAAGTGACTTTATAATCTCGGTGACTTCCGAGGGCTCAGTTGGTGCAAGATTGAAGGAATTTGGGAAATTCCCATCTAGGTAGTCTATTAGTAATGTTCTATTATATATTTACAAGTGTACAGGAACTTTACGTGTTCCTTGAGGTGGATGACAAAGCACTGTCTCGGAAACTGTGGAGTCAGTAGCTAGCTTGCGTCGCCACTCACTCAGTCTTGGCTGGTGTCTCATGCCACCAACACCTATTGACCATATGGTACACGGTATCATATGTTACAGGGTACCATACGGTACAATGTACTATATGGTACCATATGGTACCATCGTACCATATGGTACCATTGTACCATATGGTACCATTGTACCATATGATACCATTGTACCATATGATACCATTGTACCATATGATACCATTGTACCATATACCATTGTACCATATGATACCATTGTACCATATACCATTGTATGACATGGCACCATTGTACCATATAGTACCATTGTACCATATAGTACCATTGTACCATATGGAACAATGGTACCATATGGTTCAAAACCATAGAATTCGTCTTCAGCTCCACTTCCATCAGTCTTAGAACTGTAAGTTGTGAAGAGGAGAGTCAGAATTCGCCCGGAGAGTGAGTGGGGAGTGAGCTTCCTTGCCGCCAGGCACTATGAACAAAGCTACTTTGCCGGTGTTCCCACAATGCCATGCGGGCGTCCAGATTTTTTTTCTATGGTGTGCACACTGACCACCCAGACCCATTCTCTCAGATGTAGGCCTACCAGCCTTCTCGTGCTAAATTTGGCACCGCTAGAATTTTGGCATAGATCTACGGTTTGGACCCTGAACGTAAAGCCGTAGATCTACGGGACGGACCCTGAAAGGGTTAATACTGTAACTCAAGGGACCACTGTATTTATTATGCACCACCTGGCATAATCCCCCATAAGCCAGAAATGAAAGAGGCCCAGGGTAACAGCATTCAGCATCACCTGAGAAGAGGAGCACCAGGTATAATCTTGTGAGGTATAAACACACACATGAACACTGAAGGAAAAAATATAACAGTCGTGAAAGTCCACCCTATATCAGCAGCAAGATACTGAAGGGTGCAGCAACAACCATGATGAATAATACCAGAAACTTTCCATGCATAGGTCCAACATAAGCTAGGGTCAAGATCACAACCACATGGGACACAGATCTCCCCACCCCCTCAAAAAAAAAAAAAAAAAAAAAAAAATTATATACAGTGGACCCCCGGTTAACGATATTTTTTCACTCCAGAAGTATGTTCAGGTGCCAGTACTGACCGAATTTGTTCCCATAAGGAATATTGTGAAGTAGATTAGTCCATTTCAGACCCCCAAACATACACGTACAAACGCACTTACATAATTGGTCGCATTCGGAGGTAATCGTTATGCGGGGGTCCACTGTATATATATAAGATGGACACTACCTCAAAAAAAATAGATGTGATGACCAAATCCAAGAGACACTGTCCACTTCAAGTATTGGGCATGCAAGAAATCATTTTTTTAAGCAAAGATATCAGATGGAGGATGCTGTATAAGAAAACTACCCCAATTAGATATCAATTGGTTTGAATATGGAGATACAAAGACTGGAAGCTTGTGATTATTCCTTGTGCTGTTCCACAAGAGAACTAAACACCACTGGGTGGATTCTCCATTTACAAGAACCCATAAGGCAATGAGACAACTACTCCTCCTGAGTAATGATATGCCCAGGTAAATCCAAATGAAGATGGACATTTTCTTTCTAAGAGAAAACTTCTCCATGAGGGAAAGAAAATTTCTCTGTAAGGAAGAAGAGTCAGGTAGCTGCCCAAAAGCTGGGGTGCTGAAGTTGAGCCAGGCTCACTAAGTAGACTAATGCTAACTTCCATAAAAGAATGACCCCAGAGAATGAGCACCAGGCTCCTCCCAGTTCAAAGGGAATGGGAGCCAAGGAGGGCACCAAAGACTTGCAATCTGAGAGGACTGATGCCATCTTGAGCCCAAGTAACATAGCCAGAAACTATTGGTTCATACCCTATAACTAAAGGAAAACCTTAACCCTTAAATGGTCCAAACGTATATATACGTTTTTTCAACATCTGATTGTAAAAAAATGTACATCTTTTTTGTTTTACATTTGAAAACTTGTAAAAAAAAATCTTATCTACATTTTTTTTTGTTATATTTGAAAATATGTAAAAAAAAAAGAAGATCTACTTTTGTAGCACTACGAATTTGAACGTCGATTTGTTTGGACCGTTTAAGGGTTAAATGACGATGAATCGTGACACCAAAAAAAACCTTGCAAAGGCCAATAAAGGCAGCATTTCTAGGCCTGACAAGAAAAAGTGTATGCAGATTAAGAAATTTGAGGCTCTGAACTGCAGGAGCATTTCAGACATCCACTTTATCATCATCCAATAAGAAAAAAGCTTATTTTATTTTATCTTTACACTAACCTTCCTGAAGACCACAGACATAATCCAGTTATGACTTGCTGAACTCCAGCACTAAACCCAACTTCCAGAGTGTTGACTGTGCTTCTTACAAACAAAACCCAAGACTGGTTAACCTGTCTCTGTATATTTCATAAATAATATTGCATCCAGCAAAACCTAAATTATGCTTAACTAATGCTCTTATTTATTTTAAAGCATAGCTTCTTTTTATTTTTTGAATCAAAATCTAAAAATTAACCTTCTGGTAGTTTGCTAGGTTCAAAGCCCAGAGACTGCACAGGGAGATTTAATATGGCAATTAATTCAGATGTACACAAACATCCCTGAAGTAAACTTTTAATATATATAGTGAGCAAGACACCTCTGGGAGTAAATACACTATGTCACCATGCTCTTGTAAACCTGTGACAGAGGCGGCGGTGGTGGCATATGTGTGTGTGTGTGTGTGTGGTGTGTGTGTGTGTGTGTGTGTGTGTGTGTGTGTGTGTGTGGAAGGGGATTAATCCTGATAACCAAAGCAATAGCATATTACTAATAAATCACATGTGTGTAATTTTACTAAAAATAAAATAAACTATTTTTAAACTTTATAAGTATGGAGAAATGGCATAATTCATATTGCTGAGAGAGGATGAGTGGCAGTAACAAGCCGCTGTTCGTGCTGAGTGGTGTCATGACTACTTACTCTATAAGGTTTAGTGCATATTGATTACATGATAATTAAGGTCACAACCTAGAAATTAACATTAAGGACACACTAATCTCTAATATAGGAATTAAACTCAAGGTATATACTACATATGAAAATACACACCTTTGTGTAAACTGTATACCCTGTCTTGGCAACTGTTTCATGCGCGATTCTCTATTGGTCACGTAGGGATGACTTGAGCATGCTCCTCTCCCTGAGTGATATATAGAGAGAATTTATATAGGTTTTGAATGCTCTTTTCTTTTTAATTTCTGATGCAAGCCTCATTACAGAAGGCACCAATGATTTGTTACCTGTTGTGTCAATTTCTTCTGACATGTTCAAGTCTTCATTGGATAATTTTGGTTAACTCTGTCACAGGTATATCTCATCCACCCCTCATAACCACACTATCCCTTTCCCTTCCATCCCTCCTACCCTTAACTACAACCTCCCCAACCACCACCATATAACTGTAGTCATGATGCTAGAACCCAAGGAAATCTAAAGGACTGATCACCAGAGGCGCCACTAGAGTTGGTGTCACCCGGGGCGGAATCTTTGGTGTCACCCGGGGCGGAATCTTTGGTGTCACCCGGGGCGGAATCTTTGGTGTCACCCAGGGCAGAATCTTTGGTGTCACCCCCATGAAATTCAAGGGCGGGGGAGGGGTAAACTCCAGTTATGTCACTACTGCATGACCAGTGGCAAATGTTTAGCAATGAGAACATTTAACCCTTTGATTGTCGCAACCCCATATCCTGAGGTGTCTCCTGGTTTCGAGGGGAGGGAGGGAGGGATGGGAGAGAGAGAGAGAGAGAGAGAGAGAGGGGGGAGAGAGAGAGGGGGGAGAGAGGGGGGAGAGGGGGGGAGAGAGGGGGGAGAGAGGGGGGAGAGAGGGGGGAGAGAGAGAGAGAGAGAGAGTGAGAGAGAGAGAGAGGAGAGAGAGAGAGAGAGAGAGAGAGAGAAAGAGAAAGAGAAAGAGGAAAGAGAGAGAAAGAGAGAAAGAGAGGAAAGAGAAAGAGGGAGAAAGAGAGAAAGAGAGACAGAAAGAGAGAGAAAGAGAAAGAGAAAGAGAGAGAGAGAGAGAGAGAGGGAGGGAGAGGGAGAGAGAGAGAGAGGGAGGGAGAGGGAGAGGGAGGGAGAGGGAGAGGGAGGGAGGGAGGGAGAGAGGGGGGAGAGGGGGGGAGAGGGGGGGAGAGGGGGGGAGGGGGGAGAGGGGGAGGAGGGGGGGGAGGGGGGGAGAGGGGGAGAGGGGGGAGAGGGGGAGGGGGGGAGAGGGGGAGAGGGGGAGAGGAGGGGAGAGGGGGGGAGAGGGGGAGAGGGGGGAGAGGGGGGAGATGGGGGAGATGGGGGAGAGGGGGGAGAGGGGGGGGAGGGGAGAGGGGGAGGGGAGAGAGGGGAGGGGGGAGGGGGGAGGGGGGAGGGGGAGGGGGGAGGGGGGGAGGGGGGAGGGGGAGGGGGAGAGGGGGGGAGGGGGAGAGGGGGGAGAGGGAGAGGGGAGAGGGGGAGAGGGGGGAGAGGGGGGAGAGGGGGGGAGAGAGAGGGGGAGAGGAGAGGGGGGGAGAGAGGGGGAGAGAGAGAGAGAAATTCTTATGAAATGATAGAGAATTTTTTCCCGATGGTAATGACACCAAAAGAACGAAATTTGATGGAAAACTTACAGAATTACGCTCTCGCGAAGTTAGTGACCTCGGCGATATTTATGAATCGGCGATTTTGCCCACTTTGAGCCCTATTTTCAGCTAATTCCATTGTTCCAGTTGACCAAACTCATAGCTATTTCTTTAGAACTCCATTTGTTCTATCGACTGAGCACAAGAAACTGCCCATTTACCAATTTCAACTACCCAATAACGTGGTCAGAAATTTGCAATTTGGCCAATTTCACGCAAATTAAAAAATATGCCAATTTTAAAATAGGGTCCAGAATATACAATGCAGACATTCCTGGCTGTGAGGGAAAAGTTCAACAGATAGGAGTATCGAGCAAGTATATGGTAACAATAGTTTGATTGCTGGCTACTTGTTAAGGTAGGGTGAGTCTAGCTCCTGCTATCCCCCCCTTTTTCCCCACCCCGAAAATGATAGTTTGATTGCCGGCTGCTTGTTAAGGCAGGGCAAGTCTAGCTCCCGCTATCCCCCCTGAAAGGTGACATGTGGGGCTCCGGTCAAACAGTAATCACTCGACTCAACTCCCAGCACTACTGTAAGTACATGCCTGCTAATATTCTAGTGGACTTATTGGTTGAAAGCTTCACTTTTGACCAATAATAAACTTAGTCCTTTCAGACTTGATATCTCTTAAAGGTTTTAATAATCACTACATCTTTTAGGTATTGTACTTATCATGGAGAGTGCTTTCTTAAGCAGTGGGTAACCTGTCTCTCTTTCCAGCTTGGAATGACAGATTGGGTCACCTGCCAACCAACGAGAAGAATTGATGGAGACGGACTAAAGTCGAGACGTCCCATGTTGGATCTATCTACCTGTTACGTATAGACGCAGGACATAACCCCTCATCATAGCAGTGGTAACAAACCTGCTTTCCTGTCATCTGGACTAATTATTCACGGTTATAGACTGTGAAGAACGAGCCGGTGGGTTGTCACCAACACCTGCGACCCCCCCCACATCAGCAACGGCTACGATTTCAACAACACGCAGTGTCACCAACACCAGACACCCCAGTATCACTACATATATTAGCGTTGAGTTCAAATGTTATTTTTTTTTATTTCATTTTCATTTTTCTTTCAAATAGGATATACTTTTCATGTTTCCTTGTTTTATGTTTGCTTTAATAAATAATAAAGTGTTTATCTTTGTGAATTATTATTTCTTTTTCTATTCATTAATTTTCCTGAGGAGGAGCCAGCCTTGGTAATACTGTCTGAAGTTGTTACAGGGGTGAGTAAGCCTTCACACTGGCTCTAAAATAACATTTTCTTTGTTCATCAGTCACATCTCCAGGCCCCTCAGATATTAGTCTTGCTTTCTATTTTGAGTTTTTATTCAAACAAAAAATAGAAGATTTACTGTTATGCAGATTACTGCAATATTGTAATAATTGTATAAATAATGTCAACCCATTCATGACTGCATATCAGAATGGCTAGTTGGACATTTACCAGACAATGATGTCATTTGTTTACTTTTGAACATCAGCAAAAATCAAACATTTCCCCTACTTTGAGCTCCATTTGAAGGTTCTTTTCCTAATAAAAAAATCTAAATCACCTTTATTTCTATAATGTTTTCCATTCTATCAAGTGAGACCAAGAAAACGAGAATACAACCATAAATACTATACGAAAATACACCACAAAGTCGGCATTTTAATCCAAAAACACAGTCGGAATTTTTTCTCATTATGCACTGCGTGCTGCAGGATTTTTTTATATGGTGCACACTGACCACACAGACCCATTCTCTCTCATGAGGGCCTACCAGCTTTCTCCTCCTTGATTTGAAGCCACTAGAATTTTTGAGTATATATACGTCATACACTGTGGCTTGTAAGACGTATATATATGACTGAAACAGTCAAAGGGTTATACTTGAGAATACTTCTCAACTTTATTAATGATAAAATAAATGATCATAGTAATATTGAGGAAACAAACTCAAATACCACTTTGAGTACAGGCAACAGATCCTACATTTATTCATCTTCAACAATGCCAAAACAAAAAAAAAAAAAACTTGAAAAATAAAGAAAAATATTGCAATATCAGAGAAACACTAGTTCCGGTATGACCTTGAGTACAGGTAACATCTCAGTGAATCTGATCTTACATTTGACCTTGAGTACAGGTAACATCACAGTGAATCTGATCTTATGTTTCCTTGCCTTCAATTATGCAAAATTATCTATCACATCATCAAAATCAATGATTTTCCCTATACGTATAGGCTTATTTGTACTTTGTTAATATATAACAGGCTATATAGAAACGAAGGAGTCTTCTCTTATGTTGGTGCAGCACTGTTTTGTGCATTAGTGTCACCTTCTTTAGAGGCTCTATGGTGTCACCCCCTAAATGGTGTCACCTGGGGCAGCCTGCCCCCCTATGCCCCCCCCTTACGATGCCCCTCCTGATCACACCTATAGATATTCTAAGTCAGCTGCATGTTAAGGCACTTTTGTTGACCACTGAACTGTGATTAAAATTCATCCTGATGTTTTTCCAGTTAAGATTAATCTAGCCTAATGCTCCTCTAAGCTAGCCTCTATATTCAAATGAAGAAGCCTGCTGAGTAGGCAAAATGTTGTGTGTGTTAGACAGGAGTGGAGACAAATGGTTTTTGGGACTTGACAAGTTGCTGGAGTGTAATATTTTGTGAAGAGATTCTGGGAAACCTGGAGGTGGGAAGTACAGCACCTACACTCTGCAGTTTGGAGGGTAATCTGAACTGTAATGTCAGCACGCTTCTGACAGGACAGTCATTGAGTGAGCAGTAATAAAAGTGTTTTCTTCGTGGGGTCACCCTACCTAGGTGGGGAACAACTGTACCACAGTGTGTAAATTAAAGGGAATAATGTAACTAGGATATACGAGATTTTAACTAACTCTTGTGTAGTGAAGAAATATGCTGTGTAATAATCAGTAGATCAGCAGTAATATTATTATACTGAAACTTTGGAATTATTGTAGAGAGTTAATTAATTGCAATGTATTAAGAGCATGAAATGTTATGCTTCCTAATGTTCATTTAAATGAAGGGAGGCGGGATACGGTCTGACTTCGGAATTTGAGAACTGGATTAAGAAATCCGAATCCTTAATTAGCCACCAAAAAGCCAAACAATTTTTTATCAGCATCTAGTAAATTTGATTATTTCATTGAATATACATGGTTTAGTATGCTAGTGTTCTTTAGTTGATTATAATAAAAAATTGTGTAAGTAATATGAGTTGAGAAATTGTTTTCCATAATTGTACACGCATTAGCACCAGGTTCTTATGAGGAGGATAGTTGCAAAACAAGGTATGAGTTCTGGAGGGACAACTGGGAACAACACTGAGTTTGCAGCAAATATAATATACCCTCAAACAGCCAGCTTAAGTAGATGACAATGAAATATTTAAAGAGGAATTAAAGAAGAAGCAACAAAGATGAAAAAATACTAAAACATATGTTCAAGAGTGACAGTATGATCATTAAGATCACAAGCTCTAGAAAAGAGATGTGCTTATCACTGAGACTGGAAAACATGAATAAATTCCCAACTGTTAACAGACACTGGCAACCTGAACAATCTAGAAGATTAAAAAAAAAAAAAAAAAAAAAAAAGGCTCTTGCTGTGAATGATTCTTCCCAACAGCATGAGGCCTAATCAATCTAAGAGGCTCAGCAGCAATTTGAGGAACTACTCCCAAGCCTGAAGTAAAAGATACAAGCCTATGAATAGGATGCCTCAGCTCATTAAATTTAATAACTTTAAATATTAATAAACAAGGGCCTAGTAACCCCTTGTCCTGTATAAGATGAAGTTAAGACATGTGCAACATCTGGGTATCTTTATTGTAGACGTTTTGCCATCCAGTGGCTTTATCAATACAAATTTCAAGACATAATTTGAAGACAGAAGATGAGGTAATCAGTCCCTCAGCCTTGGAGTTGGTGCGAAGAGCACCATAGTCGTGGAGATTCTCCTGTATAAATTAATAATTGTGAAAAGAAAAGGTTTATAAGGTTTTCTTTTCTGAGTCACCCCTGGATCAGTGGGAGACTGCCAGTATGTTGAAAAAAATCAAGTAATAAACAAAGTTTAAATTCAATTCTAGCACAGTGGAACCCCAGTTTTCATCTTTAATCCGTTCCAGAAGGTTAGACAAAAACTGATTTGTATGAAAACTGAAGTAATATTTCCCATGAGAAATAATGTAAATCCAATTAATCCATTCCAGACACCCAAAAATATTAACAAAAAATACATTTTATAGAGAATAACTATAGTTTTACATACAAAAAACAATGATAAATAATTGTAAAGCACTAATGAAATGGATAAATGAACATTTAACATCACTTACCTTTACTGAAGACTTGTTGGCATATAGAAGATGGTGAGGGGAAGAGAGGTTATTGTTTGGAAGGGGAATCCCCCTCCATAAGGACTTCAGGTATCAAAGCCCTGGGGTTACTTCCCTTCTTTGTCTTTTACTGGCACTAGGACCAGGTTGAGTGTCACTGGACCCCTGTCTCACAAAAAATCTGTCCAGAGAGGCCTGTTTCTGGCATCTCTTAAGATTTGCCTAAAATGGACATGGCATTATGGTTGAACATGTTGCTGACATGGCTTGCAATAGCTTTGTTAGGGTGATATTTCTCCACAAAACTTTGCACCTCACTCCACTTTGCACAAATGTCCTTAATTGCTGAAGAAGGCACATTCTCCCCCCTCTTCCTTCTCCTCTGCAGCAATTTCCTCAGCTACAGTCTGTTGCTGTTCCAGATGAAGGTCTTGCAGCTCTTCATTGGTTAGCTCTTCCCTGTGGTTGTCCAACTCTCCCACATCCTGGAGTATTGTTCACCGAATGAGTAACAAAGGCAGACTGAGTTACGAACGTATGAGAGGCCGCGTCCTGCGGGCAGGTGGATACGTCTGGTACAGACGATTTCCGAGCAAATGTACGAAAACAGTATGAAAATTTCGCCGAAATAAGTGGTCTAAAACTGAACTGTACAATAACCAGACCAGACAAAAACCAGGGTTCCACTGAATTGAATGGGAGCCAATGCAGCTCATATAAAGAAAGACTAATAGGAACCTCAGAGAAATATGGTACCAGTCCAGCTGCCCAATTCATTAGACTCAAGTCTCTCTAAGTAGTAGTTAGGCAACTTCACAAGCATACAATTTCAATAATTAATTTGAGAGGAAACAAATTCATGGATAAAGGCCAAGAACTGCTGATCAAGATATTTTCTAACTGCACAGAAATTACTTATAAGAAAACGGCAAGATTTTACAATTTGGTTGACTTGTCCAACAAATGACAATGAAGAATCCAAGAAGACACCTAGATCCCTCACTGATCCCACAGGCTACAAACTCGGACAATTACAATCAAATGCACCAAAATCTCCAATCTGAAGTTTCTTCTGATAATCAAAACCTGTCTTACTCTCATTTACTTTTAATTTTCTATTTGTCATTCAAGTCCAAATATTCAGAAACAGAACTAAAGCATTTAGAGTCCAGATGTAGATCTGATTACGTATTGCCAATGTGAAAACGATAATAAACCCCAAATGTTTTTCTTTGGACTATGGTGTTGTTACAAAGGAAGCCTGAGAGCTATATGGAAATATATACTCTGGGCTTTGGTAAGGCTCCTACTTATCCTCAGGAACCTGACAGGCAGGCCCCATTTTACAGTGCTTTGCTTATACCGTAGTTTTTAATTATATCCATTCTTCATTTATTCAGTTTTCTTATAAAAACATATTCAACACTCACTATAAGCTAAGGATGAAAATATTTTAAGGTAAGTAATGCGTGTACTGCTATTGCATTTTTTTAGGCCTAGCTATAATGCTTACTTAATATATGATAGTGTTAATATGCTATCAGGCTTTTATATTCCTTTGAAAGTAAAAAGATACTATTCACTTTACAGCAATTTTTGCTTAACAGCAGTAGCACAGAACCTAACCTGCTGTATAAGCGTGGCCCATCTGTATATCCCACACTGGTGTAAAAAAAAAAAAAAAAAAAAAAGTACCATTATACCTATAAAAACTGCAAGTGTTTACATATTCTAGGCGAGATTATTTTCTAGATCTAGTTCTAGGTGATTCTCTACTGGGTGTTTTGCTGTTCATATGAATGGATGTCCATGGACTGATCAGGATCCTTCTGCCTAGAACAATAGCTCCAGCCAGCTCCCTTGTTATGAATCTTGGCTCTGTGTTTGTGCCAAGACATTTATTTGGATTCAAACCTTTATTTTTTCAGTCAACTGCCAGAACTATGAATTGAATTACTGACATTAGAGCCCAATTGCACAATACGTATGTACATGATTTTGAAGTATGTATCTTTCGTTTTATGCTGTAGATGCATTCCAGGTTCCTATCAGCCACATTAAGTTCAATCAGGTCATTAACCCTTTGACTGTTTCCGACGTATAAATACGTCTTACGAGCCAATGTTTCTGACGTATTTATACGCATAAATTCTAGCAGCTTCAAATCAAGCAGGAGAAAGCTGGTATGCCCACATGTGAGAGAATGGGTCTCCATGGTCAGTGTGCACCATATAAAAAAAATCGGGGAGCCAGTGGTGCATTGTGGGAATGCCATTTCAGTTGTCCTTTTTCAGCATGTCTAGCGGTAAGAAATATGTGATTCCCCAGCAAATCTGGGATCCCTTTTCTTCCCCAAGTGTGCTCTAACACAGATGGAAGTGTCAGTGAAGATCATTTCATGTTTTGGAGGAGTTTGAGACCAAAAAGCAATGGAGGAGGAGGAGGGGGAGGAGGGAAGGAAGAGGAGGAGGAGGAGGAGGGAAGGAAAAGGAGGAGGAGGAGGAGAAGAGGAGGAGGAGGAGGAGGGAAGGAAGAGGAGGAGGAGGAGGAGGAGAAGAGGAAGAAGAAGATGTAATAATATTGTTCCCTTGAAGCAAAAAAAAAAAAAAGTCCACCCCATGACAGGAAAAGATAAGGGGGAGATAAATTGATAAGAGCGCTTTGATGAGCGTAAAGGGGGGGGGGTAATATTACAGACATCGCCCTCCCTTTTTTTTGCTGGTACAAAAAACATTTGTTTTTGTCTATTTGTCTGTCTGTAAAGCCCCTGTTGTCCATTAGCTCTCTGTCTCGAGAGACCCACAAGACTGTTCTCACGTTTACTCACATCTTCAAGCAGAGTATAGCATTTGTCTGGATTCGGGGGTTTATCCTAGGAATTTACACTATGTATACTTGTTTTATGGTACCTGTGAGACAGATGGCGACGATAGAAAGGAGACAGTTGAAAGATATGAAGGGGGAGAAAGATAATTAGATAGAATGAGGAGGGGAAGCAGATCCGACCCATTGTTTTGACAGGCGGGGGGGGTAGTGCTAATGAGACATATGTCCTTTGACAGCTGTGACTGCTGATCAAAAAAAATTAAAGCCACACACCCCCAAAAAAAGGGGGGGGGGAAGGAGGAGGAGGAGGAGGAGGAGGAGGGGGGGAAGGGGAGGAGGAGGAGGGGAAGGGGGGGAAGGGGGGGAGGAGGAGGAGGAGGAGGGGAGGAGGAGGGGAGGGGGGGAGGGGGGGGGAGGAGGGGAGGAAGGAGGGGAGGAGGAGGGGAAGGAGGAGGGAGGAGGAGGGGGAGGGGAGGAGGGGAGGAGGAGGAGGAGGAGGAGGAGGGGAGGAGGAGGAGGGGAGGAGGGGGGGGAGGAGGAGGAGGGGGAGGAGGAGGGGGGAGGAGGAAGGAGGAGGAGGAGGGGAGGAGGAGGGGGGAGGAGGAGGAGGGGGAGGAGGAGGAGGAGGAGGAGGAGGAGGAGGGGGAGGAGAGGAGGGGGAGGGAGGAGGAGGGGGGGGGAGGAGGGGAGGAGGAGGGGGGGAGGGGGAGGGGGAGGGGGAGGGAGGAGGAGGAGGAGGGGGGAGGAGGGGAGGGGGAGGGAGGGGGAGGAAAAGGAGGGGAGGAGGGGGGAGGGGGAGGAGGGGAGGGGGAAGGGAAGGGGAAGGAGAAGGAAAAAGGAGAAGGAGAAGGAGAAGGAGAAGGGGAAGGAGAAGGAGAAGGAGAAGGAGAAGGAGAAGAAGGAGAAAAAAGGGAAGAAAGGAGAAGGAGAAGGAGAAGGAGAAGGGGAGAAGAAGGAGAAAGGAGGAGAAGGGAAGGAAAAAGGGGGGAAAAAGGGGAAAGGAGAAGGAGAAGGAAAAGGAGAAGAAGAATTGTTTTTTTTTTGTAAACAAGTTTTGTAAACAATATTTTGATAATTATGTTTGTGTGCTTATTGTGTTGATACAACGATTTGTATATTGTACATTTGACCTTACTTTGGTTCATAGGCCACATAAGTTATGTAAAAAAATAAAATAGGAAAAAAAAAAAAAAAACCTTCAATTACAAGTAAATAAAGTTTCCGGGGGGAGCGGCAGCGCCGTGTTGCCATACGCGGTTTTTTTCTGCAAACTTCCGGCTCTATCTGGAAGTACCGAGGCCAAAAAATTTTTTTTTTGGACTAAAAAAACTCAAAAAATAATCTTAACATTTTATAAGAAAAAAATTTTTTTTTTTTGTATTTGGGAAAAGAATGACGTTTTAGAGAGGGGGCCTGAAACAGTCAAGGGGGTTTAAAAATTATCTCAAAACATGATAAGAATCTCCAATACATTTTTCAAACCACACCAATCACATGCAATTAATGCATTTAGCACTTACAGAATGACTGACAAATACAACATTTCATAATAATCAATTCTTATAAGGTGAATCCAAATAAAGTGAACTAAGCCTATAAAAACAACCCTCAAAACATGGCTTTAAGAACTACTAAGACAACCCCCTTATCATGCCAGCTTTACTAACACTGGTGTAGTCATATGGTTGTTTGTGTTGTATGTACAGGAACAGGGAAATGAGTTAGAAACTATAAACAAGTGGCAAATTGAGGGAAAAAAGTGAGAATCCTGCCTTTGGTGTTTGTAAGGGAGTAAGTGTGTGATCAAGGGGTTGGGTGTGTTCCTAGTGGGCCATCAAGCCCTTATGCAGAAATGAAATTTTCAGACTTTAAAACAAAGTTTACTTGGAGAGAGTTCCAGGGGTCAACGTCCCCACGGTCCAGTCTGTGACCAGGTCTCATGGTGGATCAGAGCCTGATCAACCAGGCTGTTACTGCTGGCTGCATGCAATCCAACGTACAAGCCACAGCCTGGCTGGTCAGGTACCGACTTTAGGTGCTTGTCTAGTGCCTGCCTGAAGACAGCCAGGAGTCTATTAGTAATCCCCCCTATGTACGCTGGGAGGCAGTTGAACAGTCTCAGGCCCCTGACACTTATTGTGTTGTCTCTTAATGTGCTATTGACACCCTTGCTTTTCATTGGGGGGATGTTGCATCGTCTGCCGAGTCTTTTGCTTTCGTAGCGAGTGATTTTCGTGTACAAGTTCGGTACTAGTCTCTCTAGGATTCTCCAGGTGTATATAATCATGCATCTCTCCCACCTGCGTTCCAGGGAGTAAAGGTTCAGGAACTTCAAGCGCTCCCAGTAATTGAGGTGTTTTATCTCCGTTATGAGCGCCGTGAAGGTTCTCTGTACATTTTCTAGGTCAGCAATTTCACCTGCCTTGAAAGGTGCTGTTAGTGTGCAGCAATATTTCAGCCTAGATAGAACAAGTGACCTGAAGAGTGTCATCAAGGGCTTGGCATCCCTAGTCTTGAAGGTTCTCATTATCCATCCTGTCATTTTTCTAGCAGATGCGATTGATCCTCCGACATGATCACTCCCAGGTCTTTGACGTTGGTTTTTCGCTCTATTTTGTGGCTAGAATTTGTTTTGTACTCTGATGAAGTTTTAATTTCCTCATGTTTACCATATAGGAGTAATTGAAATTTCTCATTGTTGAACTTCATATTGTTTTCTGCAGCCCATTGAAAGATTTGGTTGATGTCTGCCTGGAGCCTTGCAGTATCTGCAATGGAAGACACTGTCATGCAGATTTGGGTGTCATCTGCAAAGGAAGACACGGTGCTGTGGCTGACATCCTTGTCTATGTCAGATATGAGGATGAGAAACAAGATGGGAGTGAGTACTGTGCCTGGCGGAACAGAGCTTTTCACCGTAGCCGCCTCAGACTTTACTCTGTTGACTACTACTCTTTGTGTTCTGTTTGTGAGGAAATTATAGATCCACCTACCAACTTTTCCTGTTATTCCTTTAGCATGCATTTTGTGTGCTATTACGCCATGGTCACACTTGTCGAAGGCTTTTACAAAGTTTGTATATATTACATCTGCATTCTTTTTGTCTTCTAGTGCATCTAGGACCTTGTCATAGTGATCCAGTAGTTGGGACAGACAGAAGCTATCTGCTCTAAACCCACGTTGCCCTGGGTTGTGAAACTGATGGGTATCTAGATGGGTGGTGATCTTGCTTCTTAGGACCCTTTCAAAGATTTTTATGATATGGGATGTTAGTGCTATCGGTCTGTAGTTCTTTGCTATTGCTTTACTGCCCCCTTTATGGAGTGCGGCAATGTCTGTTGTTTTTAGTAACTGTGGGAATACCCCCGTGTCCATGCTCCTTCTCCATAGGATGGTAAAAGCACGTGATAGGGGCTTCTTGCGGTTCTTGATAAACACGGAGTTCTATGGGTCTGGCCCTGGGGCAGAGTGCATGGGCATGTCATTTATCGCCTGTTCGAAATCATTTGGTGTCAGGATAACATCAGATAGGCTTGTGTTTACCAAATTCTGTGGCTCTCTCATAAAAAATTCATTTAGATCTTCGACTCTCAGTCTGGTTAGCGGCTTGCTAAAAACTAAGTCATATTGGGACTTGAGTAGCTCACTCATTTCCTTGCCATCATCTGTGTAGGACCCATCTTGTTTAAGTAGGGGCCCAATACTGGATGTTGTTCTTGACTTTGATTTGGCATAAGAAAAGAAATACTTTGGGTTTCTTTCGATTTCATTTATGGCTTTTAGTTCTTCCCGCAATTCCTGACTCCTATAAGATTTCTTCAGCTTTAGTTCGATGTTTGCTATTTCCCTGACCAGTGTCTCCCTACGCATTTCAGATATATTGGCCTCTTTTAGCCGCTCTGTTATTCTTTTCTGTCACCTGTAAAGGGAGTGCCTGTCTCTTTCTATTTTACATCTACTCCTCCTTTTTCTTAAAGGAATAAGAATTGAGCATACATCGAGTGCCACAGAGTTAATCTGTTCTAGGCATAAGTTGGGGTCCGTGTTGCTTAGTCTATCTTCCCAGCCTTTCCAGAAGGTCACCAACATTTCAGTACAAAAGTGACCCAATAAACCTTCACATCCTCATTTACTTTCAAAATGCAGGCAATGTACACTTCAGCCTTCCAAATTTCAATCTTGTTCACTGATTTCCTTGAATCTCTTCAAAGGGATGGCTAACACTATGTTAGATTTCATAAATTACGTACTGCCATACATACATTTTGATCTGACATGTTCGCATGTATGTGCTGGAATTTACTTGGTTTACTTGGTCCCACTTTATGTTCTTGTTATTGAAGTTGAATTTGGTGAAGGCTCCCTCGTGACTGATCTCATTTTGTTGGTCTGGGACTCCATGCATACATGTCTGAACCTCGATTATGTTGCGATCTGAGTATATTGTTTTTGATATGGTGACATTTCATATCAGATCATCACTGTTAGTGAAGATGAGGTCCAGTGTATTCTCCAGTCTAGTAGGCTCTATTATTTGCTGGTTTAAGTTGAGTTTTGTGCAGAGATTTAAAAGCTCGTGTGAGTGTGAGTTTTCATCAGAGCTGCCTCCTGGTGTTATAACTGCAACAACATTATTTGCTATATTCCTCCATTTTAGTTGCCTCAATTTGAAATCCCCCAGGAGCAAGATGTTGGGGGCAGGAGCTGGAAGATTTTCCAGACAGTAGTCAATTTTCAACAGCTGTTCCTGGAATTGTTGGGACGTTGCATCCGGAGGCTTGTAGACTACCACAATGACTAGGTTTTGGTTCTTGATCTTTACTGCTAAAACTTCCACTGTATCATTTGAGGCATTAAGCAGTTCTGTGCAAATAAGTGAATCTGCGATATACAGGCCACTTCCCCCCCCTCCCCCTTTTACCTGTTCACTCTGTCGCATCTGTATAGGTTGTAACCTGGGATCCATATTTCGTTGTCCAAGTGATCCTTTTTGTGGGTCTCTGTGAAAGCCACGAACATTGCATTTGCCTCTACAAGCAGTCCACGGATGAAAGGTATTTTGTTGTTCGTGGCTGGCTTTAGACCCTGTATATTTGCAAAGAAGAATGTCTCGGACTGGTGGTATTGGTGGTACTGGGTGGGACTTTTTTCCAGCACTAATATCTCTATCTGTTGGTTTGGAGTGGAGGCCACTGACTGTGGTTCCACTCCAGAAATGACTAGATTTGGTGTATGATTTCTGCCATTTCCTGCCAGTTGTTTTTCCATTTCTGGCACTAAAAAACCTCTCCCTCTTGAGTGGCTGTGGCTACCCAGGTTTTCACATGGTCTGGATGTTTTGTATCTTTTTGTCCCCTTTAGATGGTGTGCCTGGCAATTTAAGTTATAGCACTGTCTTTCCTGTACTGAAGAGGGACACATTACAGGGTGAAAAAGCTTACAGGAAGGGAGTTTGCATTTTCCTACTGTCATATGGGAACGGCATTTTCTAGGGTGGTCAAAGTTGCATGTCCCATCCGTTTTTCCAGATTTCCCATGCCTGCAGATACCAAGTGCATAATATGTGCACAGGCTTGGTTTCCATTTGCCTTGAGATTTTGTGACTATTCCCTGTTGGTTCATGTTTTCCTGTCTCATTCCTATCCTCACTAGTACTAACAATGGAGCTCTCACCAGTTGTTTCTGGTAATATATCCTTACTATTGCTAGTGGAGTCCCTTTGTTTGCTATCTCCTGTGGTATTACTAGCTTGTAATATTGGTTTAATCTTGTCCTTGACTACACTTGTTTCCCCACTACAGCTCCTGTCCCCCTCGAGGCCATTTATATGCATTCCCTCATGTGTACAGTTACTGTCTACCTGGACAGCACCTCCAGCCTCACCATTACTGTCTACCAGGACAGCACCTCCAACCTCGCCATTACTGCCTACCAGAACAGCACTTCCAGCCCCACAGTTTCTGTCTACCAGGACAGCACCTCCAGCCTCACCATTACTGTCTACCAGGACAGCACTTCCAGCCCCATATTTACTGTCTACCAGGGCAGCACCTCCAGCCTTACAGTTTCTGACTACATGGCCAGCACCTCCAATCATACAGTTACTGTCGGCCAGGACAGCATCCGCACCAAGGGCAATACCATCCAGCCCAGACTTTTTGTTTTCCCATCTGTTATAGAATGCTTCCAGGTTTTCTATGAAGGCTGATTTGATGTTACCCTCTTTTAATACCAATGTGATTTTAGTCCACAGATTGATCTCATTTGGGTATACCCAAAAACACTTCCCTGATTTAACCCTTTGACTGTTTTGGTCATATATATACGTCTTACGAGCCACCGTTTTTGATGTATATATACTCAAATTATAGCGGCTTCAAATCAAGCAGGAGAAAGCTGGTAGGCCCACATGTGAGAGAATGGGGCTGTGTGGTCAGTGTACACCATATAAAAAAATCTGCAGCACGCAGTGCATAATGAGAAAAAAAAAAAAAACTCCAACCTTTTTTTTTTTTAATTAAAATGCCGACTTTGTGGTCTATTTTCATATAGTATTTATGGCTCTATTCTCGTTTTCTTGGTCTCATTTGATAGAATGGAAAACATATTATAGAAATAGAGGAGATTTTGATTGGTTTTACTATGAAAAGAACCTTGAAATGAGGCTCAAAGTAGGGGAAATGTTTGATTTTTGCCTATGTTCAAAAGTAAACAAATGATGTCATTTTCCAATATATGTCCAAGTAGCCATTCTAATATGCAGTCATGAATGGGTTGACATCATTTACACAATTATTACAATATTGTAGTAGTCTGCATAACAGTAAATCTTCTATTTTTTGTTTGAATAAATAATTCAATTTTTTTTTTTTTTCCAACAAGTCGGCAGTCTCCCACCGAGGCAGGGTGACCCAAAAAAGAAAGAAAATCCCCAAAAAGAAAATACTTTCATCATCATTCAACACTGTCACCACACTCGTACATTATCACTGTTTTTGCAGAGGTGCTCAGAATACAACAGTTTAGAAGCATACACATATAAAGATACACAACATATTCCTCCAAACTGCCAATATCCCAAACCCCTCCTTTAAAGTGCAGGCATTGTACTTCCCATTTCCAGGACTCAAGTCCGACTATATGAAAATAACCGGTTTCCCTGAATCCCTTCACTAAATATTTACCCTGCTCACACTCAGCAGATCGTAAAGGTCCCAAGTACCATTTGTCTCCATTCACCCTATCTAAACGCTCATGCACGCTTGCTGGAAGTCCAAGCCCCCTTTCCCCCCAAAACCTCCTTTACCCCCTCTCCAACCCTTTCGAGGACGACCCCTACCACTCCCTTTCCCTTCCCTATAGATTTATATGGTTTCCGTGTCATTCTACTTTGATCCATTCTCTCTAAATGACCAAACCACCTCAACCCCTCTTCTGCCCTCTGGGCTAATTTCTTTTATTAACTCACACCTTCTCCTAATTTCCACATCCGAATTTTCTGCATAATATTTACACCCCACATTGCCCTTAAACATGGACATCTCCACTGCCTCCAACGTCTCCTCGCTGCTGCATTTACCACCAAACTTCACACCCATATAAGAGTGTTGGTACTACTATACTTTTATTTCATTCCCTTCTTTGCCTCCATAGATAACGTTTTTTGACTCCACATATACCCCAACGCACCACTCACCTTTTTTCCCTCATCAATTCTATGATTAACCTCATCCTTCATAAATCCATCCGCCGACACGTCAACCCCAAGGTATCTGAAAACATTCACTTCTTCCATACTCCTCCTCCCAATTTGATATCCAATTTTTCTTATCTAAATCATTTGAACCCTATCACCTTACTCTTTTCTATGTTCACTTTCAATTTCTACCTTTACACACATTCCCAAACTCATCCACTAACCTTTGCAATTTTTCTTTAGAATCTCCCATAAGCACAGTATTATCAGCAAAAAGTAACTGTCCCAAATTTCCCATTTTGAATTTGATTCTCCATAATTTAATCCCACCCCTCTCCCAAAAAACCCTAGCATTTACTTCCTTTACAACCCCATCTATAAATATATTAAACAACCATGGTGACATTACACATCCCTGTTAAGACCTACTTTTACCGGGAAGTAGTCTCCCTCTCTTCTACACACCCTAACTGAGCCTCACTATCCTCATAAAAAAACCCTTTTCAGCATTTAAAAACTTTCCACCTATTCCATATACTTGCAACATCTGCCACATTGCTCCTCTATCCACTATCATATGCCTTTTCTAAATCCATAAATGCAATAAAAACTTCCCTATCTTTATCTAAATACTGTTCACATATATGCTTCAATGTAAACACCTGATCTACACATCCCCTACCCACTCTAAAACCTCCTTGCTCAAACGCAATCCTACATTCTGTCTTACCTCTAATTCTTTCAATTATAACCCTACCGTACACTTTTCCTGGTATACTCAGTGAATGTGAATGTGATGTTACATAATTTATCTTCTTCTAGCCCACTATAAAAATTAATTACTGGAATACTGTTAGTGTCTTCCTGTGTAAAAACTGAGAGAAAATAATATTTAAAAATTGAGCACATTTCATTCTCTTTGTCAGTAAGGTGCCCATAGTTATTTTTAAGGGGACCTATCTTATCTCTAACTTTTGTTCTATAGACCTGGAAAAAACTTTTTGGGTTAGTTTTAGAATCCCAAGCAACTTTAATTTCATAATCCCTTTTAGCTTTTCTTATCCCCTTTTTAATGTCCCTCTTAATGTTAATATACTGATTCATAAGATGACCCTCACCTCTTTTGATACTCCTATAAATTCCTTTCTTATGCCCTAGTAGATATTTGAGCCTATTATTCATCCATTTTGGGTCATTTCTTTTTGATCTAATTTCTTTATATGGGATAAACGTTCTTTGAGCAGCATGTATAGTGTTCAGAAAACTGTCATATTGATAGCTCACTTCGTTACCCCAGTCAACAGATGATAAGTGTTCTCTAAGCTTCATCATTCCACCAATCACTCCTCTTTCCTCCTGCCCCCACCCTCCTATAACCACAAACTTCTGCCCCATATTCTAATACTGCATTTTTAAAACTATTCCAACCCTCTTCAACCCCCCCACTACTCATCTTTGCACTAACCCACCTTTCTGCCAATAGTCGCTTATATCTCACCCGAACTTCCTCTTCCCTTAGTTTATACACTTTCACCTCCCTCTTACTTGTTGTTGCCACCTTCCTCTTTTCCCATCTACCTCTTACTACTTTCATTATGTGCTACATCATACCTTGTACATTTATCCTCTTTTTCATAAAATATGTATTACTTATTACCAAATCTCTTTCTACACATAGCTCAATTAAAGGCTCCCCATTTACATTTACCCCTGGCACCCCAAATTTACCTACTACTCCTTCCCTAACATTTTTACCCACTTTACCATTGAAATCCCCAACCACCATTACTCTCACTTGATTCAAAACTCCCCACGCATTCACTCAACATTTCCCAAAATCTCTCTCTCTCCTCTACACTTCTCTCTTCTCCAGGTGCATACACGCTTATTATAACCCACTTTTCACATCCAATCTTTATTTTACTCCACATAATCCTTGAATTAATACATTTATAGTCCCTCTTTTCCTTTGCCATAGCTTATCCTTCAACATTATTGCTACTCCTTCTTTAGCTCTAACTTTATTTGAAACCCTGACCTAATCCCATTTTTTCCCCTCCACTGAAACTCTCCCACCCCCTTCAGCTTTGTTTCCCTTAAAGCCAGGACATCCAGCTTCTTCTCATTCATAACATCCACAATCATCTCTTTCTTATCATCTGCACAACATCCACGCACATTCAGACTTCCCACTTTGACAATTTTCTTCTTCTTATTTTTTTAGTAATCTTTACAGGAAAAGGGGTTACTAGCCCATTGTTCCCGGCATTTTAGTTGACTTTTACAACACGCATGGCTTACGGAGGAAAGATTCTTATTCCACTTCCCCATGGATATAAAAGGAAAAGTAATAAGACCAAGAACTATTAAGATAAAACCAAAGAAAACTCAGGTGAGTGTGTATAAATAAATGTGTACATGTATGTGTAGTGTGATCTAAGTGTAAGTAGAAGTAGCAAGACATACCTGTAATCTTGCATATTTATGAGACAGACAAAAAACATCAGCAATCCTACCATCATGTAAAACAATCACAGGCTTTCGTTTTACACTCACTTGGCAGGACGGTAGTACCTCCCTGGGTGGTTGCTGTCTACCAACCTACTACCTATTCAAAATAATTCAAAATTGCAAGAATAATATCAGAGGGGCCTGAGATGTGACTGATGAACAAATAAAGTGTTATTTTAGAGCCAGTAATGTCTGTATTGTTCATTCTAGACCCTATTTTGAAATTGTCATGTTTTTAATTTTTGTGAAAATGGCCAAATTGCAAATTTCTGACCATGTTATTGGGTAGTTGAAATCTGTAAATGGGCAGTTTCTTGTACTCAGTCGATAGAAAAAATGGAGTTCTAAAGAAATAGCTACGAGTTTGGTCGACTGGAACAATGGAATTAGCCGAAAATAGGGCTCAAAGTGGGCGAAATCCCCGATTCGTAAATATCACCGAGGTCGCTAACTTTGCGAGAGCGTAATTCCGTCAGTTTTCCATCAAATTTTGTTCTTTTGGTGTCATTAGAATCAGGAAAAGATTCTCTATCATTTCAATTTTTTTTTTTTTTTTTTTTTTTTTTTTTTTTGTAAATTTTGCGACACCAGGAGACCCCTCAGGATTTGGGGTTGCGACAGTCAAGGGGTTAATACTGCTTGTAGATAATTCTTGGAACTCTAATATTTTTTACACTTTGGTTATTTTCACCAAGAGACCCTAGCTGCCTTTCCAGAAGGTCACCAACATTTCAGTACAAAAGTGACCCAATGAACCTTCACATCCTCATTTACTTTCAAAATGTAGGTAATGTACACTTCAGCCTTCAAAATTTCAATCTTGTTCACTGGTTTCTTTGAATCTCTTCAAAGGGATGGCTAACACTATGTTAGATTTCATAAATTACGTACTTCCATACATTTTGATTTAACATGTTTGCATGTATGTGCTGGAATTTAAACCCCTACCTCTGAACATCACTTGTGCCCTTTCCTTCATTTCTCCCTTCACATCATTTTATTTATCCTAGTATACACACCAATATCAAATAATCTTGCTCCATTCTTTTTACATGTCCAAACTATCTCAACAAGCCTTCTTCCACTCTACACTGTACATTTCATACCGCCATATTCTAATTTCTTAATTCCTTATTCTTTGTATAATAGTCACACCATAAAATGATCTCAAACAAGGTATTTCCACTGCTACCAGCTTTATCCTCACTGCAGCATTTGAAAAACATGCTTCACAATCATACAATAGTTTCAGAACTACTATATCACTAGAATCATTCCAATTTGTTAATGCAGTGGCACAGTTATACTTTCCACAGACAACCAAACACTTTCTCTCCCTCATCTCTCCTAATTACCTTGTACTTCATACACCCATCTTCTACATCCACTCTCCACTATCTAAATACTGTCACCACCACCTCTTTCATTCTCACGTTTATACAGTGGACCCCCGGTTTACGATATTATTTCATTCCAGAAGTATGTTCAGGTGCCAGTACTGACCGAATTTGTTCCCATAAGGAATGTTGTGAATTAGATTAGTCCATTTCAGACCCCCAAACATACACATACAAACGCACTTACATAATTGGTCGCATTGGGAGCTGATCGTAAACCGGGGGTCCACTGTACTTCCACTTATTCTTAACATTTTCATTCATGAAAAAAACACTAAACCCCTTAGGTCCAATGAAAACATTTTCATTAACTGGTGTGTCTGTCTTCATATGAAACAGCGATATACAATCACATCAAATGTATATAGCACTTGTCAAAGTTCCACTGTTCATGAAAACCATTCTATTTACAGTAGTGCCTCACTCACCTCTTGTACACGTCACATCTTTTAGCAAATGATAATTGTTAATGGAGGAAGAATGTACAGTATAGTTTATGTACAGTAGTTAGTAAAAGCATAATTCCTTCAAGATGGGTTCTTTGATGAAGGGTTTTTTATCCAAGAAATTGAAGTCAAACTCACCTTCCTCAATTCAAACCTGATTATCTCTCTTTCTCCAGATGATGTATAACTCTTACAGGTTAAGTGCAATGATTTTAATAACTTGGCGGGGGCTGGCACACTGAATCTTTCAATGGGTACAGTATTTAACTGCGTATTATCTTCCTTTTGTTTAAATATTTTTGTACTATGCTGAATAATGTAAACTCTTTAAACTTTAATAATTCATTACAGATAAACTAGTGTGTATACTGTAAGTCTGTAAATTAATGTTGAATTTATTTATCACAGATTCAAACATTATCAGGAATATAAATGTATTATTTTGCTCTCGATGATATTCCACCATAGACAGCAAAACACATACCACACTGAGACGCTTCACAATTCTTTTATCCAAAGACAACTTGCAGGAACCTCTTCAGACCAATGAAGCAATGCACAAACAAGTACTATACTCAACAACACCTATAAAGACAATATGCCACTGGGGTTCCATCAACAATGACAAACTTGCAGAAACCAACTCAGCCCACATGATGTACTATACAGACATTTAACCAAACGACATCAAACTATGGTGCTCCAAAGGGTAACCATCCACCACAACAAACTTGCAGGGGTCCCAGTAGTTCCTTCTGAGGTACACCTGGGGGTACCTTAAGGATATTACTGAAACATACCTTAATAAGACGGAGAATGCGTCCGATCCTGAAGACCCGGACTACCCTGAGAAGTGTCGGGCTGATGGGGAAATTGGTAAGCACATCTTGGAGGAGGATTCCCATGATGGATGCGAAGACAAGGATGAAGTCAAAGAGATTCCATGGAACCGTAAAATAATGATGGCGTAAGCCAATGATCTTGACTATCGCCTCTGTATGGAATAAGGACAAGCAAATTAGGTTTTGTTATTTAATAATGGTCAATATTTTTTTAAAACAGGAAACTCTTATGAATTGTAAAGAAAACTGCTTGTCCATTTATATCTGATGCCACTTTTCCTTCACAAACTCCCATATTTTAGGAGGCAGCCACATGCAGAATTTTTTCCGGACTTTTTAAATGTCTTCAAGTGCTGAAGATTACTAAAGGAACATCTGAAACATTTTCCAAAGAATTTTACACGAGTGTTGATACCAAATATCCCATTAATGGATCAGCCACTACTTGTTTGTACTAAAAACAATTAATGTTGAGAAGATAATAATTCTATCTAAGCATATTCAAGTGAGAAAAAGAAGCTAAGAAACAGTAAAGGGCAAACAAGAATAAAAGAAACACTCCTGTAAAAAAAGAGTATTCATAATGAGGGCATGTTGTGTTGAATGGTGAGAGCACCAGGTGGTACTGCAGTGTGAGTGAAGTCCAGGCAAACCATCAATGGCAGGAGGAGAGGGTACCTTCTATTACCTATGTCACTGAGCTTCTGTGGGAATCTGAGCTCAACCACTTATAAAATGCAGTGGAACCCCAGTTTTTGAACTTAATCCTTCCAGAAAGTCATTCTAAAACCAATACATGCAAAAACTTAATCAATATTTCCCATAAGAAATAACGTAAATACAATTAATATGTTTCAGACACCCAAAAATATTCACAAAAAAATCATTTTTTAAAGAATATGACTAATATCAACTCTACGGCTTATTTATCTATCACAATTGATCTAATAGCACCGTGTCTTCCTTTGCAGATGACACCTGAATCTGCATGACAGTGTCTTCCATTGCAGACACTGCAAGGCTCCAGGCGGACATCAACCAAATCTTTCAGTGGGCTGCAGAAAACAATATGAAGTTCAACGATGAGAAATTTCAATTACTCAGATATGGTAAACACGAGGAAATTAAATCTTCATCAGAGTACAAAACAAATTCTGGCCACAAAATAGAGCGAAACACCAACGTCAAAGACCTGGGAGTGATCATGTCGGAGGATCTCACCTTCAAGGACCATAACATTGTATCAATCGCATCTGCTAGAAAAATGACAGGATGGATAATGAGAACCTTCAAAACTAGGGAGGCCAAGCCCATGATGACACTCTTCAGGTCACTTGTTCTATCTAGGCTGGAATATAGCTGCACACTAACAGCACCTTTCAAGGCAGGTGAAATTGCTGACCTAGAAAATGTACAGAGAACCTTCACGGCGCGCATAACGGAGATAAAACACCTCAATTACTGGGAGCGCTTGAGGTTCCTAAACCTGTATTCCCTGGAATGCAGGCGGGAGAGATACATGATTATATACACCTGGAAAATCCTAGAGGGACTAGTACCGAACTTGCACACGAAAATCACTCACTACGAAAGCAAAAGACTTGGCAGACGATGCACCATCCCCCCAATGAAAAGCAGGGGTGTCACTAGCACATTAAGAGACCATACAATAAGTGTCAGGGGCCCGAGACTGTTCAACTGCCTCTCAGCATACATAAGGGGGATTACCAACAGACCCCTGGCAGTCTTCAAGCTGGCACTGGACAAGCACCTAAAGTCGGTTCCTGACCAGCCTTGCTGTGGCTCGTACGTTGGTTTGCGTGCAGCCAGCAGCAACAGCCTGGTTGATCAGGCTCTGATCCACCAGGAGGCCTGGTCACAGACCGGGCCGCGGGGGGGTTGACCCCCGGAACTCTCTCCAGGTAAACTCCAGGTAATATGACATAATAAATAATGTAAATAACATAGAAACCTGAAACACACTCTAGAATGAATAAAATATGTCATTATGTATGTGGAGTGGTGGTGGTGGTGGTGGTGTTGGGTTTATAAGGGCCACTGACAGCATTCGCCATACATATAGTGTTGGTGGTGGCGGTGCTGTCAGTGGCTCTATATACCTCAAACAACAATGGAGGAGTCAGTTTCATGTCATTTTTCTATTGCTTAATCGCTTAACTTACTTGCTACACCGTTAATGCTACACTTCATCGCTGGCTGGTACTATAGCCTTTATCGACTCCTGCTGCTTTTGTATCGTACATATTGTAGAATTATTGAAGAAGGCACATTCTCCCCCTCTCTCAGCCCTTTACCAAAGGACTGGTTGGCACTAGGAACTTTCTTTGGACCCATGGTGGTTTATTTCATAGTCAATTAATAAACAAGTACCAAAAACAAGGGATTATTACGAAATAGTTTGGAATGCGCAAAGTAATGCTCACTCAACCAGTGACAGAGGCAGACAGACGCATAGTGGCGGCGTACCCAGGCAGGCGGACGAGTATAATACGTCCGATTACCAGATCAAGGTCTGATATCCAGAACAAAATTTCACACAAAAAATGGTCCTAAAACTGAGATGTCCAATAATTGGAGCATGCGAAAACCGGAGTTCCACTGTAATAATCTTTATTTCTACAAGTGCAAGATACAACTTGCACAGACCTAGCTGACATCAGCGACATACTACGTATATAGAAGGCCCCTCGTTATGAAGAGCATTTAAAGCAACTTAGGTTAATTTTGTCCCCACACAAGTCAACTAACACCCAAGTACCTACTTGCTCCAGGTGAATCAAGTGTAATGGTATTAGTTGTTAGAAATGTAAAATTTTGAATATGGTTCCTCAGAATAATTTCCCAACAAGCACTTTTCTGACTTTCCCCAGACAAGGTTAGGCAAGAATTATGTTATATTCAACCACTGGAAAACATTATTATAGCAATGATAAATACTACTTTTTTAAAATTTATAGACACCACTTAAAAGGCATATCAGTTCTCTGGTACATCAGTGCATGCACACAGAATAACACGAGAGGTCACCAACACACAAATATGTTGCATTCCCGGCTTTTCAACCTACAAACGATTTGTTTAATTAGAAAAAACAAGAGTATGAGATTTAGTGTTACATGTGTGTTTGTACTACAATTTGGTGTTAATAATCGATATGTGTAACATGGGATGCATTGTTAGTTGGAGACCTTCTGTACATTATTATTTCTTGTAATCTAAAAGATTAGCTTTGGCATTTATGGAATCATTATTTCAGTCACTACTCATCATATTGTTTATGAAACAAAAAAAAAATCATGTTAAAGAAATCGCACCCAGGCCAAAGATGGTGGTGAAAAGAGCATTGAAGACTTCCAATGTAAAGGCAACTGTGCGTGACTGATGGTAGTGTTCGATGGCCATCGTCACCATGTTTAGGAAGATCAATACGAAAATCGAGATCTCAAATCTGCAACGAGAAAAACATAAGCCAAAGTTAATACTGAAGTCATAATTGCATCAACATATAAAATTTAGAAAAGCATTACTGAATATATAGAATAAATATGATAAGGAATGGTGACCATTTCCTTTCATTATTTTTGGTGACCTAATTTTCATGTATTTACACATCACAAATTTTCAGAATAGGCAATTTTATAACATTTTAACACATAATTTTTAATGAAAATCACTTAAACAATCTGGATAATAATGTCAATAGCTTTTTAGCCATACATATTTTTTCATTAACACCTGAATGGTTGTGTATGATGTCCTTCCCCTTTCTATTGTGTGTGATATGCGAGCCACAATGATAATTCCAACATAAAAAAAAGAACTAGCCCTGCTGGAAGGAAACCTTCAAAGCAGGTATGGTTACTGAACACAGTGGAATGCATGATGATATTTTTATCATCCTGCTGAAGTCTCTGAATTAAGGCTGATTTTTTTTTTTTCAAACCCATTTCGTGTTATTGAGTATGACAGGAATAACCTTTTTGTACGATGGTTGTTAGGTAAACATAGTTCTTGCTCTAACCTTGAAAAATTGTAATACGGAGCAGAGTAGCTGCACAATGTACTAATTTTAATAAAAAAAATTATTGCAAGAGGTCAAACTCCTCACCTACTAATTATTAACCCTTTCAGGGTCCCCAGGACCTCTCCGAGACTTGTTCTCAGGGTCCCCCAAATTTCAAAAAATAAAAAAATAATTTTTTCTTATGAAAAGATATAAAATCATTTCCCGATCATAATGACACCAAAAGTATGAAATTTGATGAAAAACTTATGGAATTATGCTCTCGCGAAGTTAGCGGTCTCGATGATATTTACGCATTGGCGATTTTGCCCACTTTGAGCCCTATTTTCGGCCAATTCCAGTGTGCTAGTCGACAAAAATCATAACTATTTCGCTAGAACTCCATTTTTTCTGTCGAGTGAGTACAAGAAATCACCCATTTACCGATTTCAACTATCCAATAAAGTGGTCAGAATTTAGCAATTTTGCTAATTTCACACAAATTTCAAAAGATGCCAATTTCCGAATAGGGTCCAGAATAAACAAGAAAGACATTCCTGGCACTAAAATAACAAGTTCTCTGTTCGTTAGTCACATCCCCAGGCCCCTCATATTTCTTTGGTTTTCCACTTTGAATTTTTATTCTTACAAAAAATAGAAGATTTACTGTTATGCAGACTACTGCATTAGTGTAGAAATGGTATAAATAATATCAGCGCACTTGTGAAAGAATATAAGACTCACCAGTTGATGTGTATTGGACGCTTGGCATGATTTGTTTACTTTTGAACTTTGGTAAAAATCAAACATTTCTGCTACTTTGAACTCAATTTATACTTTTCATTATAAAACCAGTCAAAATCATCTCAATTTGTGTAATATGTCTTCCATTCTATAAAATGAGACCAAGAAAACTAGAATACAACAAATACCATACGAAAATACAGTGCAAAGTTGCTGTTTTAATTAAAAAACACGGTCAAAGTTTTTTTTTATCTCATTACGCACTGTGTGCTGCAGAATTTTTTTTGTACTTCGCACACTGACCACATAGACCCATTCTTTCATATGTAGGCCTACCAGCTTTCTTTCACTAGATTTGAGGGCACTAGAATTTAGGCGTACTAGTACGTCAAAAACCCTGGGGCGTAAGCCGTACTAGTAAGGCCGAAACCCTGAAAGGGTTAACCAACTGTTTTGATGCAGCCCATTCCTCTTGGTTGTGCTGAATTTAGATCTGAATTCATGTACTATACAAGATGATGCTGCAGTTTGAAGGGCCATCTGAACTGTGATATCTGTGTATTTCCTGAAAGGTAACTACTGAATGAGTGAATGTGAATCTTTTCATCTTTGGGTAACCTTTTCTTGGTGGGAACGATCCTGTCACTGGCATAAATGCTCAAAGCTCTCCTCATACAGCATTGCCTTGGCAGATTTGGATGTTCACTTTCAACTTCTCTTACCCTGGTACCATCCCTTTCAAAAGACTCAACAATCCCCTAAGTATAATGCATACATACATATGCACACATTTTTTATTTGGCTTTTAATGTATTTGCTGTAGAAGTGTGAGCAAATTAACTTTTATGAAGGGATTGACCTGAGGCATAGAGGTGGAAAGGGCAGTGTCTGCACTCTGAAGAAGGGTTGCAGTCAGATGGTAATCTGAACTGTAATGTTAGCACACTTCTGACACGACAGAAAATGAATGAATTATGGAGAACATGTTTTCTTCTTTGGATCACCCTGCCTTGGCAGATGGTCACTGAGGTATACAAAAAAATATTAATTTCTTGATGAATCTGTTAAACAAATCTGAGCCCACTACATGTGCATAAACCAAACATATACAGAAAATCAATGCATTTGAATAACAGAAAAAATGTTAATGTCTGGTATGTATGTTGTATGCATCATTAGTGTGGTTATCATTCTTAACATGACTTCTCACCTCCTCTTAACACTGTACTTATTAGTACTGCTTCTAGATAGGTTTTCAATTCAAACTAAATTTAGTTGCAAAAATTGAATATTACCACAGAAGCTTTGATCAAAGACGAGTATAAGCTACATGTATATGGCATATGGTAATGATAAACACTGCTAAACATTATCATTATGTTGGTATATTCATGGAAAACATTAAACAGATGTGGGTCATTCAGTGTTTCATGGCAAGAAAAATGGGGATGGTAGAGGAAAGGAAATAGAAGTGTTTATGGAAGGACAGGGAAAAAAAAGAAAAAAGTCACGGTCACTGTAGCAAATTAAGTGTTAGTCAAGAAATCATAGAAAAATCTGCATTACCTCTGCAATTGTGTCAAAAGAAATAAGGACATTTCCCCAGTGGTCAATTAGCCAAGAAAACAGATTTATTAATTACACATTTCTTTGATTAGATACTTTTACACGTACAGTGGTCCCTCGCTTTTCGTAGTTCTCGGCAATCGTAAATTTCGCCAATCATGGGGTATTTTCGTATAAACATGAACTCGCTTTTTATAGGTTGACTCGCGAATAGTAGTTCATCCTGGACACGTATGCACGGTGTGAGCCGGGGCGGCCTCCCTACCCAGCCAGTCTGGCATTGTTTACCAGTGAGTGAAGGTCCCCTCAAGTGCTCCTACGAAATATTTCATAATATTCCACTCATTTTAGTGCTTGCAAGTACTAAATAAGCTACCATGGCTCCAAAGAAAGCTCCTAGTGCCAAGCCTGTGGTAAAGAAGGTGAGAAATATGTACAGTGACAAAGTCTTGGGCCATTTTAGGGAAGTGTTAAAGAGACGCCAGAAACAGAGCTCTCTCCACAGTTACTTTGCGAGACAGGACTAGAGTGACTCTCAAGGTGGTCCAAGTGGCATTAAGAAACAGAGAAGAGAAGCAACCCCAGAGAAGCAATTGGTACCTGAGGTGTTACTGGAAGGGGATTCCCCTTCCAAACTGTAAACAATCCAATCTCTCCTCCCCCAGTCTCCCATACACTAAGAAGAATCTCCAATAAAGGTAAGTGATAAGCTGTTAATGTTTCATTCATCATTTCCCATTGTATTGTTTATGTACTACATGTATATTTCATATAAAAAATTTTTTGTTTTAATACTTCTGGGTGTCAGGAACGGATTAATTGTATTTACATTATTTCTTATGGGGAAAATTGATTCGCAAATCGTAAATTTCGTTTATAGTAACGGCTCCAGGAACGGATTAATTACGAAAAACGAGGGACCACTGTATATATACTAGTACTGTACTAGAATAGTGGCACGTGTACCTCTACTATTATAATATTTCTATTATGGGACAATGAGAAGCCAACTTTTGAATATGTCACACATATCAATGTCTTGCTCTCAGTTAATATAGGATGCTAAACTAAGTCCTAGCCACTACCATTCAAACTGTTGTTCAATGAATGTTGTGGAGCACAAGCAAGAGCAGAGACCTGTGTAAGCCAAGACCTGCACAAACTGCAATCTGAGCCAAGACCTGTGCAGCCCACACCATTCCAATTCATAATTCTTCTATGGTGTGCAGACGAACCTTACCTATGACTGGATACTTGTTGAGGCACTGCCATGATTATCTGAGCCCATGCTGATCTTCATTGTTTACCTAGTAAATAGCCAGTTGTTTTACTTGAAACGTCGTATTCATGATCGCCAAGGTGTCTTCCAAGCCCGATTGTTTTCTTACATATGAGTATGATGTCGCTTGCAAGTGGGCCCAGTTATGTTGGGTAGTGTAGACCCACTGTCAGGATTACCTATCTATAGTGACAGGGTAAGAACTAAACTTGGTGTTCTGTTCCCAGTATTTAATCTACCTAAGTTTCGAATGTTTCCAGTCGATTTAGCCCTTACTACTACTGCACATAAACCATTTTGTGGTTTTACCATTCAGCTTATAAAAAATAGTCTTTCTAGTATCTTTTTAAAAGCTCTTCTTTTTGTTTACTGGGTCATGCTTCAATCTAGGATATAAATAACATTATTGGAGATAAGTGACTGTAGAGCACAGTGCACCATACACATTTTGTGATGTACAGCTTTACATAGGCATATGTTGGAAGGAGTGCTCTAATATTAAGCAGCTACAGCACCGAAACTGTGTATTTCAGAAATGTGTAATGATCCTTTCTGTAGGTCAAGGGTCATTTAATGTACAGTACTACATCTACACAAAGCAGTCTGAGGAGCAACAACCCAGTCATACCTATATACAGTATAGTACTGAGACGGCACAGTACATTCACACAATCCTAGGCTTGGAAACTATGCACATGAGGCTCTATCGAACAGCCAAGAACATCTGGCAAAACCAGAAGGAAAAATTAAAATAGGCTTTTGATGGGGCTAAATGAGAACCCACCTAATAACAGTCATGCCTGGTGGCCTCAAAGCCTACAGTTGTTCACGGGGGAGGAACCGGAACCCAGTACACACTAGGATGATCTCCAACCCTAAACAGCTGATGACCTGGGTGATGGATGATGCATCTGTACAATACAAGAGAAAAACAAGGTAGATATAACTGACCAGTAGCAAACTAATTAAAAACATAGCAAAAGATGCTCAAGGAAACAAAGAAAAGGAAGTAAACAAGTGAGCAAAGCAAGGTGAATGAGCTACAAACCACCGTTTCTAGACTTTTTTTTTCTCCAAAAATTGTCAGACTTCTGACGACAGATAAACATACAGTATGTAGAGTAACTACCTTTGAGAACGAACAGCCAAAATTCCTCAAAAACACTGGCGTAACTTCCCAATAAATTAACCTCAGTGTAGGCTTCCACATAATGCCAAAATACTTCTACCATCACAGCTTCACATATAAATAGTAGGTACCACTGCTGAATTTCTTCAAGACATAAAATTAAAATTCTAGATTCAATTTTAGCTAAATTCAGTGTACTGTATATACTGTACACCAAAAGTTTACATTATTATTATTTTAGAAATTAAAGTGTTCTTGATGTTTGTGTACAGGTGAATTACTGCCTTAATGAACTTCATGTAGTCAAAAGGCATTACATCTAACACTAACTAAATTAAGCCTATCTTTAACCTACCCAAGTTTTTATTTTTAACCCTATGAAAATTTTAAATTTCCCAATCTTAAAAGTGACAGTTCCTGTATGAATACTAATATAGGTCCTGAAAAATTAGTGGACAGAGGATCAAGCCTTCATCCTCCTTTTTGCTGAATGACCCAAGCAAGTTAAACGCTTAATGTGAATATAAAATTAATAACAGTTTCCAAATTCAGCTTACTACTAACCCCTAAATGGTCCAAACATATATATATGTGTTCTTATGCGTAGCGCCCCAAACGTATTTATACGTTTTAATTTTCCTGCCTCCAAATTTGGCACGATTGGCCTGAGATGCCTGGTCAGCATAGAATGGGTCTTAACACTCTGTGTGCAGTATTAAAAAAATCTGGGACCACTTAGTACCTTGTGGGAGCGCCAGTTAAATTGAGCCCCAGCTAGAGCAAACAGTGCGGCAAACACCAAAGATTCACTGATGTAATGTCATATTAACACTCCCTTTTTAAGAGGAAAGTGATATTAACCCCAAGTTTAGGGTCTGTCGATCTCTGTCTATGACTGCGTGTCTGTGTGTGTGCGTCTGTCTGTCTCTGCCTTTGTCTGTCTCTGTCTATCTCTTTCAATGTGTGTGTGTATCTCTGTCTCACAGGTACACATAAATACAAGTATAGGTAGTATAAATTACCTAGGATAACCCAAAAAATCCAGACAAAGTGCTATACTCTGCTTGAAGATGTGAGTAAAGGTGCTGACGCAGTCTTGTGGCTCTCTCTGAGACAGAGCTAGACAGACAGACAGACAAATGTTTGTGTACCAGTGAAAATAAAGGAGGGCGATGCTCATCAAATGTCACTTCTAATATTTTCTTATCAGCTGCACCCTCATGTATGCTCATCAAATGTCAGCTCATATCAGATGTTATCTTATCATGTCACTGTCAGGGGTGGACTGTTTTTCATGCTTCAAGGGAACTTATTATTACCTATTATTATTATTAGGTATTCTTCTCCTCCTCCTTTTCCTCCTCCTCTTCCTCATTATTATATACTTCCACATAACCAAAACATTTCTGGGACCAATAAATACTTTGTATATATTCCAAGACAATAGTAAATGACCAAGGCAGGAGTAAATGTCCACCTGTCAGTGTGTTTGTGACAATTTGAGTACAATTTTAGCACCTAATACTAGTGTCAGAACAAAGATTGGTTATGAAATGACAAGAACTACTATAGATTGTAATTATCAGAACATAAAAATTATATAAAATATGAAAAATAGAAAAAAAAGTATATCGGCAACACTTCTGCAAGTGGCAGGACTCCATGTTGCTGTCACATGAGCATCCAGTGCCAACTTCTCTGCCTCATATCTCTAAGTACTGACCCTAAATTTTTTTTTTATTCTAAAACACTTAAAAAAATGTGCTTTTTTTCTATAAAAAAAATGAATTTTTTTTTCAAAATATTCGGAGCGCTGCATGAGTGAACATATATATACGTTTGGACGTTTAAGGGTTAAGCACCTATACCACAATACTAAACTTACTACACTGCAAACTTACTTCAACCACTGAGGCTAACAAAGCACTGCCCACATGCATTTGCCTTGCATAGAGACTCATCCACTCGTTTCTTGCTCGCTTGTAAATTGAGCCTAAGCTTGGAGCTCCAGTCCTTGGAAGGCAATGCATTTCTTTGTTAAGTGGATAGATGTAAATCAGGAAGTTCAGTGATGTTCCGATGAACAATCGCCTCATCATGGGCTACTCTATCATGATCACCTGGTAGGTTAGGTACTGGTTTGATGCCTGAACTTGTAGTCTAGTTATTACCGACTTCTAATCACTAACATGCAGGTACCTCCTCTTCCTAAATTTGCAACTATGGACTTTTAGTTTTCCCTGTTGATGGTATTTAGAAATTCTCATACAATCAAACTGTGAAGGAAAGCTTTAGTATTCCTTCAGTGGCTTTTCCTCAATTTACAACTGTGATCTTTTGTTCTCCCTATTGGGGATGTTAAGAAATACTATCTGATCTTCCACGTCAATTCATATTCTTGTGGTTGTGTCTAATCTTTCCCTCATCTCAGTCAATGAGGAAATATCTAGTGTTTTCAGCTTTCTTTGTCTCTTATTTCTTGCTGTGCTCATCTCTGCTCTTTGTCTGTCACTCTCAGCCATACTCTATTCTAAATTAGTTAAATATCTCAAACACAGAGATGCTTAAGAGCATAACTTTTTTTTTTTTTTTTTTTTTTGAAGATAGTAACCCCGATGCCCTCTCATAAATGTGGATGGTTTGTTGAGCAATCTCTTCCAACCTTTCAGTACCCATACCTTTCATATACCTTTGATGAGTTCCAAAAGTTTTTCTACTCCTGGAGCCCAGCCTTGGACCAGGCTTATCTTGTGTTTGCCTGGTCAACCAGGATGTTGCTGCTGGTGACCCACTGCCTTGCATATCCATCACAGCCTGGTTGATCTGGCACCCATCTATTTATCTGTGGAATAACCTAGAGGATCTAAGGGACATTATGACTTTTACTAATTCTGTGTTCTTCCTCTCTCATATATCCCCCATTCTTGCCCATATATTCTTATTCTTGTGGAGATGTTGCAGTTTGGAAGATCATCTGAACTGTGATCCTGGCACCTGTCTGGCAAGACAGTGACTGAATGAGAGACAGTGAAAGTGTTTTCTTTTTTGTTGGGTCACCCTACCTTGGTGGGAGAGCCATTGTATTAAAAAAATTTAAAGGACTAAAATTGGTCATGGATTCCAAACAACAACAAAAAAATTAATGATTTCCTTGCAGATAATTTACCCAAACTCCCTCTTATCTATTACTAATTACTTCCTCAGAGGAAATCTCTATAATTAATTTGCCTAAAGACAAATCTCAATCAAAAAATAAAGTTCACAAATCAGAAAATATAGCCTACAAATCAGAACAATAAAGCTCACAAACCAGAAAGCTGCCTATACAAGACACAATGGGCAGATCATGGAATTTTAACCAGGAACTTTCATTATTCAACAGAGATAAGAAACATGAGTGAATAGTGGTTCATTCATTGCATATTCTCTCAAGTGTCTTGACACTAATAAGCTTCCTAGTGAAACATCTAAATACAATGCCATCTCACACGTGTCTTGTAAGTTGGAATAGTTCAAAGTTATTCATGTACTATCACTAACTTCTACAGTGCTCTCTAACAACTCTAATAAAGCTAATAATATTCCTAAACATACTTAATATAGCTAGGGTTATACCAATTTACAAAAGTGGAGACCCATCTGAAATCAAAAGCTATAGGCTAGTTTCTAACTTGATATTACTGTACTATCTATGAAAAAAAAAATATATTTATATATGTAAGCAACTGTAACAAATTATAACAAAATACAATATTCTTAACCCTTTAAAAAAAAAAGCAATAGTAAACATGCTTGATTAAATCTACACATCTCTAGAAAACAATGAATATCCAACAGACCTCTTTACTAATCTAAGAAAAGGTTTTAACACCATAAACCACAGAATCCTACTCCTTAAACTAGAATATTATTGAATAAGAGGCCATGCACTCTCCTACAAAGTCTTACACCTCAATAACACTTCAGTAACTTTATATAAATGGCACTACATCTTCTCATTCCAATAACTCAGTGATGCAGCAAGGCAGCATGAACCACTTTTATTTCTAATTTACATCAATGGTCTACCAAATGCTTCTTAACTACAACCCAAAACTACAACCCAAACAACACTTAAAGAGTCAACTAACAAATAAACAAACACTTAATACTGATAATACCTACTACATAATGTTTGGGAAAAGCTGAATATACACAACTATGAAAAGACAAACAACAAAGACAAATCGAGAACAAACTCATTGAAATTATTTTGAGCATTCACTTTCACAGCAAACAAATTTAATGAAAACATTCAGCACAATTCTAAGAAAGTTTCCAAAACAGTGGGCATTCTTTCCAGAAGAGGTTACAATGTAATACATCAACACTAATTACTCTGTACTACTCTTACCTCACTAACAGCAAATCATATAAAAACAATCATAAACCAAAACAAATATGGCATAAGAATGATCACTAAAGCTGATTCCAGACAACACATCCCTCTACTATTCAAAAATTTGAACCACATCTACATACTCTGGAGACTACATACTGTATACAGAACACTTAATATAAATATTAATCCTGAGGTAAAACAAGTCCTGGAGAGCTGCATATATTACATAAGCATAACAATAAAAATATAGGCAAGAACAAGGACACATGCACAAGCAAGACACTTATTGAAGAAAACTTTTTGCCTTTGTCATGTTAAGAGATCACAGCCATCCTATTAACTAGTCCTCTGCTATCTACCCTTCTTCCAGCCTTCACTATCTTGTCAAATCAGCCCTCGTATACAAAATTCCTAACATGAATCTTAGTACTGTACTGGATTCGTTTCTGTAGATGCTCCAAACTTCAAGACACTCGTGACTAGACTCGACCTTTGCCACTGCCTCTCTTTTCTTAACTCCTCCATTTCTTATGCCTTTCTGGTCTTCTAATTTTCCTATTTCTTGTTTCCTTTTCTTCTTTAGCATGGGCCAGTTGGCCTACTGCAGTGCTCCTCTGCCCACCGGGGATAGGTCTTAAGAGAGTGTAGAGTTATTTAGATCTCCAATGCCTTGAGGTTAAATTTCTTATTATTATATCACTAGCCCTGCTAGTGGACCAGTAGATTTTCTGCAGTGTTCACCTATTCTTTTCTTTTATTTATTTTATTTTATTATCACACTGGCCGATTCCCACCAAGGCAGGGTGGCCCGAAAAAGAAAAACTTTCACCATCATTCACTCCATCACTGTCTTGCCAGAAGGGTGCTTTACACTACAGTTTTTAAACTGCAACATTAACACCCCTCCTTCAGAGTGCAGGCACTGTACTTCCCATCTCCAGGACTCAAGTCCGGCCTGCCGGTTTCCCTGAACCCCTTCATAAATGTTACTTTGCTCACACTCCAACAGCACGTCAAGTATTAAAAACCATTTGTCTCCATTCACTCCTATCAAACACACTCATGCATACCTGCTGCAAGTCCAAGCCCCTCGCACACAAAACCTCCTTTACCCCCTCTCTCCAACCTTTCCTAGGCCGACCCCTACCCCGCCTTCCTTCCGCTACAGACTGATACACTCTTGAAGTCATTCTGTTTCGCTCCATTCTCTCTACATGTCCGAACCACCTCAACAACCCTTCCTCAGCCCTCTGGACAACAGTTTTGGTAATCCCGCACCTCCTCCTAACTTCCAAACTACGAATTCACACCACACATTGCCCTCAGACATGACATCTCCACTGCCTCCAGCCTTCTCCTCGCTGCAACATTCATCACCCATGCTTCACACCCATATAAGAGCGTTGGTAAAACTATACTCTCATACATTCCCCTCTTTGCCTCCAAGGACAAAGTTCTTTGTCTCCACAGACTCCTAAGTGCACCACTCACTCTTTTTCCCTCATCAATTCTATGATTCACCTCATCTTTCATAGACCCATCCGCTGACACGTCCACTCCCAAATATCTGAATACATTCACCTCCTCCATACTCTCTCCCTCCAATCTGATATTCAATCTTTCATCACCTAATCTTTTTGTTATCCTCATAACCTTACTCTTTCCTGTATTCACCTTTAATTTTCTTCTTTTGCACACCCTACCAAATTCATCCACCAATCTCTGCAACTTCTCTTCAGAATCTCCCAAGAGCAGTGTCATCAGCAAAGAGCAACTGTGACAATTCCCACTTTGTGTGTGATTCTTTATCTTTTAACTCCATGCCTCTTGTCAAGACCCTCGCATTTACTTCTCTTACAACCCCATCTATAAATATATTAAACAACCACAGTGACATCACACATCCTTGTCTAAGGCCTACTTTTACTGGGAAATAATTTCCCTCTTTCCTACATACTCTAACTTGAGCCTCACTATCCTCGTAAAAACTCTTCACTGCTTTCAGTAACCTACCTCCTACACCATACACTTGCAACATCTGCCACATTGCCCCCCCTATCCACCCTGTCATACGCCTTTTCCAAATCCATAAATGCCACAAAGACCTCTTTAGCCTTATCTAAATACTGTTCACTTATATGTTTCACTGTTTCACTTTTCTTATGTGCAACTATTAATACTACTACAATTATCAATTCTTTCAATACTACTATTACATTCTTTTATTACTTCTACCACTAGTACTAATAATGCACTACTACTGCTTATTATTTTAATTATTCTACTACTGTACTGCTACTACTACCGCTACTACTACCACTACTACTACCACTACCACCACCGCTCCCTTGTTTTCTCCTTCATCCTCCCAAACCGTCTTGGTCTTTTTTTTGATCTTTCTCTCAGTTTTTGCCTTGACAATGGTTCAAAGGGTGAACCAAAACATCACAAGCTTTTTCTTCCCAAGTGCAGATTAATTGTGAATTACTGTATCCCAGCCACTGTAAATGTGACTTTTTCTTCTTGTAGTGTTTTTCTATCCTTTCATTCGAGTCTACACACTCCCTAATGACTGTGGACCTATGAAGCAATGATGATGCAGAATTATCATATCATGGGAAAACACTAAATGTGCAAGGGACCACAGCACCTGGGGAATGAGTTCATCAATTTTGAGCAAGGTATTGAATGGTAACTCCAATTCCATGGGCCAAGAGCCCTTCACCAGCATCACCCAATGAAACAATGATAATGATGCAACACACACACACACACACTCCCCTCCTCTCTCTCTCTGATTTACTAAAATAATGCATCCAGTGAATGGAAATGGTGGCGATCGTAATGTGGCTTTTTTGGAGTCAGATCCAAAACCCTGATATGCCCAAACCCTGGCACTTTTTGGGCTCACATAAATGTTAAGTATATGTGACTATGATAGCACTCACCAGTGAACCAGGAGAAGGCAGGGCATTAACCCACTTCTGTAAAAAATGTAATGACCATGTGTCAGAGCTCATTACCAGTATCAGACCATATGAAGATTAAAACAAAGTTAAAATTCCAAGAAGTAGGTCAAAGAAATTACAGGATCTACAACTGACAATAATGAAAGTGTGAAAACAGAACATAGGAAAGACTTTGGCTGAAAAAGAAACAATCAACTGACAATCCAGACTGTGTGGAAATAAAGACATGTATGTAACACTTTGGAGATTTTATTAATACAGTAGATGCTTTGCTTTGATAAATCAAATACAAAGCATAACAAATACCAGGTCATGGACAGAGGTCAGGAGAATTGATTGGGGATCAAGTGCCAATGCAAGAGTTGCCTCAGAGTATGTTGCGTGTGTAAAATATTCTCCTTTAAAATCCATATCTGGCCTTTCTCTACACACCAGATAATCAGGTGACTAATGTACCAGCAGCTGACATTACCACACCTGACCCCATCTGATTTACCTGACCTCTGTCCACTGTATACCTTGTGTTTTTTATTTTTTCATGCTCTGTATTGGACTGAAAGCCCCCAGTGGGTTAAAGATTTTCTAATAAAATATCTCAAGTGTTTCATACGAGTCAATTTGTTACAGACAATGTAACAAATAATTTCACTGCACCAGTTCTTATTCTCGAGTGGATATGTACGTAAAAATAATACTGTACACTTTCTCAATTTGCTGTTACATCAGAAGGGGATTCACTCATTTTCTACTGCCTCAACATTCAACTCTTGGTAGCCAGGGAAACAGAGCATAAAACTAATTTTGTCAGGAATCAAAACAGAAAAGAGTATGTACATAAAAGTGATGTCTTTTTTTAGAATTTATGGATAACATTGCCATTTGAGTGTATGAATATACAAACATGAGGATTACCTTTAGGAAACAGAACAATTATAAATCTAACCTTACTTGAATTATGCATGATCATCTCCAGTTCCCCAGGCATTGTATGACCTTTAAATGTTTAACACTTTCCCATGAATATAATACATAATAAGAATATAAATGAAGTGGGTATGACAGCAGATGGATCTATGAAAGGTGAGGTAAATCATAGAATACATAAGGTAAACCATAAAAATAGACTAGGGGAAAATAGATGGTGTGTTGAGGTATCCACAGAAAGAAATGGTACCTTTGGCAGCAAAAAGGGAAATGCAGGGTACCAGGTTACAGTGGTGCCAACACTTTAATATGGGTATGAAGAATGGCCCTTAAATGTTGCAGCAGGAAGACGGCTGCAGGCAGTGGAGATTTTACGTCTGACAACAATTTAACCTAACTTATATTGCACATAGCAGTCTTTTATATACACCCGTTAACATTTCTGTCTTTCCCCTATATAAAACAGAAATAGTCTGGAGTATGTATTTATTTCCTTAAGATATATAGTTTTGTCATTACCATTTTCCAGGAAGGCAAGATTCATCTTATTTCACATTTGCTATTATTGTAACACAACTGCACTTCAATATATATTTCACACACTGTGTTAATGGACACTAGCTGGTAACAACTGGTTATGAATTATGCTAATACTATTTATAATCTTTACAATTAAAAAGTGCTAAGTAGAATTTTTTTTTTCCCCCCCCCAACAAGTCTGCCGTCTCCCACCGAGGCAGGGTGACCCAAAAAAGAAAAAATCCCCAAAAAGAAAATACTTTCATCATCATTCAACACTTTCACCACACTCACACATTATCACTGTTTTTGCAGAGGTGCTCAGAATACAACAGTTTAGAAGCATATATGTATAAAGATACACAACATATGCCTCCAAACTGCCAATATCCCAAACCCCTCCTTTAAAGTGCAGGCATTGTACTTCCCATTTCCAGGACTCAAGTCCGACTATATGAAAATAACCGGTTTCCCTGAATCCCTTCACTAAATATTACCCTGCTCACACTCCAACAGATCGTCAGGTCCCAAATACCATTCGTCTCCATTCACTCCTATCTAACACGCTCACGCACGCTTGCTGGAAGTCCAAGCCCCTCGCCCATAAAACCTCCTTTACCCCCTCTCTCCAACCCTTTCAAGGATGACCCCTACCCCGCCTTCCTTCCCCTATAGATTTATATGCTTTCCATGTCATTCTACTTTAATCCATTCTCTTTAAATGACCAAACCACCTCAACAACCCCTCTTCTGCCCTCTGACTAATACTTTTATTAACTCCACACCTTTTCCTAATTTCCACACTCCGAATTTTCTGCATAATATTTACACCACACATTGCCCTTAGACAGGACATCTCCACTGTCTCCAACCGTCTCCTCACTGCTGCATTTACCACCCAAGCTTCACATCCATATAAGAGTGTTGGTACTACTATACTTTCATACATTCCCTTCTTTGCCTCCATAGATAACGTTTTTTGACTCCACATATACCTCAACGCACCACTCACCTTTTTTCCCTCATCAATTTTATGATTAACCTCATCCTTCATAAATCCATCCGCTGACATGTCAACTCCCAAGTATCTGAAAACATTCACTTCTTCCATACTCCTCCTCCCCAATTTGATATCCAATTTTTCTTTATCTAAATCATTTGATATCCTCATCACCTTACTCTTTTCTATGTTCACTTTCAACTTTATACCTTTACACACATTCCCAAACTCATCCACTAACTTTTGCAATTTTTCTTTAGAATCTCCCATAAGCACAGTATCATCAGCAAAAAGTAACTGTCAATTCCCATTTTGAATTTGATTCCCCATAATTTAATCCCACCCCTCTCCCGAACACCCTTGCATTTACTTCTTTTACAACCCCATCTATAAATATATTAAACAACCATGGTGATATTACACATCCCTGTCTAAGACCTACTTTTACCGGGAAGTAGTCTCCCTCTCTTCTACACACCCTAACCTGAGCCTCACTATCCTCATAAAAACTCTTTACAGCATTTAGTAACTTACCACCTATTCCATATACAGTGGACCCCCGCATAGCGAACGCCTTGCATAGCGAACAATCCGCATAGCGGACGCTTTGTTCGCTAAAATTTTGCCCCGCATAGTGGACAAAAACCCGCTCAGCGGCCTTCGTCCGAGACGCGTCCAATGTGCGCCCTCAGCCAGCCTCACATGTGCCGCCCATCCCATTGTTTACCAGCCAGCCTCCGCGGTAACATTCAAGCATACACTCGGAATATTTCGTATTATTACAGTGTTTTCGGTGCTGTTTCTGGAAAATAAGTGACCATGGGCCCCAAGAAAGCTTCTAGTGCCAACCCTACACCTCAAAGGGTAAGAATACCCATTGAAATGAAGAAAGAGATCATTGATAAGTATGAAAGTGGAGTACGTATCACCGACCTGGTCAGGTTGTACAAGAAACCAAAATCAACCATCTCTTCTATTGTGGGCAAGAAAACGGCAATCAAGGAAGCTGTTGTTGCCAAAGGTTTAACTGTTTTCGAAACAAAGATCGCAAGTGATGGAAGATGTTGAGAGACTGTTATTGGTGTGGATAAATGAAAAACAGCTAGCAGGAGATAGCGTCTCTCAAGCGATCATATGTGAAAAGGCTAGGAAGTTGCATGACGATTTAATTAAAAAAATGCCTGCAACTAGTGATGATGTGAGTGAATTTAAGGCCAGCAAAGGTTGGTTTGAGAGATTTAAGAAGCGTAGTGGCATCCATAGTGTGATACGGCATGGTGAGGCTGCCAGTTCGGACCACAAAGCGGCTGAAAAATATGTGCATGAATTCAAGGAGTACATAGAAACTGAAGGACTGGAACCTGAACAAGTGTTTAATTGTGATGAAACAGGCCTGTTCTGGAAGAAAATGCCAAGCAGGACCTACATTACTCAGGAGGAAAAGGCACTCCCAGGACATAAGCCTATGAAAGACAGGCTTACTTTGTTGATGTGTGCCAATGCTAGTGGTGATTGCAAAGTTAAGCCTTTATTAGTGTATCACTCTGAAACTCCCAGAGCGTTCAGGCAAAAGAATGTCCTCAAGGATAATTTGTGTGTGCTGTGGAGGGCAAACAGTAAGGCATGGGTCACTAGGGAATTTTTCTATAACTGGTTACACCATGCATTTGCCCCCAATGTGAAAGATTACCTAACTGAAAAGAAATTAGACCTTAAGTGCCTCCTGGTGTTAGACAATGCCCCTGGTCATCCTACAGACGTGGCAGAGCGACTTTATGGGGACATGAGCTTCATTAAGGTGAAGTTTTTGCCTCCTAATACCACTCCTCTCCTGCAGCCCATGGACCAGCAGGTCATTTCCAACTTCAAGAAACTGTACACAAAAGCTCTGTTTCAAAAGTGCTTTGAAGTGACCACAGACACTCGATTGACTCTAAAAGAGTTTTGGAAGGATCACTTTAATATCCTCAATTGTGTAAACCTTATAGGTAAGGCTTGGGAGGGAGTGACTAAGAGAACCTTGAACTCTGCTTGGAAGAAACTGTGGCCAGAATGTGTAGACAAAAGGGATTTTGAAGGGTTTGAGGCTAACCTGAGAGGAGTAGTATACCAGTTGAGGAATCAATTGTGGAATTGGGGAAGTCCTTGGGGTTGGAGGTTAGTGGGGAGGATGTGGAAGAGTTGGTGGAGGAGGACAATGAAGAACTAACCACTGATGAGCTGATAGATCAACTTCAAGAGCAAGAGGCCAGACCTGGGGAAACTGGTTCAAAAGGAGGGGAGAGAGAAATTGAAGGAATTGCCTACTTCAAAGATTAAGGAAATGTGTGCAAAATGGCTTGAAGTGCAAACCTTTTTTGATGAAAATCACCCTCACACAGCTATTGCAAGCCGTGCTGGTGACTGTTACAATGACACTGTTGTGAACCACTTTAGACAAATCATAAAGGAACGAGAGGTACAGGCCACTATGGACAGATATGTTGTGCGAAAGAAGTCCAGTGACTCTGAAGCTGGTCCTAGTGGCATTAAAAGAAGAAGGGAAGTAACCCCAGAAAAGGACTTGCTACCTCAAGTCCTAATGGAAGGGGATTCCCCTTCTAAACACTAACACACTCTCTCCCCTCCTCCCATCCCATCAATCATCACCAGATCTTCAATAAAAGTAAGTGTCATGTAATTGTGCATGCCTTTTTCAGTTTGTGTGTACTAAAATTAACATTTTTTTGTGGTAAAAAAATTTTTTTTTCATACTTTTGGGTGTCTTGCACGGATTAATTTTATTTCCATTATTTCTTATGGGGAAAATTAATTCGCATAGCGAACATTTCGCATAACGGCCAGCCCTCTTGCATGGATTAAGTTCGCTATGCGGGGGTCCACTGTACTTGCAACATCTGCCACATTGCTCCTCTATCCACTCTATCATATGCCTTTTCTAAATCCATAAATGCAATAAAAACTTCCCTACCTTTATCTAAATACTGTTCACATATATGCTTCAATGTAAACACTTTATCTACACATCCCCTACCCACTCTGAAACCTCCTTGCTCATCTGCAATCCTACATTCTGTCTTACCTCTAATTCTTTCAATTATAACCCTACCGTACACTTTTCCTGGTATACTCAGTAAACTTATTCCTCTATAATTTTTACAATCTCTTTTGTCCCCTTTCCCTTTAAATAAAGGGACTATACATGCTCTCTGCCAATCCCTAGGTACCATCCCCTCTTTCATACATTTATTAAACAAAAGTACCAACCACTCCAACACTATATCCCCCCCTGCTTTTAACATTTCTGTCATGATCCCGTCAGTTCCAGCTGTTTTACCCCCTTTCATTCTACGTAATGCCTCACGTACCTCCTCCACACTTACATTCTGCTCTTCTTCACTCCTAAAAGATGGTATACCTCCCTGGCCAGTGCATGAAATTACCGCCTCCCTTTCTTCCTCAACATTTAAAAGTTCCTCAAAATTTTCTCGCCATCTACCTAATACCTCCCTCTCCCCATCTACTAACTCCCCTACTCTGTTTTTAAATGACAAATCCATACTTTCCCTAGGCTTTCTTAACTTGTTTAACTCACTCCAAAATTTTTTCTTATTTTCATTAAAATTTCTTGACAGTGCCTCTCCCACTCTATCATCTGCACTCCTTTTGCACTCTCTCACCACTCTCTTCACCTTTCTTTTACTCTCCATATACTCTGCTCTTCTTATAACACTTCTGCTTTGTAAAAACCTCTCATAAGCTACCTTCTTCTCTTTTATCACACCCTTTACTTCATCATTCCACCAATCACTCCTCTTTCCTCCTGCCCCCACCCACCTATAACCACAAACTTCTGCCCCACATTCTAATACTGCATTTTTAAAACTATTCCAACCCTCTTCAACCCCCCCACTACTCATCTTTGCACTAGCCCACCTTTCTGCCAACAGTCGCTTATATCTCACCCGAACTTCCTCCTCCCTTAGTTTATACACTTTCACCTCCCTCTTACTTGTTGTTGCCACCTTCCTCTTTTCCCATCTACCTCTTATTCTAACTGTAGCTACAACTAAATAATGATCCCATATATCAGTTGCCCCTCTATAAACATGTACATCCTGGAGCCTACCCATCAACCTTTTCTCCACCAATACATAATCTAACAAACTACTTTCATTACGTGCTACATCATACCTCGTATATTTATTTATCCTCTTTTTCATAAAATATGTATTACTTATTACCAAATCTCTTTCTACACATAGCTCAATTAAAGGCTCCCCATTTACATTTACCCCTGGCACCCCAAATTTACCTACTACTCCCTCCATAACATTTTTACCCACTTTAGCATTGAAATCCCCAACCACCATTACTCTCACACTTGATTCAAAACTCCCCATGCATTCACTCAATATTTCCCAAAATCTCTCTCTCTCCTCTACACTTCTCTCTTCTCCAGGTGCATACACGTTTACTATAACCCACTTTTCACATCCAATCTTTATTTTACTCCACATAATCCTTGAATTAATACATTTATAGTCCCCTCTTTTCCTGCCATAGCTTATCCTTCAACATTATTGCTACTCCTTCTTTAGCTCTAACTCTATTTGAAACCCCTGACCTAATCCCATTTATTCCTCTCCATTGAAACTCTCCCACCCCCTTCAGCTTTGTTTCACTTAAAACCAGGACATCCAGCTTCTTCTCATTCATAACATCCACAATCATCTCTTTCTTATCATTTGCACAACTTCCACGCACATTCAGACTTCCCACTTTGACAATTTTCTTCTTATTCTTTTTAGTAATCTTTACAGGAAAAGGGGTTACTAGCCCATTGTTCCCGGCATTTTAGTTGACTTTTACAACACGCATGGCTTACGGAGGAAAGATTCTTATTCCACTTCCCCATGGATATAAAAGGAAAAGTAATAAGACCAAGAAGTATTAAGATAAAATGAAAGAAAACTCAGATGAGTGTGTATAAATAAATGTGTACATGTATGTGTAGTGTGACCTAAGTGTAAGTAGAAGTAGCAAGACGTACCTGTAATCTTGCACATTTATGAGACAGACAAAAGACACCAGCAATCCTACCATCATGTAAAACAATTACAGGCTTTCATTTTACACTCACTTGGCAGGACGGTAGTACCTCCCTGGGTGGTTGCTGTCTACCAACCTACTACTACTAAGTAGAAATGATGCCTCCATATTGCTGTGGACCTAGTAGGATAAGATGGATGGTAGCGACCTAGTGACCTACCAAAAAATCTCTCCTAAATCCTCACGCTTGTTGACCATCATGGCATAAAGGTAATGCAGCTTTGTCTCTCCTATTATACATAAGGAATGTTTTTGTCTATTTAAGTGTCTATTAATTCTCCTTGGAGAAGCGAGGATCGTACATAAATTGGTAAAATACCTGCAATGGCATTTTTATTTATTTTTTAACACACCGGTTGTCTCCCACCAAGGCAGAGTGGCCTGAAAAAGAAGCATTTTCACCATCATTCACACTATCACATGATAGTTCAGATGTCACTAAACGGCAAATATCCCAAATACCTCCTTCAGAGTGCAAGCATTGTACTTCCCACCTTCAGGACTCAAGTCCAGCTAACAGGATTCCCTGAATCCCTTCACAAAATATTACCCTGCTCACACTCCAACAGCACATCTAGTCCCAAAAACCATTTGTCTCCATTCAAGCTCACACATGCATGTCCAAGCCCTGTGCATACATAACCTTTACCCCCTCTCTCCATCCTTTCCTAGGACAACCCCTAGCCTGCCTTCCCTTCACTACAAATTTATACAGCCTCCAAGTTATCCTAAATTTAGGATAACTCTGAATAACCAAACCACCTCAACAGTCCCTCCTCAGTCCTCTGAATAATACTTTCAGTAACTCCACATCTCCTAATTTCCAAGCTATGAATTCTCTGCATTATATTTACCCTGCATATTGCACTCAGATGAGACATTTCCATGGCTTCCAGCCTCCTCTTTGCTGCAACATTCACAACCCATGCTTCACATCCATAAAAGTGTTGGTACCACTCTACTCTCATATACACTCTTCTTTGCCTCCATGGATAACATTCAAAAAATTTTATAATTATCCGTGGAGAATCACTCTTCCTTCCTTTAGATTAACCTGACTAATGACAGATATATATTGTATGTATTTCTGTTGACTGCAGTCTAGTTACATATAATAAAAGAAAAACTTAAGTTTGTGTTATATTTAACACTGAGCAATTCCTATTATTCTACTATGCCCAAAGGTAGTGGTAAAGGTCAATGCGATACGTTAAAGTTCTTGTCTAGGCTTGGAGTCTATCTCTCTTACATAAAAATACTATCAATGAGTGGATTGGCAAGTGCAGCTTAAACAGGTTTACAGGGTGCTTCCCAAGCTCTTTGCTATATCAACCCTTGACACAGCTCATTAACCCTTAAACTGTGTAAATGTAGATCTACGTTCCCTCACATAGCACTCCAAATGTAGACCTACGTTTGATTTTACATGCTTTCTTATGTTAAAAACGTAGATCTACATTTGGAGTGCTACACGAGTGAATGTAGATCTACGTTTGGACAGTTTAAGGGTTAAGACTGAAGTCTCCTTATATAGCAGCATCTATTAACATGCCACATGGTACTCAAACATGTGCACACATGCATGAATGCATGTATGCACATGCACGCACGCACACCGAATTTCATGGCTTATTAGACGCATTTTTTTTTCCATAAAATGTCTCCAAAAACCACCCTGCATCCTATAAACTGAAGGTCAGTGACAAGAGCTATAAGTTTGGGGTGTTGGGTGGGATGTAGCTTTCCCAGTTACATCTGATGCCGAGCCATTGAAAAAAACAAGTCGTACAGGCCACGAAATATGGTATACACATACTCACTCTTACATACTCTCACTCAAAAGCAAGTACTAATATAGTGAAACTCCAGTTTTCGCACGCTCCAGTTATCGGATGTTTCAGTTTTAGGACCGTTTTTTGTGTGAAATTTTGTTGTAGATATCGGACCTTGATCTGGTAATCAGATGTAACTCATCCACCTGCCCGGGGACATTGCCACTAAGCATCTCAGTCAGCCTCTGTCACTGGTTGAGTGAGCATTACTTAGCGCATTCCAAAACATTTCGTAATAATCTCTCGTTTTTGATGCATGTTTATTAATTATGACTGCAAAATAAGCCACCATGGGCCCAAAGAAAGTTCCTAGTGCCAGCCAAAAAGGGCTGAGAGAGAGAGAGAGAGAGAGAGGAGAGAGAGAGAGAGAGAGGAAATAATGTGCCTTCTTCAGTGATTCTATGGCATGTACAATACTAATGCAGCAGGAGTTGATAAAGGCTATAGTGCCAAGAAGTGATAAAGTGTAGCATTAACAGTGTAGCAAGTAATTTAAGTGGTTAAGCGATAGAAAAAAATGACGACATGAAACTGACTCCTCAAAAGAATACCAGATGAGCGGCATTCGCAGCTGTTGCCACATGCAGCTCATTTTCTGCCAGCTTTGCGCCTCTATATCTCGGTAAGTACTGATGGAAAAAAAAAATTTTAGGCTTAAAATAATTTTTTTTTTCGAATATTTTTCAGCATAGAATGACAGCTTCAGAAATGGGCTTGCGACAGTCAAAGGATTAACTACTACACAAAATACAGGCCATTGAGCCAATACAATTTATTTGTAATTGACCAGCTCATCATTTGCTACCTCTCTCATTGTACTTGTGACTAAGATTACACAACCTATACTGAAACTCAGTGATATTAATTATGTAGTATTAAGTATGTAATTATGTATTAGTATGTAAGCCTTATGATTAGCTTGCATGAAATGCATTGCATAATTAGTGGCTTTCTTCTGAGTCAACACTTGTATCAAATTATATATACAGTTGACCCCTGAACAACACGGGTTTGAACTGTATGGGTCAGCTTATGTGTGGATTTTTTTCAATAAAATTTTTTGGGGAGATTTGCAAAAATTTGAGAAAATTCACAGATGAACCACATAGCCTAGAAATACAGCCTCTCCTCACTTAATGATGGGGTTCCTTTCCAAAGAGTAGGTTGGTAAGCAAATTGGTCATTAAGTGAGGTACATACTGTACTGGTAGTGGCTCAGATACAGATTTTTCCCTTTTCCGTTTACCGCAAACCTATGCACAGTGGCATGTACATTCACTACTTTTCCTATTGTGCTTTCCCTGTCAAGAAAAGTGTTCTTATCTCCCTCTTTCTCTGTGCCCTCCACATCTGTGATCCTTATTTCCTTCCAGCAGAAATTTCCACTCTTAATTTGTTTTCCCATCTTGGCTACCCTTCCCGTTTCATAGACTGCCCTCTCACGTGCTAAACGTAATTTCTTCTCTCCCAAACTCTCTACTCCTGGGAACTCTTCTGTCCTATGCCTTCCCTACATTTCAGGTCTTTCTAATCTCAACAATGAGACCTGGTTACAGACCGGGCCACGGGGGCGTTGACCCCTGGAACTCTCTCCAGGTAAACTCCTCCATTGTTGTTTGAGGTATATAGGGCCACTGACAACACTGCTGCCACTACCAACACTATATGTATGGCTTATGCTGTCAGTGGCCCTTATAAACCCAACACCACCACCACCACTCCACATACGAATGACATTTTATTCATTCTAGAGTATATATCATGTTTCTATGTTATTAATATCGTTTATTATGTCATATTAGATCAATTGTGATAGATAAATAAGTCATAGAATTGATATTAGTGTCATTTTAAAGGAGTATTTTGTCCTGCCTCCAAACAAACTCTCCGCCTCCACTAGCCACATACGTAATGACATATTTTAGTCATTCTAGAGTGTATTTCAGGTTTCTATGTTATTTATATTGTTCATTATATCACATTAGATCAATTGTGATAAATAAGCTGTAGAGTTGATATTAGGGTCACATTCTTTAAAAAATTAATTTGTCAATATTTTTGGGTGTCTAGAACAGATTAATTGTATTTACATTATTTGTTATGGGAAACATTGATTCAGTTTTCGCACGTTTCGGTTTCAGAATGACCTTCTGGAATGGATTAAGTTCGAAAACCGGGGTTCCACTGTATGTACACTGAGAACAAATATACCAGAATTTTTGTACATTATCTAAAACAGCCAAAATCTTTTGAAATTCCCAACTAGTTCACCACCCAGTATCAAAGTTCTCATTGCCAAAATGTGTAATTCTACATGAACACTGCATCAGAACACTAAGCAGAAGCATTAGGAATGACTATGCAAGCATAAGAAATGGAGAAAATCAATTACTAATTGCAAACCTTTATCAGCAAAGACCAAAACAAACCTGAAGCTGCTTGCAACCACCTAAGCCATAGATGACAAGCAACCAGGCAATAATACTCAAGAAGGAACTGAGTAAACTGACAAACAATAACAGGAAGAATGGGTAGAACTGAGCAGGAGGGTCAAAGTGATTTTCACTGAGGAATGAAGAGAAGAAGAGGGTACAGATCCACACAAGCAAAATTATCATACACATTAACATGTGTAAATTACCTAGGATAACCCAAAAAAGTCAAGAAACTTATTCCCAATGGGGGGGAGAGAAAAGCAACCAAGACTGAAGATAACTAAAAGCAATGCGATCATATCACACATTTGGAAGTGAGGAAATCTCCAAACTTTGAACACCAATATTAAAGTTTTAACAGAAACAGCATTGATAAATTAGACAAATGTGCAACACTTGGATATCTTTATTTAGGAAACGTTTTGCCACACAGTGATCTTTCCCATTCATGAAGAATGGGGAAGATCAGGAGTTTGAGGTAATCAGTCCCTCAGCCTGGAGTAGATGTAATCAGTCCATCAGTCTTGAAAAGAATACAGTATATGCCTGAAGAAGTGGTAAGAGTGACCTAGTAGCGGCCAGTGAAGAGGCGGGGCCAGGAGCTGTGACTTAACCCCTGCAACCACAACAGGTGAGGTGAAATAGTCACAGGCAATATCACACTGGACAAATCCATAAGTGGAAATAGGTCATGCCTATAGGTTAGGCAAGTGAAGAATTCCCTGTATCAACATCCCAAGATGTTGCTGTGTCTGACAGGAATGTAAATAAAATGGTGCACCCTTTCAAGATTCCTTTTCTTCTCCATTCATTGCTTAAAAGAAAAAACAGGGTGATTGTAAAATTTTCACTCTTGCAGCTCATTCTTCGTATATCAACATGCTTTTACATATTTCTTTAAGTGGTAGACGAAGTTAGTTGTGTACAGCAGAATGCTCATTATACATAAAAGCTGAGAAGCAGGACTCTTTCCTGTTAAACTGTAAGAGATAAGATTTTGTTCGGATTTTTAATCCCAGAGAGTTAGCCACCCAGGATAACCGGAAAAAGTCAATGCGTCATCGAGGACTAACTTATTTCCATTGGGGTCCTCAATCTTGTCCCCCAGGATGCGACCCACACCAGTCGACTAACACCCAGGTACAGTGGACCCCCGGTTAACGATTTTAATCCGTGTAAGAGGGATAATTGTTATGCGAAATAATCGTTATGCGAATGAATTTTCCCCATAAGAAATAATGGAAATAAAATTAATCCGTGCAAGACGCCCAAAAGTATGAAAAAAATTTTTTTTTACCACATGAAATGTTAATTTTAATACACACAAACTGAAAAAGGCATGCACAATTACATGACACTTACTTTTATTGAAGATCTGGTGATGATTGATGGGATGGGAGGAGGGGAGAGCATTATCTTCTTACTGTTTAGAAGGGGAATCCCCTTCCATTACGACTTGAGGTAGCAAGTCCTTTTCCGGGGTTACTTCCCTTCTTCTTTTAATGCCACTAGGACCAGCTTGAGAGTCACTGGACCTCTGTCGCACAACAAATCTGTCCATAGAGCTCTGTACCTCCCGTTCCTTTACGATTTGTCTAAAATGGGCCACAACATTGTCATTGAAATAGTCACCAGCACGGCTTGCAACAGCTGTGTCAGGGTGATTTTCATCTATAAAGGTTTGCAGTTCAACCCACTGTGCACACATTTCCTTAATCTTTGAAGTAGGCACAATGGATTCCACAACTGGCATAGGCTTCTCAGGGTTAGCCCCAAACCCTTCAAAATCTTTCTTAATTTCCATACTAATTCTCACCCTTTTTACCACAGGGTTGGCACTAGAAGCTTTCTTGGGGCCCATGGTCACTTATTTTCCAGAAACAGCACCGAAAACACTGTAATAATACGAAATATTCCGAGTGTATGCTTGGATGTTACCGCGGAGGCTGGCTGGTAAACAATGGGACGGGCGGCACATGTGAGGGCACATTGGACGTGTCTCGGACGAAAATCGGTGAGCGGGTTTTTAATCGGTATGCGCGGCAAAAATTTTGCGATAAAAGTAAGCGGTATGCGGAAAAATCGCTATGTGATGCCATCGTTATGCGGGGGTCCACTGTACCTGTTTGCTGCTAGGTGAACAGGACAACAGGTGGAAGGAAATGTGTCGAAATGTTTCCACCCATCGGGAATCAAACCCAGGCCCTCCGTGTGTGAAGCGGGAGCTTTAGCCACTGGGTTTTCATTGCAATAAAGTGTAATGGAGTTAGTTACCACAAAGTACACATTTCTCCTCTCATACAACATTCTGTTTTTCTACAAGGAATTGGAGGCAACGGCTACACACATAATTAAGTGCTCCATGTAACAAAGTTAAAACAGGTCCCCCCACATAAGCGAGCTGTTTGGAAATATGACCTTATTTTCCCACAGAAATGTGTTATATTTGGACACGATGTTCCCAAGCCCTAATATTCCATATCTAATTTAATTTTTAACTAAAAAGTGCATTAAACATTATTTAAAATATGTATGGTATGCATATTAAACAGAGTAGAGCTACATTACAGCATACAGTGCAAACTCATAGGGTAAGCAGTAGCTGGAATGTCTAGAAGGAGGGAGAGATTGAGGGGGCGAAGACAAATGGGTAGAGTGGGGAAGCTGTAGTGGGGAAGGAGGAGGAGGAAAGCTCTAACTGTCCTGTTCCTCAAGCAGATACCCAATATGCAGGCAGCAAGGAAGAATGTAGTGTAAGCATAGATGCAACCTCAACCACTGGCATCACAGACCACTACACACCAACACCCCCAACCCCCCAAAAATGTATCCTAACTTCGTCTTACAGGACATCCATTGTCTTTTGATTTCATTGGATTTCCACATTATTAAATCTGTTTTCTTTCTGTTAGATCCTTCTTAAGAATCTCGATATCTAAACCAGTTTAGAGTGATATTAAAGATTGTTAAAAAATCAAGTAAACCTGCAAATACATATCTCCCTATTGCTCTTTTCTTTCTCTCCACCCCTTGTTTCAGCTGTATTGGTGTAACTTAACTTGATACTGGTCATGTCCATTTTTTTTTTTTTTTTTTTTTTTTTTTTTTTTTTGACTTGGTACAAAAACTGAAAGCTAATCACAAGATTTCATTCAAAATTTCACTGAATTCCCTTGCTCAAACCTCTTTTCTTACTCTTCATTCTTTCTTATAAATGCCAATATAAACCAGTTTGAGATACTTAGAGATAATGCAAATGTAAGTACTCCTGTACTTACATTTGCTGTAGTCAGTTGGTTCCAAAATTCCAATGATATGAAAGTGAAACATCTTAAGTCAGGAACCTACTGTAATTGCTTTTGTACTAGAAGCACATATGGAAAAGAGGGAAGGCTATTGCCATGATGTACTCTTGGCATTTAGTGAATTGCTCATCCCATGTACATTTCTTGTTCCATGCGAAAACATGCAAAATTTATTATGCTAGAACTGCAGATGCTGATTACACAAGAGCAACAAGCATTCAGCATTCCCTGCCACTGGCCACCATCCTGATCACTACCACTTGCTAACAAGAGTACCAATGAATTTTCCCACAAACTACGACATGAAGCACGGTAAACTGTACTTGTGAAGTGTTCAACAAGGTCTTGTCCTATATTTGCAAGCAAATATATGATGAAATATTTTCCATCCAGAGCCTTTGCTTTTTTTCTTTTAAGAGTTTAATTTATGTATTCATTTGAGACCTGCCCCCATGGCATTCTGAGATCTTGAGCTGACCACAAATTTTTCCATAAGGTATGTCTGCACAGTAAAACCTGGAGAACAAAAGACAGAGGTAAGACAGCAGTATTACAGAGGGCTGAGGAGTGGCTGTTGATGTGGTTTAAACATTTAATGTGTTCATAGAATTAGAATAACTAGGAGAATATAAATCCAAGGTGGAGGGAAGGAAGGGGTAGGGGTCAGCCTAGGAAAGCTTGTAGGGAAGGGGTAAAGAAGGTTTTGAGTGCTAGGGGCCTGGTCATCCGACAGGCTAGTGTGAGCATATTAGACAATAGTGGAGGCAACCAGATTTTATGATTTTGAGGTGCTGTTGGAGTGTGAGTAAGGTAACATTTACGAAGAGATTCAGGAAAATTGGTTAGCCAGACTTGAGTCCTGGAGATAGAATTACAGTGCCTGCACTTTCAAGGAAGGATGAGGATGTTGAAGTCTGGAGGGTTATCTGAGCTATAATGTTGGTGCCCTTCTGGCAAGACACTGATAGTGTGACAGTGAAATCTTTTCTTGTTGGTTCACCCTACCTTAGTGGGAGAGCCAGTGTAAAAAAAAATAAAGTGACAAGTAATCTTTTGAGTAAGAAACCTGAATCTATGCTATTTCTGATACAGTATTAGAGGTAATATATGTGGCACTGAAAGACTTGGAAATGGAGAGCAAGAAAAGATTGATTACAGAAAAAGAAAATATGCTGGAAGCATGTCTGTCTCGCACTCAGCAGATGGAGGATCAAGCCGCCTCTACATCTTGCACTGAATGACCCATATGGGTTTAGCACTTAACATGAGGTAAATATATTAAATGAGAAATTAATTTTCAGTGATTATAACTTTAAATACCTTTTATGTCTCATTCCACCATTTTATTAGTCACAAAAAACTTAGTGGAGATGACTTTGAAGGGTTTATAATGCTTAATGTTATCTACCAAAAATGGCAAAAATAGGTGTCAAGATACCACACCAAGAAAAGACTGGTCCTTTATACACATAAGCAAACTATGATACAAGGACAAATGCAGCACATCAATATCTGACACCATAAATGGTAATAAAGTTTAAGAACTTGCAAATGTACTCAGAGATACAGTAGGGCCCCACTTATATGGCAGGTTGGGTTCCAGGCTACTCCTGGAAAGCAGACATCGCCGGAAAGCAGAACACCATTTTTTTTTCCACTTATAAATGCATATAAATGCCAGATAACAAGTTTACACTAACATATTAAGTTAGCAATAGAACTAGGCATTAAAATACAATAAAAAGTAAAATATACACACAGTACACTTATTATTTACATTAAAATATTCGTAGTCTTAATGTAGGCAAAAGGTTAGTAGCATTTACTTTAAGAAGTTAAGTGTGGTAGCCCTCCTGGCAACCCCCACATAAAAATACTACGATGATGCTTAAAGCTCCATAGTGATAAAATGTACATTCATTACTTAAAATATTTGTAGTCTTAATGTAGGGTGACAGGTAAGTCAGTAAGTAAGTAAGTAAGTAAGTAAGTTTATTCAGGTATACACAAATACAGTTACATAGAATTATCATACATAGCAGTATATGTGTAGAGAACCTAGGATAACCCAAAAAAGTCAGACAGAGTGACTTATTTCCATGGGGGTGAAAAGTATTTATTTGTAGAAAGTCATGTGGGAGGTAGGGTAGTGTAGGGAAGCCAGCCTGGCCACCCCACCCACTATATATACAAACAGATGACGCATCTGGTTATGGTTCATAAACATTCATACCAACACCTTACATTGTGCACAAGTTGTCTCCACAGTGGTGCAATAGAATAAAGACCAATACTTCCATTCTCACGTAATTTTTAAAAAGAATGATGCTCTGACAATTACAAATTATTATTGCAAGTTATTATAATCATAATAAAAAAGAAGCACTAAACCCACAAGGGTCATGAATTGCTATATATAGAGTGAAGACATTTTTGCTAATTTTACTGTAAAAAACCTTAAGACGCCTATATCAATCGGTGCCATTTACCGGATACAAAACACAAACTTGAGTCCTGGAGATGGGAAGTACAGTGCCTGCACTCTGAAGGAGGGGTGTTAATGTTGCAGTTTAAAAACTGTAGTGTAAAGCACCCTTCTGGCAAGACAGTGATGGAGTGAATGATGGTGAAAGTTTTTCTTTTTCGGGCCACCCTGCCTTGGTGGGAATCGGCCAGTGTGATAATAATAATAAAAATAACACACAAACTTCCCAAATTTCAGCGAGAAATTAAAGGCACTAATAACAAACAGACAAATGAATAAGCACCACCTTCTCTTAGCTGGAGACTTCAACATCAACCTTGGCCTACTAGATGATCAGCCTGTAACTGATTTCATCAACAATATGAACAACACACTTCTTATACCAACAATAACTAAACCAACCAGGCTGAGACAAGTGCGACCATAATAGACCACATATGGACCAATATACTAGCCCCCCTTAAATCAGGGATAATCACAGACAGCACTACAGACCACTACCCTACCTTCCTCTTGACAAACATTAGTAAACAACCACTTGAATACAACAGTTTCATTTAGACTCCACGACGAGGCCTCAATAAGGAAGTTCACAGCTGACCTAGAGACTGTTGACTGGCCTACAGAATTCTCCAAGGCCAATGGTAATGATGACTGGACAGACATTTTTCTTAACAAATTACTTAGACTATACAACAAACATTGTCCTATAAAAACGAAACAGATCACAAACGGCTTGGTTGCCCATGGCTAACCAGCATCATTCTGAAATCCACTGATAAGAAACACCAATATGAAAAGCAATATAGACAGGGCTTAATACACAAAGATATTCTTAAACACTAATAAAGTAATAAAGTAATAAAGAAAGCTAAACAACTATACTACTCCAGTAGATTCACTGACACAAGAGATATAAAAAAGACCTGGAAAACACACTCAGATTCTAGGGACCCACACACTGAAAAAACCAAGAATATTGTCCTAACTAAACCTAATGAAACACCACTGCATCCCACTGACATAGCTAACAAGATAAACGACTTCTTCTCAACCATAGGATCTAATCTTGCCAATAAAATCCCACGTACCAATGCCCATGCCGGGGACTACCTAGATGGGAATTTCCCAAATTCCTTCTATCTTGCACCAACTGAGCCCATGGAAGTTACCGAGATTATAAAGTCACTTAAAAATAACTCAGGGAATCTGTCTCATGTCCCACCATTATTGTACAAGCGAACGGCCCATGTCCTTTCGCATGCTATTTCATTACTTTTTAACAAGTCACTAGAAACTAGCACCTTCCTGAAACTACTCAAGACGGCAAGGGTTACACCAATACATAAAGGTGGTGACCCTACAGATTTAAACAACTATAGGCCAATATCAAACTTACCATTGCTATCCAAAATCTTTGAGAAACTCTTGCACAGGAGACTATACTATTCATTTATAAATGGCACAAAACATACTCAACCCCTGCCAATTTGGATTCAGGAAAAATAGAAGCACTAATGATGCAATCATAAAAATGCTAGATCTGCTTTACACAGCATTGGAAAATAAGGAATATCCACTAGGAATTTTTAATGACCTAAGAAAAGCTTTTGACACAGTAGACCACGGCATCCTACTCCACAAACTTGACCATTATAGTATAAGAGGCCATGCGCTTGCATATTTCAAATCTTACCTTACTAATAGGTATCAGTATGTCACCATTAAAGACACAGCAGCAACAACATGGCCACTTGATACTGGAGTTCCGCAGGGAAGTATCCTTGGTCCCCTGCTCTTCCTCATATACATCAATGATTTTCCAAACATATCCCAACACCTGAACCCCATTCTCTTTGCTGATGACACGACTTATCTCATCTCTCACCCTAATCTTGCCACCCTCAACACCATTGTTAACGAAGAGCTGATCAAAATATCGATTTGGGTGACAGCCAATAAACTTACGCTTAACACTGACAAAACCTACTATATTATGTTTGGTAGCAGAGCAGGAGTTGCGCAAATTAACATTAAGATCGACAACACTTTAATTGCCAGACATAATGAGGGCAAATTCCTAGGCCTATACCTTGACAACCTGAATTTCAGCACCCATATCCAACACAACCAAAAAAGTATCCAAAACGGTTGGGATCCTCTCCAAGATACGATACTACGTGCCGCAAAATACCCTTCTCACACTATACCACTCATTTATCCATACCTCACCTATGCTATTTGTGCTTGGGGATCAACTGCAGCAACACACCTAAAGCCAATAATAACCCAACAAAAAGTCGCAGTAAGAATAGTCACTAAATCCCATCCCTGGCAACACCCACCCCGCACTCTTCATAGATCTAAACTTACTCCCTGTTCAGTACATCCACACTTACTACTGTGCAATCTACATCCACAGGACCTTAAATTCCAATATTAACCTTGACCTAAAATGCTTTCTTGATAGTTGTGACAGAACCCACAGGCATAACACCACACACAAACATCTCTATGACATTCCCCGTGTCCAACTAAACCTTTACAAAAATTCAGTGTATGTCAAAGGCCCTAAAATCTGGAACACCCTACCTGAAAACTCTAGAACTGCAGACACATTCATCACCTTCAAAACTACCATTAGAAAACATCTTATCTCCCTGATACACCCCGTCAACTAATTACACGAATACCACCTGGTGGTTCACACTTACACTTTCACTCACCCATTTGACCATAAACAGAAATATCAATCTCAATCTTAAAATAATGAATCCGAACTAGTCATAAGTTGGCCTGTGATACTCCAATACTGAAACTATGTATTTTGCCAAAACAAAAGCATTCACACTGCTAAACTCACAAACTAGTATTTAGTCACTTAGCCACAATACCAACTTACCTCATAATTTGTAATATTTTAAATTTAAGAATTAATCTAAGTCTGCCTGAAATGCCTAGCCATGGTAGGCGTTCTAGTGGTACACTCTGTAATTATTATTTTACTACATGTAAACCACACAATAACCAAAATCTGTAAACTTAGCTTTGTAATCCTTATAGAGAATAAACTTTGAATAACATATGAAAGGAATATTTATCTCCAGTTATCCCCCAGTGTTCGACTTGAGAAAATGTAATTCTTCCGACATTCCTATAGAGCCGCTTTGTAAATAAATCTCATTTGTGTCCATTTTTATTCTGTGGGTGTATGTATAATGTTTATATGTTATGTAATGTGTTTCTTATACAATTTTGAAGAAAATATCATAGATGGATTAATGAAAATGTCTATACGTATTAACGTAAAATAAGACATTTAATGTGCCCGAGACAGATTATTATTACATAGTATTACTATGGTTTCAAGAGTAGAGAGACTCTTAGTGATTTTAATGTGTACCTGCATGCTAGCACAGTGTGTAAGTATATTTAAGTACAGGTACACAAGCATAATTATCAAAGTACATATAAAATACGCAATCACTTTAAAACACTTGAAATTTTGGAAAGTTTCCAGACATGATAGATGTGCTCACGGAGAATGCAAACAAACCAGGTGGGGCGTGCTGTATTTGAAAGACCACTTGCCGTATAGCAAATTTTGGTCATAATTTGAAATTGCTGTATCAGTGGAATGCCATAAAGCGGGGCCCTATTGTACAGTGGACCCCCGAATTTCATGATTAATCCATTTCAGAGTCTGCCAAAAGTTGAAATTCACGAATTTCTAAACCATTTTCCCTATAAGAAATACTGCAAATCCAACTAATCCGTTCCAGACACCCAAAAATATTAAAAATAATTTTTTTTTATAGATTAAATATAGATTTACATACAGAAAAGAAGGAGAAATCAAGTATAAAACAATAACATCACACTTACCTTTACTGAAGACTCTTGTTGGTGTAGAGAAGATGGGAAGAGGGAAGAGGATGGGGAGGGTAGAGCTGCAAGAGCTCTCTGGACAGTTTTTTTTGTGCAACAGAGGTTTAGTGACTCAAGCTGGTCCTGGTGCCATTAAAAAACAAAGAAGGGAAGTAACCCCGGATAAGAACTTGGTACCTAAAGTCTTTATAGAAGGGAATTCCCCTTTCAAACAATAGTTGGTTTTAATTTAATATTTTTATTATGCACCCCATACCCATCCTGTGGGCGGTAGTCAAAAGATTACAGTGGACCCATTATGTACCTCTGTAATCTTTTGACTACCGCCCACAGGATGGGTATGGGGTGCATAATAAACATATTAAACAAACTATTGTTTGGAAGGGGAATTCCATTCCAAAAAGACTGTAGGCACCAAGTTCTTATCCAAAGTTACTTCCCTTCTTTGTTTTTTAATGGCACCAGAACCAGCTTGAGCCACTGGACCTCTGTTGCACAAAAAAACTGTCCAGAAAGCACTTGCAGCTCTACCCTCTACCACAATCACTACCACCCTCTACCACCATCACTACCACCCTCTACCACCATCACTACCACCCTCTACCACCATCACTACCACCATCACAACCACCCTCTACCATCACAACTGCTACCACCCTCTACCACCATCACAACTGCTACCACCCTCTACCACCATCACCACTGCTACCACCCTCTACCACCATCACCCTCTACCGCCATCACAACCACCCTTTACCACCACCACTTTCATATTTTTCTACAAACTTTTCCTTTAATTCTGTCATACTTCTCACCTTCTTTACCAAAGGGCTGGCACTAGAAGCTTTCTTTGGGCCCGTGGTGGCTTATTTGGGAGTTGCAAGCACAAAAAAGAATGGATTATCATGAAACGTATCATATAAACACGTGGGGTGATGGTCACTTGCCCAGAAACAATGCCACACTGACTCTGAATGGTGTGTGGGAGTCTTTGTGTACATGCGGCCGCTGGGAGGCCGCTCAGACGCATTCCACATGACCGCCAAATTTTGAGGCAAATTACGAAACTTGGGGCTATATTTTGACGAAGAAAGTTGCCGATACTCAAAATTCATGAAACTTGAGACTCACGAAATTCGGGGGTCCACTGTAATGTGATACAGCCTGTGTTTAGTCTGCCTGAAATGCCCTGGCATGTGGCTTTCTTTGTCCCTAACAACACACACAAAATGTAAACACACACTGTAACCTTTTCAAAGAAATAAATTTTGTCTTTGTAGAGAATTTAAGGAATTTACGTAGAAAAATGTGGCAAACAATGGCCCCTCATGTATATGCAAATATATGAAATGGACATGGGTCATATTTGTATGAGAGATATTCAGAACTAAATCTTACTAAAACCACTTAAACTCCAGCTGTTAGCATCAGTGACAACACAGCCACAAACCAAGTTTTATTAACTCGGCAACAGGTGTCAACAGGAGCAATCATATGAAGGCCTACACAGCCTTGTGACTGCCTATTTACAATTTTTGTTTCTGTATTTAAGGAGTAGAGCTATGTCTGTGGTGTTGTCTCTTCAGTGGGGTGCCACAGCAGTATCCTGCTAAGCATAATGTAGTAACTACTTGGTAGTAGAAAAAGACTATAGAGTGATCCTCTTCAAACGAAGACTTTCCATCAAGCACTATATATACCCTCTAAGAGATACACCTTTGGAAAAGCAGTTTGTGTAATGCAATTATGAAACAGAAATAGTTAGACATGACTGTCTACACAAGCAAGAAAACAGATTCTAGAAAAGTAAGCTCATTAGGAATCTCAAGGACAATAGCAAGAAAAATAAATTTCCAAGTATTATGATGCTTCCACGGATAACTGGTACACCAACCTTCTACTTGTGCTTTTATTCACACCAACAAAACAACTACAGAATACATGGCAGTCAAAGCAAAGGGAAAACAAAAGCCAACATTCAAAACAACACATAGGAAAATGAGATCCCGATGTTTTATGTCAATACATACTTGCGTTTAGGTGGTATGATAAGCATGATGGAACTCTTCTCACAACCATTTATGAAGGCATAATGGTTGAAACTGAAAAAGTGAACAGGAAGACAATGAAAAAATAAGAAACCCTTAACAATGACATATTACACCAAAATTAGGTTTGGTGGACAAATCTGATATGTAAAATGGTTCTTTGTAATGTGTTAGAAACACTGGTGAAACATGAAGCCCTCTTTTCCTCCTGTGGATGTATTACTATTTAAAGTATTCAATATGTACCTAATGTATACAAGAAAAACCAACACTAGATGACCTCCCTCACATTGTAACTGAACAAACTGGAGAAAGCTATGAAAATCCACATCCTCCTCAGTCAGTAGAGAACTACATTGCAACTCCAACACTTTCCAAAGCATCCTGCTACATCTAACCAGACAAATACTCAAGTGAGTTATTAATGTAATCACAGCAAAAAGACCCAGAAAACTTAAAAATATAATGCTGTTATAAAGAGTGTGATGCTAAACTGTTTCAAATCATGTTTCAGGAAGAACCACATCCTAAAGTACAAGTACAAAATACGTATAAGAAAAATAAACAAAATAATTTTAATTCTTATAAGCCATGTAAAGAAGTTAAACATTACAACTGGGTTAGGAGTGCCAAATCCCCAGGCAGTTGAAAATCCGCATATAACTTTTAACTCCCTGAAACTCATCTACTAATAACTTACTGTTGACTGGAAGCCTTACTGATAACAAACGGTCAGTTAACACACATTTTGTATGGTATCTGTATTATATACTGTATTCTTACAATAAAGTAAGCTAGAGAATAAAAAATGATATTTAGAAAATCACAAGAAAGAGAAAATATACTCACAGAACTGTACTGTATTTATCGATACCGTACGTTTACAGTGTTTGTTTAAAAGATGAATCCTCTGTCAATATCTACATCAATATTGTCTTACACGATACAAAACACTGTAGACGTTACACGTATTACTTACACTAGACATCAAAAATGAATAGATAATGTTAATTTATGCAACTATTATTTAATATTACATCCTTATGTTTATTTACATTTCTCTCAAATATGAATGGTGCCAGGTATGATCTGTAAGTGTTTGTGTGCCTAAGTTTTGATCATTTCTAACTTTTTATAATATACTTTGTTTATATTTTATGGTAGTAAATGATAAAATAGATTAATATGTACATATATTTCATGCATTCATGACATACCTAATATTTTCTTAATTTTTTGTTACAGTCTCTTCTCGCTTAGCGACATACAGTGGTCCCTCAACAATCGTCCGGCTCGATAGTCGTCCTTTTCGGAAATCGTCGCGTTATTCTCGTCCAAACATTGGCTCGCAAATGGTCGGTTACTCGCTACTCGTCCTTCGTCCGGGACGCGTACTCACGCTCTGAGCTGCCTCGTCCTCCCTTCCCAGCCAGTGTGCCATTGTTTACCAGTGAGCAACGGTCCCCTCACTTGTTCATATGAAATATTTCATAATATTCCATTCATTTTAATGCTTGCAAGTGCTAAATAAGCTACCATGGCTCCAAAGAAAGCTCCTAGTGCCAAGCCTTTGGTAAAGAAAGTGAGAAATACAACTGAATTTAAGAAAAACATCACTGAACAATATGAAAGTTGCGTATGTGTGGCCGAACTGGCCAGGATGTATAACGAATCCCGTACAACCATATCTTCCATTGTGGCCAAGAAAAAGAAAATCAAGGAAGCTGTTGTTGCAAAGGCGGTAAATATGCTGACAAAAATGAGATCACCAGTACTCGAAGATGTTGAGAAGTTATTATTGGTGTGGATAAACGAGAAACAATTAGCAGGAGATATTCTTATGACGTCGATTATTTGTGAAAAGGCTAGGCAGTTGCATGACGATCTGGTGAAGAAATTGCCAGCAACGAGTACTGATAATTGTGAATTTAAGGCCAGCAAAGGTTGGTTTGAAAGATTTAAGAAGCCTAGTGGCATACACAGTGTGATAAAGCATGGTGAGGCTGCCAGTTCGGACAAAATTGCAGCTACAAAATTCGTAAGTGAATTCAAGGAGTACATAGAGGCTGAAGGACTGAAATCTCAACAAATGTTCAATTGTGACAAAACAGGCTTTTTTTGAAAGAAAATGCCAAAGAGGACCTACATTACTCAGGAGGAAAAGGGACTGCCAGGACACAAGCCTATGAAAGACAGACCGACACTCATGTTTTGTGCTAATGCTAGTGGGGATTTCAAAGTGTACCATTCTGAAAATCCCAGTGTTCAGGAAAAACTATGTTATGAAGAGTAAATTGTGTGTGTTTTGGAACTCTAATAATAAGGCACGGGTCACGAGGGAAATTTTCGTCGAGTGGTTCAATGAAGTGTTTGGCCCTAGTGTGAAAATTACCTCCTGGAAAAGAAATTGGATCTCAAGTGCCTCCTAGTAATGGACAATGCACCTGCTCATCCTCCAAACTTGGATGACCTAATTCTGCAGGAGTTTGGGTTCATCACAGTAAAGTTCTTGCCCATGAGTACCACTCCTCTCCTCCAGCCCATGGACCAGCAGGTCATTTCAAACTTTAAAAAACTTTACACAAAAGCAATGTTTCAAAGGTGCTTTAATGTGACTTCAGACACTCACTTGACCCTAAGAGAGTTTTGGAAAGATCACTTCAGTATCCTCCACTGCATAAGCCTTATAGGTAAGGCTTGGGAGGGAGGGACTACCAGGACTTTGAACTCTGCTTTGAGAAAATTGTGGCCAGATTGTGTCCACAAGAGCAATTTTGAAGGGTTTGTGGCTGACCCTGATGAGCCTATGTCAGTTGTGAACTCTATTGTGGCATTTGGGAGTTCCATGGGGTTGGATGTGAGTTTGGAGGATGTGGAAGAGTTGGTGCAGGACCACAAGGAAGAGCTAACAACTGAGGAGCTGCAAGAGCTTCAGCAGGAACAGGAACAGATTGCAGCTCAGAATCTTGCTGCAGAGGAGGAGGAGGAGGAGGAGGAGGAGGAAGAAGAGATGGAAGAAGGTGCCTTCTTCAGAAATTAAAAAGATTTTTGAAATGTGGGGTAGGATGGAAAGATTTATGGAGAAACATCACCCTGAGAAGGATGTTGCAATCCATATCGGCAACTTGTACAGTGACAGAGTCTTGGCCCATTTTAGGGAAGCTTTAAAGAGACACCAGAAACAGAGCTCTCTGGACACTTTTTTTGCGAGACAGGACTCCAGTGACTCTCAAGCTGGTCCTAGTGGCATTAAGAAACAGAGAAGAGAAATAACCCCAGAAAAGCACTTGGTACCTGAGGTGTTGATAGAAGGGGATTCCCCTTCCAAACAGTAACTAATCCAATCTCTCTCCTCCTCCAGTCTTCCATACACTAAGAAGAATTGCCAATAAAGGTAAGTGTTATGCTGTTAATGTTTCATTCATCATGTCCCATTGTATTGTTTATGTACTACATCTATATTTCATATAAGAAAAATTTTTGTTTTAATACTTCTGGGTGTCAGGAACGGATTAATTGTATTTACATTATTTCTTATGGGGAAAATTGATTCGAAAATCGTCTTTTTCGATAATCGTCGCACTTCCAGGAATGGATTAACGACGATAAATGAGAGACCACTGTACGCGTTTACCGACTGCTCAAACTTATGACCAGCTCTCCAGCCAGTATGAAAACCTATGTATATTACATCTGATTTCCTCTATTCTATTTACTACAGTATACAGTACACTACTTTATAAACATTCAAAAATATACTAAAAATGTGATAAATTGTGCAAAGGTGGCATTAAAAAAATATATAACAACACACAAATAACCCACATTAGTGGGATGAATTGTAAAGGACTTGCCTAGTATGGGCCAACAGGCCTGCTGCAGTGTTCCTCCTTTTTTATGTTCTTATGTTACGACAACGTTTTGATCTGACTTGGACGATTTACAAAGTCACACTAACGAGAAGTAGAGCAGGACGGGTATATATAGGCAGGAAGTGGTAGCAGCAGCAGCGGCAGCGGCGGCGGCGGTGGCAGCGGCAGCAGTAGCAGTAGTAGCAGCAATAGCAGTAGCAGTAGCAGCAGTAGTAGCAGCAATAGCAGTAGTCGAAGTAGTGATGGGGAAGTAGGGAGGAGGAGGAGCCAGTCAAATACTAAGAAAGGGGAGCACTGCAAGGGAGCTAGGCACCCACAGAGGCAGAGCAAGAACACAGAGGTGGGGGGGGGGGGGAATAATAAAATAAATAATGAAGGAACAAACACAAGGCAGAAGAAAGACAACCCAGAAGAGAAAAAGGAAAGAGGAAAGGGGAAGAAGGAGAAGAAGAAAAAGGAGGAATCAGGTAAAGTCACGGGTGTTCTGAAGTTTGGAGCATTTCACAATGTAGTGGGAGAGGAAGGCATCTACAGAGAGGAAGCCAGGACTAAGATTCATAGAAGGAAAATTGTGTATTACAGAGGATTCAACCAGATGGCGACTGTTAAAGTTGGAAGTAGGGAAGACAGTTTTAGCAGAAGACCAGTCAACAGGATGGCTGTGATCTCTGACGTGACAGAAAAGAGCATTGTTAGTATTGGCAAGCCTAACACTATTTTTGTGCTCCCTAAGTCTGTCAGAAAGAGATGGGCCAGTTTCCCCAAAGTATTGAAGAGGACAGGAGGAGCAAGAAATAGAGTACACACCAGGAACATCTGTAGAGGGAGGAGAGGTATGAACAAGATTAGTGTGAAGAGTGTTAGTCTGGCAGAAAGTAAGCTTGATGTCTAAGGAATGGAGAGAATTCCGGGGGTCAACGCCCCTGCGGCCCAGTCTGTGACCAGGCCTCATTGTCGAGATTAGAAAGACCGGAAATGTAGGGAAGGCAGAGGACGGAAGAGTTCCCAGGAGTAGAGAGTTTGGGAGAAGAAAAAATTACATTTAGCACGTGAGAGGGCAGAGTCTATGAAATGGGAAGGGTAACCAAAATGGGAAAACAAATTATGAAGAGTGGAAATTTCTGCTGGAAGGAAATGAGGATCACAGATGCAGAGGGCACGTAGAAAGAGGGAGATAAGAACACTTTTCTTGACAGGGAAAGCATGATAGGAAAAGTAGCGAATGTACATACCACTGTGCAAGATAGAGAATCTTTTCCCGATCATAATGACACCAAAATTATGAGATTTGATGGAAAACTTATGGAATTATGCTCTCGCGAAGTTAGCAGTCTCGGTGATGTTTACGCATCGGCGATTTTGCCACTTTGAGCCCCATTTTCGGCCAATTCCACTGTACTAGTCGACAAAAAACATTAATATTTCGCTAGAACTACATTTTTTCTATTGAATAAGTGCAAGAAACCACCCATTTACCATTTTCAACTATCCAATACAGTGGTCAGAATTTAGCAATTTTGCCAATTTCACACAAATTTCAAAAAATGCCAATTTCCGAATAGGGTCCAGAACAAACAATAAATACATTCCTGTCACTAAAATGACATTTTCTCTGTTCATTAGTCACATCTCAAGGCCCCTCTTACATTCTTTTGCTTTCCACTTTGAATTTTTATTCTCACAAAAAATAGTAGATTTACTGTTATGCATACTACTGCATTAGTGTAAAAAATGGTATAGATCATATTGGCGCACTTGCAAAAGAATATTAGACTCACCAGTTGACGTGTATTGGATGCTTGGCATGATTTGTTTACTTTTGAACTTCGGTAAAAATCGAACATTTCTGCTACTTTGAGCTCAATTTCAAGGTACTTTTCATTGTAAAACCAGTCAAAATCATCTCAATTTCTGTGATATGCCTTCCATTCTATAAAATGAGACCAAGAAAACTAGAATGCAACAATAAATACCATACGAAAATACAGTGCAAAGTCGCTGTTTTATTCCAAAAAAACGGTCAATGTTTTTTTTTCTCATTATGCACTGTGTGCTGCAGGATTTTTTTTATACCATGCACACTGACCACATAGACCCATTCTTTCATATGGAGGCCTACCAGCCTTTTCGCGCGAGATTTGACGGCACTAGAATTTATGCGTACTAGTACATCAAAAATCCCTGCGTGTAAGACGTACTAGTACGTCCGAAACCCTCAAAGGGTTAATATCACTGAGTTTCAGTATAGGTTGTGTAATCTATTAGTCACAAGTACAATGAGAGAGGTAGCAAATGATGAGCCGGTCAATTACAAATAAATTGTATTGCTTCAATGACCTGTATTTTGTGTAGTTAATCCTTTGACTGCTGCAAGCCCATTTCCAAAACTTATTCTATGCTGAAAAATATTCGAAAATAAAAAAATTATTTTTTCTTACCAAAATGTTAGGATTATTTTACCGAGTTTTAAGCCTAAAAAAAAAAATTTCCATCAGTACTTACCGAGATATAGAGGCACAAAGCTGGCAGAAAATGAGCTGCATGTGGCAACAGCTGCAAATGCCGCTTACCCAGTATTCTTTTATGTACTCCAATTTGAAGGTTTTTTGTATTTTCCAATATTTTTCTCTTCTAAATAACATATGTGGCCTGTGAGACCAAAGTAAGGTGCATTGTTCAAATATACATACATTGTATACAACACAATAACTGCACAAGCATTATCATTATTATATTGTTTACAGAACTTGTTTACACAAACCAACAATACAAAACTCTGTTTATTACTATTGTTCTATAATATATATACATATGTACAGTCACTAAACACTTTCCTAGAACTGCTGCAGCTTGTGGAACTCTTTGAAACATGGGTATATGCAGAGTGGTACTTCACACTCCTCACACATAAAATGAGAGTCTCTGCATTTTTGTGGGCATTTTGTGGCATGTGCACAGACAAAATACCTCTTCTGAGCACTTGAAAGCAGTATGAGGCAGTTGTATGGGGTAGTGATCAACAGGCCTCAGACGAGATGGCATGTGTTGGTAATTTCATGGCCCTGGTCTATTGCAGGTGTTGTTCCTTGGTACTTGAATATTATTTGTCTGATGACTGACAAACAAAATTCACCATATTTTGGCTTGCTGTTGGTCTTCAACTTGTATATGCTATATTATTCAGCATGGAAATATCAAGAAGATGGAAAAGAAGTTTTATGTACCACTTATAACTCTTGCATACACAATCAGCAAACCCAATCTGGATGTTACATTTGTCCACTAAGCGCATATTGAGGTTGTAGTCCATCACAGCTGCAGGTTTTAGAATGGGTTCATTGGTCTCTCTATTCTGTCTGCCATTTTGTTTCGGTGAACTGATGTCAACAATGTGACATTACATCTGTCATGCCACCGAAATGCCATGATGTCATTGGCAGCAAAGGCCTGCACTTCACCTCTGCGAGTGCCAGCGTCGAACCTAGGCATATGCTTATGATTACCACGCACTGTGCCACACACGTCTGTCGTGTTCACTCGCAAGAAATCCCGAGTATGGGACTTGTGTACCAGTTATCAGTATATAATATATGACCCTTACCAAGATATGGTTACATCATTGTTCTAACCACATCACCAGAGATACCCAATAACTTTCTGGTATCTCTCAATGTATTACTGCCAGTGTACACAATTATATCCAAAACCAGACCACTTTTGCAATCACACAGTACAAACAACTTTATATCACAGCGTTTCCTCTTGCTTGGTATATACTGCTTTAACGACAGTCTGCCTTTGAACAAAATCAAAGACTAATCAATAACAAGCTTCCTGAAGGGATAAAAATACATACAGCACTTTTATTTTAGGTACATGAACACATTCTTGATCTTATATAACCTGTCGCTTCTGTTAGGCCTGGTTTTGTCTGAGAAGTGTAGCATACGAAACAGTATCAAAAACGATTCACTGGTATAATATCACTAAAACCTGGGGTTGAAATCAGGCGTTCCATCGACCAGTATGTGGTGACAGTGTGCTTATATACATGTGGCATAAGCATTGTGGCGGCAACGAACAGGTGCATCCATGCCACAGTTGTGTCCTTCCACTGGTGTAGCCGTGACCTTGGTGAAAGAAATGTATTTGCCATGGTGTACTCATAGTATGTGTTACTTTCCCTGACAATAATTTCCATCAGGGGTTCATTGAAGAATAACTGAAATCATTCCAATTCAGTGGCACTGTTCCCAAGTGTACGTGATGGCCGTATTCCACTTTGTGTTTTATCAAAGTCATGGGGATTGGGAACAAAATTGGCAACTTGCTGCCAATCCCAGATGCAGTCTGCTGGTGGGTTCTGGATATTGAAAGGTGGTTGTGGTTGTGGATGTTGTGGGAGTGTTGGGGTGGTTGAGGGTGGTTGTGGCTGTGCTGAGTTAGCAGCGTGCCCACTGCTGGTCCCACATGACTTGTGCTACCATCAACATCACCACCACCATTGCCTTCTGCCCCTCGCACATTACACATCCCCATTGTAACAATAAAATATCGTCATCTTCACTCTTGGGTTGTGGTGTAGGGCCACGGGATGTACTCCAAGATTTACTCCTTTGCCTTGGAAGGGCATCTGGCACACTACCAGAATGCATACTGCATCGTACATACTGCCGTTTCACTGGCGAATATTCCCCCTCACTGTCACAACTCGAGCTGCTTTCAATAACTTGGAAATCATTATCATTATCACTTTCACTGCTCAGATTCGAGTCCTGTAGATGAGGAAATAGTTTCCTTTTTCATCCTGGTATAGGTGAATGTGAATGAGACAACCCAGCACCAGAGGTGGAAGGTTGAGGGTCATTGGGTTTTCATCACTAATTACGTTATCCTGGTCACTGCTTTCGGTCACACCCTCTTGAAAACTACGGAATTCACTTTCACTGGCACTTCCATCACTGTTAGAACTATCACTTGGTGAGGAGTGAGGTACTTCTTACTGAAAGGCATGTTGAACAAGGACTACCAAGATGGCATTCCCACAATGCACCACAGAGTCCCTGATTTTTTGCACAGGGTGCACACCCACCACGCAGACCCATTCTCTCACATGTAGGCCTGCCAGGTTTCTCCCGCTCGATTTGAAGCCTCTAGAATTTACTCGTGTTAATACGTCAGAAACATTGGCTTATAAGACATGTATATATGACAAACAGTCAAAGGGTTAACTGAAGTGGTAAAATCAAAACACGAGATTACAGAGTTAATGAATATTACACTTATGCGAGATTTAACAGCTGCTATTAACTATTAGTAAAGATGTTGACAGATATCGTTTTGGAGCGGTTAGTGTTTTTATTTAATAAATGTATGGAAGAGGGTAAGGTACCTAGGGATTGGCAGAGGGCATGCATAGTTCCTATGTATAAAGGCAAAGGGGACAAAAGAAAGTGTAAAAATTATAAGGGAATAAGTCTGTTGAGTATACCCGGTAAAGTGTATGGCAGAGTCATTACTGAAAGAATTATGAGTAAGACGGAGAGCAGGATAGCAGATGAACAAAGAGGCTTTAGGAAAGGTGGGGGGCGTGTAGACCAGTGTTTGCAGTGAAACATACATGAACAGTATTTAGATAAGGGTAAAGAGGTTTTTGTGGCATTTATGGATTTGGAAAAGGCATATGATAGGGTGGATAGGAGGGCAATATAGCAGATGTTGCAAATGTATGGAATAGGAGGTAGGTTACTGAAAGCGGTGAAAAGTTTTTACGAGGATAGTGAGGCTCAGGTTAGAGTATGTAGGTGAGAGGGAGATAATTTCCCAGTAAAAGTAGGCCTTAGACAGGGATGTGTGATGTCAACATGGCTGTTTAATATATTTATAGATGGAGTTGTAAGAAAAGTGAATGCTTGGGTGTTGGCAAGAGGTGTAGAGTTAAAAGATAAAGAATGTAACACAAAGTGGGAGTTGTCACAGTTGCTCTTTGCTGATGACAGTGTGCTCTTGGGAGATTCTGAAGAGAAGTTGCAGAGGTTGGTTGATGAGTTTTGTAGGATGCACAAAAAAAAGGAAATTAAAAGTGAATATAGGAAAGAGTAGGGTGATGAGGATAACAAAAAATTAGGTAACAAAAGACTGGATATCAGATTGGAGGGAGGGAGTATGGAGGTGGTGAATGTGTTCATATATTTGTGAGTGGACGTGTCAGCAGATGGGTCTATGAAGGATGAGGTGAATCATAGAAATGACGAGGGGAAAAAGGCGAGTGGTACATTGAGGAGTCTGTGGAAACTAAGAACTTTATCCATGAAAGCAAAGAGGGGAATGAGAGTATAGCTACTATAGTTACACCAACGCTCTTGTATGGGTGTCATGCATAGGTTGTGAATGTTGCAAGAAGGAGAAGGCTGGAGGCAGTGGAGATGTCATGTCTGAGGGCAATGTGTGGTGTAAATATAATGCAGAGAATCTGTAGTTTGGAGATTAGGATGATGTGTGGGATTACCAAAATGATTATCCAGAGGGATAATAGTTTTAGTAATCCCACACATGGTTTGAACATGTAGAGAGGATGGAACAAAACAAAATGACTTAGTGTATAAATCTGTAGTGGAGGGAAGGCAGGGTAGGGGTCAGCCTAGGAAAGGTTGGAGGGAGGGGGTAAAGAAGGTTTTGTGTGCGAGGGCTTGGAATTCCAGCAAGCGTGCGTGAGCATGGAGACAAATGGTTTTTAGGACTTGATGTGCTGTTGGAGTGTAAGCAAGGTAACACTTATGAAAGGATTCAGGGAAACCGGCAGGCCAGACTTGATTCCTGGAGATGGGAAGTACAGTGCCAGCACTCTGAAGGAGGGGTGTTAATGTTGCAGTTTTATAACTGTAGTGTAAGCATGCTTCTGGCAACACAGTGATGGAGTGAATGATGATGAAAGTTTTTCTTTTTTGGGCCACCCTGCCTTGGTGGGAAATGGCCAATGTGTTAATAAAAAAAAATAATGTTGACAGACGGGGAACTTTTGGCATTTTCAGACAGCGAGTTACAAATTTTTTGGCCTTTTATTTGCATTCAGTTTTTGAACAGGTCGAGACATTCACACAGAATATCTTCAGAGTGATACTTGGTCCTTTTATTGTGTCCTGTTTTCTGTTGTAGCTCTCCATGTAGAATTTAAGCTCTGGATTAATGTTTAAACTGTAGACATAGCATTCACAGTAGGTGTGAATATTTTTTATTTTAAGCAAATTAAAACTTTTGAACAAGAAAAGTGTGTATATTGCCTGGAGCCTGAATGGTTGATTATTCTGAGCTTATTTTTTTCTGACAAGCCACAAGTTGAAGGTGATTAGTTGCTGTTTATCCCCATGAGGCTACCACTGGTGAGGTATAGGTAGACTAGAGAAGCAAAAGTGAGCAGGGATACTTGAGGAGACATAGTGTACTTTTGAGATTGGCCACTGTGATTTAAAAATTTATTTTAGAACTGTTCTGATGTATGCTGAACTTTAGATTGCTGTTGCTGTGCGTTCCCAAGAATTTACCCTTGTCCTGCCTATTGACTGGTGTATTTTTATGTTTAAATGAACATTTTTTGCTTTGTTCCCAAGAATTATATAGAAGGCCTTATCAATATTGAGTGTGAGTTTGTTAGTTGTGATCCAAATAGATATTTTGTCATTTCAAGGGAGGTGCCTGGATGCTAGTGAAGAACTACTGATCTAAAGAATTGGAGCTACCCTCCCTCCCATTGAATCAAATCCTGATTACTTCCCATTTCCCAGAAGCTCTATGACCCTTAAGAGTTTAACAGTCACCATCAATAATAATAATACATAAACAAAAAAATAAAAATAATAATCTTTATATTATCATTGCAATCAAGTGAATAAGTGTCAGAAATTTCAATATCATATGATTTTTACTATATTTCAGCATATAATTATTATTAATTATTGGGATGCTTTATTAGTTGACCATAGTTTACTCTCACAAGCTTGTTGGATGTTCAAGCCCCTAGCACTCAAAACTTCCTTTACTCCCTCCCTATAATACTTTCTCTGATGATCCCTACCCCCTCCTTTCTTCCACCTTCCACTTATTCTGCTCCATCCTCTATAAATGCTCTAATTACATAAGAACATAAGAATGTAGGAACACTGCAGAAGGCCTACTGGCCCATACGAGGCAGGTCCTCAACTCCTCATCAGCCCTTTGAACTATACTTTTGGTAGGCCCACATTATCTACCAATGAATATTTTTTTTTTTTTTTCAACGTCGGCCGTCTCCCACCGAGGCAGGGTGACCCAAAAAAGAAAGAAAATCCCCAAAAAGAAAATACTTTCATCATCATTCAACACTTTCACCACACTCGCACATTATCACTGTTTTTGCAGAGGTGCTCAGAATACAACAGTTTAGAAGCATACACATATAAAGATACACAACATATCCCTCCAAACTGCCAATATCCCAAACCCCTCCTTTAAAGTGCAGGCATTGTACTTCCCATTTCCAGGACTCAAGTCCGACTATATGAAAATAACCGGTTTCCCTGAATCCCTTCACTAAATATTACCCTGCTCACACTCCAACAGATCGTCAGGTCCCAAGTACCATTCGTCTCCATTCACTCCTATCTAACACGCTCACGCACGCTTGCTGTAAGTCCAAGCCCCTTGCCCACAAAACCTCCTTTACCCCCTCTCTCCAACCCTTTCGAGGATGACCCCTACCCCGCCTTCCTTCCCCTATAGATTTATATGCTTTCCTTGTCATTCTACTTTGATCCATTCTCTCTAAATGACCAAACCACCTCAACAACCCCTCTTCTGCCCTCTGACTAATACTTTTATTAACTCCATACCTTATCCTAATTTCCACACTCTGAATTTTCTGCATAATATTTACACCACACATTGCCCTTAAACAGGACATCTCCACTGTCTCCAACCGTCTCCTCGCTGCTGCATTTACCACCCAAGCTTCACACCCATATAAGAGTGTTGGTACTACTATACTTTCATACATTCCCTTCTTTGCCTCCATAGATAACGTTTTTTGACTCCACATATACCTCAACGCACCACTCACCTTTTTTCCCTCATCAATTCTATGATTAACCTCATCCTTCATAAATCCATCTGCCGACACGTCAACTCCCAAGTATCTGAAAACATTCGCTTCTTCCATACTACTCCTCCCCAATTTGATATCCAATTTTTCTTTATCTAAATCATTTGACACCCTCATCACCTTACTCTTTTCTATGTTCACTTTCAACTTTCTACCTTTACACACATTCCCAAACTCATCCACTAACCTTTGCAATTTTTCTTTAGAATCTCCCATAAGCACAGTATCATCAGCAAAAAGTAACTGTGTCAATTCCCATTTTGAATTTGATTCCCCAAAATTTAATCCCACCCCTCTCCCGAACACCCTAGCATTTACTTCCTTTACAGCCCCATCTATAAATATATTAAACAACCATGGTGACATTACACATCCCTGTCTAAGACCTACTTTTACTGGGAAGTAGTCTCCCTCTCTTCTACACACCCTAACCTGAGCCTCACTATCCTCATAAAAACTCTTTACAGCATTTAATAACTTACCACCTATTTATTTATTTATTTATACTTGCAACATCTGCCACATTGCTCCTCTATCCACTCTATCATATGCCTTTTCTAAATCCATAAATGCAGTAAAAACTTCCCTACCTTTATCTAAATACTGTTCACATATATGCTTCAATGTAAACACTTGATCTACACATCCCCTACCCACTCTGAAACCTCCTTGCTCATCCGCAATCCTACATTCTGTCTTACCTCTAATTCTTTCAATTATAACCCTACCGTACACTTTTCCTGGTATATTCAGTAAATTTATTCCTCTATAATTTTTACAGTCTCTTTTGTCCCCTTTCCCTTTATATAAAGGGACTATACATGCTCTCCGCCAATCCCTAGGTACCTTCCCCTCTTTCATACATTTATTAAACAAAAGTACCAACCACTCCAACACTATGTCCCCCCCCTGCTTTTAACATTTCTGTCATGATCCCATCAGTTCCAGCTGCTTTACCCCCTTTCATTTTATGTAATGCCTCACGTACCTCCCCCACACTTACATTCTGCTCTTCTTCACTCCTAAAAGATGGTATACCTCCCTGACCAGTGCATGAAATTACTGCCTCTGTTTCTTCCTTAACATTTAAAAGTTCCTCAAAATATTCTCGCCATCTACCTAATACCTCCATCTCCCCATCTACTAACTCCCCTACTCTGTTTTTAACTGACAAATCCATACTTTCCCTAGGCTTTCTTAACTTGTTTAACTCACTCCAAATTTTTTTTTTTTATTTTCATTAAAATTTCTTGACAGTGCCTCTCCCACTCTATCATCTGCTCTCGTTTTGCACTCTCTCACCACTCTCTTTACCTTTCTTTTATTCTCCATATACTCTGCTCTTCTTATAACACTTCTGCTTTGTAAAAACCTCTCATAAGCTACCTTTTTCTCTTTTATCACACCCTTTACTTCATCATTCCACCAATCACTCCTCTTTCCTCCTGCCCCCACCCTCCTATAACCACAAACTTCTGCCTCACATTCTAATACTGCATTTTTAAAACTATTCCAACCCTCTTCAACCCCCCCACTACTCATCTTTGCACTAGCCCACCTTTCTGCCAATAGTCGCTTATATCTCACCCGAACTTCCTCCTCCCTTAGTTTATACACTTTCACCTCCCTCTTACTTGTTGTTGCCACCTTCCTCTTTTCCCATCTACCTCTTACTCTAACTGTAGCTACAACTAAATAATGATCCGATATATCAGTTGCCCCTCTATAAAGATGTACATCCTGGAGCCTACCCATCAACCTTTTATCCACCAATACATAATCTAATAAACTACTTTCATTACGTGCTACATCATACCTTGTATATTTATTTATCCTCTTTTTCATAAAATATGTATTACTTATTACCAAATCTCTTTCTACACATAGCTCAATTAAAGGCTCCCCATTTACATTTACCCCTGGCACCCCAAATTTACCTACTACACCCTCCATAACATTTTTACCCAGTTTAGCATTGAAATCCCCAACCACCATTACTCTCACACTTGATTCAATGTGTATATATTTTTTTTAATTCAACATCCAGTGCCATCAAACTCAAACTGGTCACTTAAGTTTACCATCTCTAAGTCAGGATGTTTGTAACTTATAATAATTTTAAATTGAAGGATCTTTTGTGTTGAAAAAATGGGTTTCATAAACATCTTGCCATATTTTTTTAAATATACACTTGGTGACCCCACATTACCTTTTAATTTCTATGCTTTTGAATTCTCTGCATAATATGTGTACCATACATTGCTTTCAAGCATGACATCTCCAGTGCTGCTAGCTTCCTTGGTACAACATTCAAAACTCACGTGTCTGTCTGTCTGTGTCTCACACACACACACACACACACACACACACAAACACACACACACACACACACAAGTACCACTATACTTTGGTACGTTCCTTTTTTTAACCTTGACACATCACCCACTTCTTTTTTCCATGCGTTTTATGATTCATCTCCCTTTCAAAAATTTATCTGTCATAATGTCTATTCTCAAATATTTAAATACATCCACTTCCTCCATACTTCCCCTCTCTCCAATCTGATATTCAATTGAGCATTGCCTAAACTTTTTCGTCACCCTCACCACCCTTTTCTTTTCCATGTTCACTTTTAATTTCCTTCTTTTACATACCCCCCCAAATTCACTCACCAACCTCTCCAACTTGTCTTCAGAATCCCCCATGAGAACTGTCATCATCACCAACGACTTCTTCTCAACCATAGGATCTAATCTCGCCAATAAAATCCCACATACTAATGCCCATGCCGGGGACTACCTAGATGGGAATTTCCCAAATTCCTTCTATCTTGCACCAACTGAGCCCTCGGAAGTCACCGAGATTATAAAGTCACTTAAAAACAACTCAGGGAATCTGTCTAATGTCCCACCATTACTGTACAAGCGAGCGGCCCATATCCTTTCGCATGCTATTTCATTACTTTTTAACGAGTCACTAGAAACTAGCACCTTCCCGAAACTACTCAAGATGGCAAGGGTTACACCAATACATAAAGGTGGTGACTCTAGACTTAAACAAATATAGGCCAATATCAAACTTACCATTGCTATCCAAAATCTTTGAGAAACTCGTGCACAGGAGACTATATTCATTTATAACAGCACAAAACATACTCAACCCCTGCCAATTTGGATTTAGGAAAAATAAAAGCACTAATGATGCAATCATAAAAATGCTAGATCTGCTTTACACAGCATTGGAAAATAAGGAATATCCACTAGGAATTTTTATTGACCTAAGAAAAGCTTTTGACACAGTAGACCACGACATCCTATTCCACAAACTTGACCATTACGGTATAAGAGGCCATGCGCTTATTTCAAATCTTACCTTACTAATAGGTATCAGTATGTTACCATTAAAGACAGCATCAACAACACGGCCACTTGATACTGGAGTTCCGCAGGGAAGTGTCCTTGGTCCCCTGCTCTTCCTCATATACATCAATGATCTTCCAAACGTATCAAAACACCTGAAACCCATTCTCTTTGCTGACGACACGACTTGTGTCATCTCTCACCCTAATCTTGCCACCCTCAACACCATTGTTAACGAGGAGCTGATCAAAATATCGACTAGGATGACAGCCAATAAACTTACGCTTAACACTGACAAAACCTATATATTATGTTTGGTAGAAAGGCAGGGATGCAAAAAATTAACATTAAGATCGACAACACTCTAATTACCAGACATAATGAGGGCAAATTCCTAGGCCTATACCTTGACAACAACCTGAATTTCAGCACCCATATCCAACACATAACCAAAAAAGTATCCAAAACAGTTGGGATCCTCTCCAAGATACGATACTACATGCCACAAAATGCCCTTCTCACGCTATACCACTCACTTATTTATCCATACCTCACCTATGCTATATGTGCTTGGGGATCAACTGCAGCAACACACCTATAGCCAATAATATTTATTTATTTATTTATTTAGAAATTTAAGCATACATACAGAGGTACAAAAAAAAATACAGGTAAGAGCAGCATGCCAAAGCCACTTATATGCATAGCATTACGGGCTGGCTTAAAATTACCCAACAAAATAACCCAACAAAAAGCTGCAGTAAGAATAATCACTAAATCCCATCCCTGGCAACACACCCCCCCACTCTTCATAGATCTAAACTTACTCCCTGTTCAGTACATCCACACTTACTACTGTGCAATCTACATCTACAGGACCTTACACTCCAATATCAACCTTGACCTAAAACGCTTTCTTGATAGTTGTGACAGAACCCACAGGCATAACACCAGACACAAACATCTCTACGACATTCCCCATGTCCGACTAAACCTTTACAAAAATTCAATGTATGTCAAAGGCCCTAAAATCTGGAACACCCTACCTGAGAACTCTAGAACTGCAGACACATTCATCACCTTCAAAACTACCATTAGAAAACATCTTATCTCCCTGATAAACCCCATCAACTAACTACACGAATACCACCTGGTGGTTCACACTTACACTCACTCACCCATTTGACCATAAACAGAAATATTAATCTCAATCTTAAAATAATGACTCCTATGATACTCCAATACTGAAACTATGTACTGTGCCAAAACAAAAGCATTCACATTGCTAAACTCACAAACTAGTATTTAGTCACTTAGCCATAATACCAACTTACCTCATAATTTGTAATATTTTAAAATAAAGAATTAAACTAAGTCTGCCCGAAATGCCTAGCCATGCTAGGCATTCTAGTGGTACACTCTGTAATCATTATTTAACTACATGTAAACCACACAACAACCAAATTCTGTAAATTCAACATTGTAATCTTTATAGAGAATAAACTTTGAATTTGAATTGAATTTGAAAAAAAAAAAAGCAATGGTGACAAATCCCAATTCATATCAGATCCAACATCTTTCAATCCCATACCTCTTCTCAACACCCCAGCATTTACTTCTTCTACAACCCCATCTATAAATATGTTACACCATCATAGTGACTTCAAATGTCCTTGTCCAAGTCCTACTTTCACTGGAAAATAGTCCTCCCTCCCACCAACATACCCTAACCCAAGTCTCATGCTGCATAAACACTTGAAACTGCAGCACCTGCCACATGGTTGTTCAATCCACCATGTCATACTCCTTTTATAAATCCATTAATGCAACAAACAGCTTTTTACCCTTATTTAAATATTGTTAATTTGTTTACTTCAATATAAAATAAACACTTGGTCAACCTATACTCTATCATTCCTAAATCCTTGCTGCACCTCTGCAATTCTACTTTCTGTTTTACCCCGAACACTTTTGATAATAATTCTACTGTAAACTTTGTGGTATACTCTACAGGCTTATCCCCCTTGTATAAGGGAGCTATGCATGTTCTCTGCCAATCCTTTGAAACTTTCTTCTTTTGTTTGCATATATGAGGTGCTATCAAATTATAATAATAATCAAAAAGAAGCGCTAAACCACAAGGGTTATACAGCACAGCAGGGCAGGGAAGGATGCAGGGGAAATGGGTGGCAAGAGGGGGAGGGGTGATTATTAGGGTATGGAGTGTAGCGGGGCAGTGGATAGTGCAGGGGTATAGGGTAGCTAGAGAGTAAGGCAGAAAGGACAGAGGAAAGTGCTAGAGGCATCATTATCAGAGTTTGTGTAGTAAATCAATCACTGTCAAAAAGTCAATGAGAGAGTCTGGATTAACCCTTAAATTGTCCAACCGTAGATCTATGTTCACCTGCATGGCACTGAATATTTTGAAAAATCAAAAAAATAGTTTTTTGTTTTTAAATTAAAGAGGACAATTTTCTGTGTGGTATAAGACCCAAAAAAAAATTTAAGACCAGTACTGTACTTACCGAGATATAAGACCACAAAGTTGGCTCTGGATGCTCACCTGATGGCAACATCCAATCCTGCCACTTGCAGAAGTGTTGCCGATCTACCTTTTTTTCTAGTTTTTATTTTAATTTATATAATTTTTATGTTCTGATAATTACAATTTATACTAGTTCTTGTGATTTCATAGCCAATCTTTGTTCTGACACTAATATGTACTGAAATAATGCTCAAATTGTAACAATCACGCCAACAGGTGAGCATTTTCACCTGCCCTGATCATTTGCTATTGTCTAGAAATAGATCCCAACGATGTTTTAGACACACTGGAGTATGAAACTCCTTGAAGAATGGTATTATGACAAGGGTCAGCTAAGTGACATTTGATGAATGTGCCCTGCTGGAGGGAACCTTGCCTTTATATGTTTTTACTCTTGCACACAAACATGTCTGTATGTCTGTGTCTGTCTGCATCTAGCTCTGCTTATCAGTCCGCGTCTCGCTCTGCTTATCTGTCCGCGTCTCGCTCTGCTTATCTGTCCGCGTCTCGCTCTGCTTATCTGTCCGCGTCTCGCTCTGCTTATCTGTCCGCGTCTCGCTCTGCTTATCTGTCCGCGTCTCGCTCTGCTTATCTGTCCGCGTCTCGCTCTGCTTATCTGTCCGCGTCTCGCTCTGCTTATCTGTCCGCGTCTCGCTCTGCTTATCTGTCCGCGTCTCGCTCTGCTTATCTGTCCGCGTCCAGCTCTGCTTATCTGTCCGCGTCCAGCTCTGCTTATCTGTCCGCATCCAGCTCTGCTTATCTGTCTAGCTCTGCTTATCTGTCTGTGCCTAGCTCGCATATCTGTGTATCTGCCTGTGTGTGTGTGTTTACCTGGAGTTTACATGGAGAGAGTTCCGGGGGTCAACGCCCCCACGTCTTTCCATCTGCTTGCCTCTGTCTCAGGGAGCAGCTAGTAAACCTGTTGGTTTGTGGTGTATGAGCCGCTCCCAGATTGCTGAGCAAGTGACACTGCTATTATTTGCGTCCGGCAGGCCGGACTTGAGTCCTGGAGATGGGAAGTACAGTGCCTGCACTCTGAAGGAGGGGTGTTAATGTTGCAGTTTAAAAACTGTAGTGTAAAGCACCCTTCTGGCAAGACAGTGATGGAGTGAATGATGGTGAAAGTTTTTCTTTTTCGGGCCACCCTGCCTTGGTGGGAATCGGCCAGTGTGATAATAAAATGTTCCACAGTCAGCCCTCCTGGCCCTATATCACTCACTCATTTACCCCTATCTCATCTATGGAATTTGTGCATGGGGCTCAACAACAATAAATCATCTCAGACCATTAATTACCCAACAAAAGGCTGCAGTCAGAATAACAAATTCCCACTCCAGGCAGCATATTCCACCGATATTCAAAACTCTAAACTTACTCACCTTACAAAACATCCATACTTATTACTGTGCCTACTACATACACAGAACACTAAACTCGGATATAAACCCTCCCCTCAAACTTCTCCTTACCAACCTCAACAGAACACATGACCATAACACAAGGCACAGATCATTCTTTGATGTTCCCCCGTGTCCATCTCACACTATGTAAAAACTCAATTTACATAAAAGGCCCAAAAATCTGGTATTCATTACCTGAGAATATAAAAGAAATACTGTCTGTTTATCAATTCAAGACTTCTTAAAAACCACTTACTCAACCACAACTAAATAAATACTGAATAACAATCTCATAAATGCATAACCTGTGACCCTATCAAACTGTTTTTCTTAATTACATTACCTAATAGAATACCCTATTCTCTTGAATGCACAGTAACTCATCTAATGACCATATGACCTGTTTCTGCACTACAAATCATTGATTTTAGTCGATCTGATTCGATTATATTATACATTGTTATGCTACAAATTTGTACAACTTTAATGCTTCTTATTTGAAATACTCATTTGTACTTCATGTTGTAATTTGTTTACTGTAATTTTTACCACTGAATATATTATTGCTTAGTTAATCTTAAGTGAATTTTAAGCCTGCCTATGATGCTCTGCATGCAAGGGACTTTTGGCATGTACACCCAATCACTATTTCTTTGTACACCTATGTATCATGTCCAAATAAAAATAAATCAATAAATTTAAGTCTTATATCTACAAACACTAAAGGTAGTAAGCTGGTAGACAGCAACCACCCAGGGAGGTACTACCGCCCTGCCAAGCGAGTAAAACGAAAGCCTGTAATTGTTTTACATGATGATAGGATTGCTAGTGTCCTTTTTTTCTGTCTGAAACATGCAAGATTTCAGGTACATCTTGCTATTTCTACTTACACTTAGGTCACACTACACATACATGTACAAGCATATATATACATACCCCTCTGGGTTTTCTATTTTCACTCTAGTTCTTGTTTATTTCCTCTTACCTTCATGGGGAAGTGGAACAGAATTCTTCCTCCGTAAGCCATGCGTGTTGTAAGAGGCAACTAAAATGCCAGGAGCATGGGGCTAGTAACCCCTTCTCCTATATATATTACTACATGTAAAAGGAGACCTTTGTTTTTCCTTTTGGGCTACCCTGCCTCGGTGGGATACGGCTGGTGTGTTGAAAGATCTACAAACTGTATAGCACTTGGCCTGGAATTTTTGGGTTATCCTATGTAATTTACATTATGTATAATAACTGTATTTATGAGTATACATTTGAGAGACAGAGATACAGATAGACAGAGAAATAGATATATAGACAGATACTGAGAGAGAGCCAAAGCCAGCCAGCCAGCTGAATACATAAGAACATAAAGAACACTGCAGGAGGCCTACTGGCCCATGCAAGGCAGGTCCATGTCACCCTCCCAGCTTAGACCAATGACCCACCTAGTCAGGTCACAGCCACTGAAAGAAGGAGCATGACATCTGACCTAGTAGCACAAGCTAGTCACACCCACTCATGCATTTATCTAACCTATTTCTACTTTCCTCTTAAAATGCGAGTGTTAATATGACATTATATCAGTGAATCCCTGGTGTTTGCCACTATTTGCTCTAGCTGGCACTCAATTGAACTGGTGCTCCCACAAGGCATTAAGTGGTCCCCGATTTTTTTCATAATGCGCACACTGAGTGAACAGATCCATTCTTTCATGTCTAGGCAAATCAGGCCTATCATGCCAAATTTGAAGGAATGAAAAATAAAATGTCAATATACGTTCGGAGCGCTGCACACATGCATGTATATCTGTGTGTGGATAGTTTAAGGGTTAAAGGAGGGTCCATCAGCAAGAAGGGAAGCTAAAGAAATGGCAGCGGAGTGGAGATGACGATGGAGGTAAATTCTGTGTGCTTGTTGATAGAGTGGACAGTCCAACTGAATGTGGCTAACAGATACTGGAACTTGACAATTCTCACAGAGAGGAACAGGGTACTTCTCCATGAGATGCCCATGAGTAAGACGAGTGTGGCCGATGCAAAGACCGTAGAGAGTAGTTTCCCAACCTTGACACTGATGACAAGACGACGGCCAGAAACCTATACTCATTTTCATAGAATGAAGTTTGTTATGGAGCAGATCAGATCAACGTTGTTGCCAAAGGGTGCGAAGGTGGGTAGCAATTTCAGTGAAATAGTCTGTGAATGGAACAGCTCTATATGAAATTGGGAGGTCATGTACTGCTGACCAAGCAGCAGTGTTGGCCTGTTCATTGCCGTGTACGTCAACATGACCAGGGACCCAGCAAAAAACTATCTTTGTGTCTGCTAGAGATACGGTGTAGCCAAAGTTGGATACGAAAAACTAGGGGGTGAGGTGTATCAAATTTTTTTATAGCCTGTAATGCACTAAGGGAGTCTGAAACAACCACAAATGATGACACAGGCATAGATGCTATACAGATAAGTGCTACAAGAATGGCATATGATTCAGCCATAAAAATGCTAGCCGAGGATAATAACCGTCCTCGCATGACGTTGTCTGGAAACACTGTTGCGAATCCGACGCCATCAGAAGACTTAGAATCATCGGTGTACACTATGATGGCATGAGAATGAGAGTGGAAGTGGTCACAAAAAAGAGAGCAGGAAGCCACCACAGGTAGTTGGGTTTTCATGCATGGCTGTGGGAAAGAACAGATGTTAACAGCTGGAACTTCCCATGGGGGCAGGGAAAAGTGAGATACTACATGAACATAGAAAGGTGGTAACTGAACAGAAGACGAGCGAATGGAGATGGAGAGAAAAGGGGCGGAGTAAGCAAGGGTGGCGAACAAATAATGTCTAACAACAGTGACCATCCTATATACAGAAGGATCGTGGAGGTCATGAGATCGAACATAACAGTGAAGGCAAAGAGCATCACGGCAATCAGACAAGGATGGAATATTCACTTCTGCATAGAGGCTCTCAACAGGGGATGAACGAAAGGCACCAAGGCACAGACGGAGACTTTGGTGATGAATGGGATATAACTTAGAGTTGCAGGTGAGGCTGCAGAATAGATTTGGTCATCATAATCCAGCTTGGACAAGACTAGGGTCGAATGCAAACAGAGGAAAGTGCGACGATCTGCTCCCCATGAACGATGCACGAGAACTTTAAGGAGATTTAGCCGACCATGGCAAGCTGACTTTAAAGAAGAAAATGTGTGGTCTCCACATCAGCTGGCGATCAATGCGCAGGCCCAGAAACTTGACCGTACCACATGCTGGAATACGTGAACTGTGTAAGTATGAGGGAGTATCTAGAATTAGAGGATGTCTAGTGAAGGTAATGAACCGGGTTTTCGTACTAGAAAATTTGAAGTCGTGAGAAGTGGTCCAATGGGAGACTCGGACTATCACAACCTGAAGGGAGGCTGCTACTATTCGACAGTCAGTGCCCGAGTAAGCTATAGCAAAGTCATCAACATCAATTTAACAATAAGATCGACAGCACTCTAATTGCCAGACATAATGAGGGCAAATTTCTAGGCCTATACCTCGACAACAACCTGAATTTCAGCACCCATATCCAACACACATCAAAAAAAGTATCCAAAACAGTTGGGATCCTCTCCAAGATATGATACTACGTGCCGCAAAATACCCTTCTCCCACTATACCATTCACTCATTTATCCATACCTCACCTATGCTACTTGTGCTTGGGGATCAACTGCAGCAATACACCTAAAGCCAATAATATCTCAACAAAAAGCTGCAATAAGAATAATCACTAATTCCCATCCCTGGCAACACATCTCCCCACTCTTCATAGATCTAAACTTACTCCCTGTTCAGAACATCCACACTTACTACTGTGCAATCTACATATACAGGACCTTAAATTCCAATATTAACCTTGACCAAAAATGCTTTCTTGATAGTTGTGACAGGACCCACAGGCATAACACCAGACACAAACATCTCTACGACATTCCCCGTGTCCGACTAAACCTTTACAAAAACTCAATGTATGTCAAAGGCCCTAAAATCTGGAACACTACGTGAAAACTCTAGAACAGTACACACATTCATCACCTTCAAAACTACTGTTAGAAAACATCTTATCTCCCTGATACACCCCATCAACTACATAAAAACCACCTGGTGGTCCACATTTACACTCACTCACTCACCCATTTGACTATAAGCACAGAAATACATATCCTAATCTTAAAATAATGATTCCAAACTAGTCATAAGTTTGCCTGTGATACTCCAATATAGAAACTATGTATTGTGCCAAAACAAAAGCTTTCACATTGCTAAACTCACAAACTAGTATTTGTCACTTAGTATTTAGTCAACTTACTCCACAATTTGTTATAATTTAGGGTTAAGAATTAATCAAAGTTTGCCCGAAATGCCTAGCCTTGCTAGGTGTTCTAGTGGCCCCCTCTGTAATTATTTTACTACATGTAAACCACACAACCAAAATCTGTAAACCCTGCATTGTAATCCTTATAGAGAATAAAATAAAATAAGGTTTGATGTTTTTTGATTTTTGTTTTGATTTGATTTTTGTTTTGATTTGATTTTTGTTTTGATTTGATTTTTGTTTTGATTTGATTTTTGTTTTGATTTGATTTTTGATTTGATTTGATTTTTGATTTGATTTGATTTTTGATTTGATTTGATTTGATTTGATACAGTGATGACCAAATATGCGAAGGAAGAATGGAAGGCAAGTCATTTATAGCTAAGAGAAAAAGAGTAGTGCTGAGGACACAACACTGTGGAACTCCCTCGGCTTGTACAAAGTCCAAGGAAAGCGAGGTGCCAACACGGACCCGAAAATGTCTATTGGACAAGAAAGCAGCAAAGAAGTTTGCCAAAGTAGATTACCGTGGAGGCCTAAGGAGTGGGCTTGGGCTAGGATGTTATATCTCCAAGTGGTGTCATATGCCTTCTCTAGATCTAAGACAAAGTGGTTATTAGCAAAGGCATTTCGAATATACGTATCTAAGTGAAGCAAGGGGTCTACAGTAGAGCAGCCTTTGCAAAAGCTATATCAGACATCTATTCACCAATCATTCCACCACCTTCCAGACCACACTGGTCAGGGCAATGGGACGATAATGAGAGGTGTATAGTCCAGAGGCGCCCGGTTTGCAAAACGGTAGTACAATACAGTAGCTGATCTCCAGTGTTGAGGGAGAACCCCTCGTTTCCAAATTAGATTGAAAAGACATAAAAGAACGGGAAGGGTCATAGAATGGAGATGTTGAAGCATACTGACGTGGATATCATCAGGTCCTGGTGCCGACAGCCAGCAAATGGAAAGTGTGGACACCAGTTCCTGAAGAGTAAAAGGTATGTTATATGGCTCCAACCCATCAGAGGAGAAATCTAAGGGCAATTGCACTTTGGTAGGTTTAAAAGCAAGAAATGAGGGATGGAGGTTTCATGCCCTCGGGAGATATGGACAAGATAGTTCCCGATTACTGTGGCAACTTCTAAGGGTTCCGCGACGTCAACTCCAGCAACCTGCAAAACGGGAGCTGGGTCTGGAGTGTACTTACCACACAATTTTCACACCTTTTTTCAAATCATGCACATAGGGAAGATGAGTTAATGGTAGACATGTAGTCTTGCCAACTTGTGTTTAGCATCGTTTATGACACAACGAGCAACTGCCCTTGTGCCCTTGCCCACTTGAAATTCAACATACACTCTGCAGTACGGTTATGGTGATAACAGCCCCATGCAGCACTTCTTAAACACACTGCAAAGGTGCATGTAGGAGACCACCAAGGTACGCATGCCTGAGAATGCCTACCCGAGTTTTGGGGGATAGAACGCGTCACCGCAGTTAGGACTAAGGTCGAAAAGTAGTGTGCCAGGTCATCAAAAGAGGATGAAAGGGGGTCCTCACAATAGGTGGTAAGATGGGAGTACAAGTCCCAATCTGCTCGAACAAATTGCCAACGAGGGCTATGAAATGGTCTGGCATACATAGGAGGAGGATGGGAAAGTGATCACTATCGTGTAACTCTGGAAGAACAGACCACGCAAAATCAAGTACACCAGGCAAGGAACAGATAGAAAGATCAATGCAGGAGAGAGACTGAGTACGAGTGTCAAAACAGGTAGGAGCACCCATGTTTAAAACATGAATAGGATGAGAAGCAAGAAGTCTCTCCAACTGATCACCACGAGTCTCAATGGGACCCTCCCCACAGGTGACGGTGAGCATTAAAATCACCCAACAATAGTATGGGTGGCAGTAGAGATGAAATAAAAAAATGCAATATCAGAAATACAGAATGCAAGGGAGGGAGACAGATAAAGAGAGCAAACTGTAAACCAATGGTGTAAATAGATACGAGCTGCAGTATAATGTAGCAGGGAATGAATAAAAACTTGTTGATATGGTATATCAATGCATACAAGAAGCGCGCTTTTATCAAAAGATCCGTCAGGTAAAGGCTCGGAAGAATGTATCAGCAAGTAGCCCGAAACGGGGCAAATGACAGCAGAACGAATTTTGGGCTCTTGCAACCCAACACATACTGGGGACAACTGGGAGAGCAACAATTGGAGTTCTCCTCTGTTGCCCCTAAGGCCACAAATATTCCACTGTAAAAAAGACATTATGTACAAAAATAAAATGACAACAATAAGAAACTATAAAACCTATAGGCTTTTAGGATCAGTAAAGTTAACATGTGGGGGTAACAGTAAGTATAAGCAAGAAAGAATTAGAATATTGTGGAGAGAAATAGATTGTTGTATGGGTCATGAAATAGAAGGGGTAGATGGAGGAGTGTTGATTTCCATCGGGGTGTTGTCCCTGCTATATAGCTGGAGATAGCATCTAAGGAAGCCGACAATGCCATGTCAGACAGGAGACGCACTGCAAGTAAAGGTCGGAGTAACTATGGAGGCAACCAAAGAGGTCTGAGGAGAGTGGAGGAGAGAGATGCGTTGGCTAGGGGAGAAGAGTCATGCAGTGTAACAGGAGAGGAAGAAGGTCGGATGGCAACTATGGAAGATGGTGGGGGGGGGATGGACAGGGGAAGAGGTAACTACCTAGGGGGAGGGGGGGAACAGGGGAAGAGGCAACTACACTAGGGAGGGGAAGGGGTGACCCTCCACCTTTGTGAGAGCTGGAAGGGGGCGAGAACTAGTCTCCGAGGTAGAAGATACAGTGCACCCTCAGGTAATGATGCCATCGGATAACGAAGAAACTGGATAGCAACAAGTCTGTCAAAATACTGGCTCAGTTACCGAAAAAACTCAAAGATGTGGAGAGACTGTTGTTGGTGTGGATCAACGAGAAACAATTATCAGGAGATACTGTTCTCTGTCAATAATATGTGAACAGGCAAGGGAGCTGCATGATGATCTAATTAAAAAATGCCTGGAACTAGTGCTGATATTAGTGAATTTAAGGCCAGCAAAGGTTGGTTTGAGAGATTTAAGAATTGTAGTGGCATACACAGTGTGATAAGGCATGGGAGGCTGCCAGTTCTGACAAAAAAGTGGCTGAAAAATATGTGCAGGACTTTAAGGGGTACATAGAGGCTGAAAAATTAAAACCCCAACAAGTGTTCAATTGCAACAAAACAGGCCTGTTCTGGAAGAAAATGCCAAACAGGGCCTACATTACTCAGGAGGAAAAGGCACTCCCAGGACACAAGCCTATGAAAGACAGGCTAACTATAATGTTTTGTAGTAATGCTAGTAGGGATTGCAAAGTGAAGCCTTTACTCGTGTATCACTCAAACTCCCAGTGTGTTCAAGAAAAACAGTGTCATCACAATTGAATTGTGTGTGATGTGGAGAGCAAACAGTAAGGCATGGGTCACTAGGGGCATTTTCCTTGATTGGTTTTATGACATGTTTGGCCCCAGTGTGAAAAAAATACCTCCTGGAAAATAAATTGCAACTCAAGTGCCTCCTGTTAATGGATAATGCTCCTGCTCATCCTCCAGACTTAGAAGAGCAAATTGTGGGGGTTTAGTGTCATCAAAGTTAAATTCTTGCCCCCTAATACCACTCCTCCAGCCCATGGACCAGCAGGTCATTTCAAATTTCAAAAAACTGTACACCAAAGCAGTGTTTCAAAAGTGCTTTGAAGTGACCTCAGACACTGAATTGACCCTAAGAGAGTTTTGGAAAGATCACTTCAATATCCTCAGTTGCATAAACCTTATAGGTAAGGCTTGGGAGGGAGTGACTTGCAGGACTTTGAACTCTGCTTGGAGAAAATTGTGGCCAGAATGTGTACAAGAGCAATTTTGAAGGGTTTGAGGTTGACCCTGAGGAGCCTATGCCAGTTGTGGAATCTATTGTGGCATTGGGGAAGTCCATGGGGTTGGAGGTTAGTAGTGAGGATGTGGAAGAGTTGGTGGAGGACAACGATGAAGAGCTAACCACTACAGAGCTGCAAGAGCTTGAGGTGCAACAGCAACAGACCACAGCTCAGGAATTTTCTTCTTCAGAGGAGGAAGAGAAATGGAGGAAGTTGCCTTCGTCATAGATTAAGGACATTTGTACAATGTGGACAAAGGTGCAAGCATTAATGGATGAACATTACCCTGACACAGCTGTTGCAGGCCATATTGGCAACAAGTACAATGACAATGTTGTGTCCCATTTTAGGGAAATCTTAGAGAGATGCCAGAAATAGAGCTCTCCAGACAGATTTTTGCTGTGACAGGGGTCCAGCAACTCAAGCTGGTCCTTGTGGCATTAAAAAACAAAGAAGGGAGGTAACCCCAGAAAAGGACTGGCTACCTAAAGTCTTTATGGAATGGGATTCCCCTTCCAAACAATTATAAACTCCTCCATCCTCTGCCCTCCTCCCATCTCATCACTCATCAATAAGTCCTCAATAAAGGTAAGTGTCATTTCAGTATTGTTTATTCAGCTTGTCTCATTGTTTTCTGTGTAGGTAAATGTATATTTCATGTAAAAAAATTATTTTGTTTAATACTTTTGGGTGTCTGGAATGGATTAATTGGATTTCCATTATTTCTTACGGGGAAAACTAATTCGGATAACGAAAAAATCGGTTAAAGACAAGCTCTCTGGAATGGATTAATGTTGTTACCCGATGGCCCACTTCAGATCCTGTACAGGAGATGGAAGCGAAGAAAGAAGGTCTGCAAGGTCTAGTAGATTAAGAAGTGAGCGAGTGAGATGAAGTAGTAGTAGAAAGTGGTGCGGAGGTAGGAGTGTCAGAGGATAAAACTGCAAAAACATTAGAAACTGGGGTGACCCCGGGAGCCACAGACGCAGAGGGATTGGGAGGCAGGAGGACTGTCAAGGGTGGAGGTCTATGGGCTACTCGAGCATACAGGACACAAGGAAGTTTTCCTTGAAGGTGGAGCTGAGAGACTGCCATAGTGTAAGACCCTTGCGCTCTAAGGTAACAGATCTCTGGTTCATTTCGATAGACCTGGCAACGGCGGGAAAAAGAAGGATGAGGTTCCTTGCAATTGAGACAAGAGGGGGGGAAGACTACAAGACGTATTGGAATGATCCGCTGCGCCACAGATCCGCAATGTTTAGCGGGGTGCCCAAAATGCCAGCAGTTATGACACTGTTGGGGAGTGGGAACTACTTGACGGAGCTCTAAACGATGGCCCGCAATATAGACAGAGGACGGAAGTTCATGGCAGTCGAAGGTTAAACAAGCGATATTACTAGGAAAGTGCCTCTGCCCACGAGCGGGCAGGATGTACATATCTACCTTAAGAATAGGGAGGTTTTGAAGGACTAATTGTTCCAAAATATCATCGCCGCAAGACAAAAAAATCACTGTGTACAATGGTACGTGGTAAGACCACACTATCACTGCAAGAATTAAGAGTAGCGTGCTTACGGACAGTGACCGGTATGTTATCAATAGAAGTGATGCAGGAGAGAGCATGCATTTGCTCTGAATTCTGTACAGTTATGACACGTACACCGCTTCGAAGAGCATGGAAAAATATTTTTTGGCCAACGTGCCTCAACAGTTTTTTATCACTTTCATGAACAGACAGATAATCCATTTGACATGTCGTTTGTAAAGAAAAGAATTTTGTCCACTGAACACTTGTTAGCCCAGTATACAACGGCAGTGAATGTCGTAGGTTGTTTGTTTTTGAGCAATCATTGATGAACTGTCATCAGTAGGCTGTCTTGGATGCTTAGTAGTAGTACTGCGGGCGGTCTGACCCGAAGGATGCGGGCGATCTGAAAGCCGTTGCACAGTATTCGGGGAAGCCGGACGCATTGTGAAAGGTGTACTGGAAGTAGTAGCATGGACTGAAATCGGTTATGTTGCAGCACCTGAAGCAGGTGATGAAGTGTCACTGGCAGATGGTACATGGGTATGAGAAAAGTCGAGAGAATGGACCAATAACGAAGCCGGGTCAGAACAGGGTGTGGGATCAGAAAGGGGTCTGGGAGGAGGGAGGGTTTCATTAGGTGAAGACCCCATAATAGTGATTCTTCCATATCTCCTTTCTTGTTATTTTTAGAAAAAAAGAAAGAAGGAAAGAAAAAAAAAAAAAAGGGATGGTGGAGGGACAGTCACCAGGAGGCACAGAAGGGCCGGAAGTTCAACCCTTCATCCGAGATGGCCGCGAGCCCATGGGCAGTGAAGATGCCATGTGGAACCCTTGCCATACCCTACCTTTCACGCCAGTAAACCAGCGCTCCGGGATAGCAGCCTCACATCTACCGAGCCACCTCAGCGGACAAAAGAAAGGGCGGTCAGAAACCCGCCACAAAGCATATCTCCTTCAGCTGCCACCTCCCAGAACCAACAGGCAGCTTCTGGAGATACACCCATTATCGAAAGGGCACCCCGCTCACTTCTCGTAAATCTGGGAAGGGAGCAGGGCACCTTCAGACAATTCAGATTCCCCGGCAAACCACATCACCCCCGAGGGACCCCACAGACTGGGATGAACCCGGGCACACTTCCCCCTACCTAGAAACCGTAATGCCTGAAGAGAGGACCCCCCCAGAGACAACAAATGGGACGGGAAGCAAGGGGAGGGTGGGGAAAAGGGGAAAAAGGGGGCACAGGGAGGGTGGGATAGGGAAGGGGGGGATTGGTTCGGTCTGAGGAAGGAGATCAAAAGGTAGGTGGGTGCTATCAAAAAGTTCTTGGACTGCCATGATAAAAATATATAGGCTCACCTAATCACCTAGCTGAAGTTCTCCCCCTTGAAGTACTCTCCTTGGGAGGCTATACATTGATCCCAGCCCCTCTGCCACTTCCTGAAACATCTCTGGAAATCTTCTTTCTTAACAACGTCAAGCACAGCCTGCAATTCTGCTCGAGTTTCTTCCATGTCATTAAAATCTTGCTCCTTGCGTGCCATTTTTAGTTTTTAGAAGAGAGAAAAGTCACATAGGCAAGGAGGTGGGGGGTTGGATCTGGGGAGTATGGAGGATGGGGAATGATCGTCATGTTTTTGGCCAGGAAATGGTTTCTCTGGTCTTGAGTCATCAAGCAGGGCACAAATTTCCCAGCCACTCTCCTCATGTTCAAATTTTCAGTCAGAATGCTTTAACACAGCCCATAAGAAATTCCCACAGTACTCGCAATGTAGTGAATACTTTGATGAAAATTTTTGTGAAATGCCTTCCATGTTTTTCCTAACGTTGGTGTGTTTTACATGCTGATGGATGCCCAGAGCGTTTATCATCCTCAACTGATGTTTGTCCTGCTATGAATTGAGATAGCCATTCAAAACACTGTCTGACTCACTGCTTTGTTGCCAAATGCTTGCTTAAAAATTTTGCGAGTTTCACTAGCAGTTTTATAGAGTTTGAAACAATTTATCTCTGTACTCTAAAGGAGGGGTGGGGATATTTGCTGTCTGGAGGAACATCTGAACTGTCATATCTTTATGCCTCTGGCAAGACAGTGATAGTGCGAATGATAGTGAAAGTTTCTTTTTCGGGTCGCCCTGCCTTGGTGGGATATGGCTGATGTCTTAAGAGAAAGAAAGAAAGAATGTATACGTATATACATTTTTTTTTTAACACACTACCTGTCTCCCACTGAGGCAGGGTGACCCGAAAAATAAACTTTCACCATCATTTACACTATCACTATCTTGCCAGAGGCTCGCAGATACGATTTAGATGTCACTCTAAACAATAAATATCCCAAACCCCCCTCTATATCTAAGTTTATATCTATATCAATCTCTCTCCTCAACAAAATGATCCACCATACTACTTCAAAAAGGAGTGTACTGTGCAGCATGATCTACACTGCCACCATATTTCATATTCATGTATTTTATTTGGACATGATACATAGTTGTACAAGGAATTATAGTAGTTGGGTGTACATGCCAAAAGCCCCTTCTATACAGAGCATTATGGGCAGGCTTAAAATTAACTTAAAATTAACAAGCAATGAAAGGTTCAGTGTTAAAAATTGCAGTAAACAATTTACAATATGAAGCACAATTGAGTATTTGAAACAATGAAATTTGAACATTTCGATATTGAAGCATTATAGTTGTACAAATTTGTCACATTACAATGTATAACAAACAAGATAATCAATTTACTATATGCTGTCTTGAAGTTTTAAGATTTAAGTAATTGGGAGAATTATTGGTAATGTTAAATATTGAGTGTTGATTTAATCCTGGGTGAGTAAGTTTTTTTTTTTTTTTTTTTAAGAAGTCTTAAACTGATTTTCAGGCCTGGTTACTTTAGTATGTTCTGGTAATGAATTCCAGATTTTGGGGCCCTTTACATGCATAGAGTTTTTACACAGTGTGATATGGACACGGGGTACATTAAAAAGAGATCTGTGTCTTGTGTTATGGTCATGTGTCCTGTTAAGGTTGGTGAGGAGAAGTTTGAGTGGAGGGTTTATGTTTGCGTGTATTGCTCTATGTATGTATTAGGCACATGAATAAGTGTGGATTCTTTATGGTGAGCATATTTAGACTTTTGAATAGAGGTGGAGTATGCTGTCGCGAGTGGGAATTTATCATCATTCTGATTGCAGCCTTTTGCTGGATTATTAGTGACCTTATGCGATTTGATGATGTTGACCCGCCCATGCACAATTCCATATGCTAGGAAACACATGGAAATTTGAATCCAAGAGCTTTTTGATAGCACCTGGAACTGAACTAACATACCAACCAATCCAACCCTGCTTTTAACGTCTGTCTTAATTTCATCTCGTCTCAGTCACTTTACCAACTTTCATTGTTAATTAGTTTAAAATCTCTTATTATGCACTCTATTCCAATCCTGTGGGAGGTAGTCAAAAGATTGCATTGTATCCACTTTCTCACACACTTTCCCCACATCTGCTTCAGGCTCATCCTCCTATATGTTATCCCTTCCTGCCCCATGCATATAATCACCACCTCCCCATCATCACTAACATTCAACACATGTCAAAATTTCCTCTTCACCTTTCCAGTACCTCCACCTCCCCATGTATCATCTCTCCTTTTTCATCTTTAACTATTAAGTCCATTTGCTCTCGAGGCTTCCTCACTTCACTGATCTCTCTCCGAAACAACCGAGTCTCTGTAAAATTTGTTGATAAAGTCTTGCCCATTCTCTCCATGGTTCCCCTTTTACACTCATTCAACCATTTTTAACTTCTCTCTTCCTCTCCATATACTCTGCCTTCCATCATTTTTACACTGCAAAAACATTTCATGTCCTAATTTTTTCTTCCTTACCACTTTCTTTACTTTATCATTCCACCAATCAATCCTCCTCCCTCCAGAACCCACCCACTATACCCACAAACCTCTGCAATACACACTAGCAATACATTCCTAAATATACCCCATATCACCTTGACCTCATTCATTGCACTTTCTTTAGCCTACCTTTACTCCAATAGTTGTCTTCTTATTTATCAGTATTATATTATCTTTGGAGATTATTAGTCTCACTTTGTTACGAGTTTTGAGTGAAAGAATACTATTCCTCGACACACTGAAAATGCATTAAAAGTCGATAGTTTGAATTGGTGTGTTTTGCAATTTAGTCAGTCCTCGCTTTAAAAAGAGTCAAATCAGGAAATTTCACCCCATACAAACTTTATAATAAAATGCATACAGACTGTTTGGCTCATCATTTAAACGTGAACCCACCCATCTGGAACACCGTCCGAAAACAAAAATGCAAACAAATGCAACATTTTCTATTAAATTTTTCTTGCATACTGCTCTGGTGTGGATATTGTGAGAGATTTTCCTTTTTGTTTTTTAATTTTGTGATTTACAATGTCCTTATCTTGGCTGAGAAGAGGAAGAGTTCTACAAAGAGTGATGGTACTACCAAAAGTGTGCTCTAGGAAGTCTATGATATTTGGAAGTGATGGCTGAAGTAATAGAATATACTGATGAGTAATGCAAAATTGTGACATCTGCTATAAGTTCAACTTATTTGTATCAACTTTACTACTATCCTCAATGAAAAATTCAGGATTTTTTAAGATGTAAAGAAGGTTTCTCCTTCAATATCTAGAGTGATACAAAAACATAATGGGCATTTGCAGAAATGAAGGACATTCATACTGTCTGGGTGCATGATCGAACTCTGGTGCATTAAAAAAAAAAATATGGTGCATTAAAAAAAAAAATATGGTGCATTAAAAAAAAAATATGGTGCATTAAAAAAAAATATGGTTTCCAATAGATATATTACAATCTAATATGTTTCTGATGCTTATGTTTACTTCCCTGAAGGCAATAAAATCAGAAATTTCTAATTTTTTGGCCACTAGAGAATATAATACATGTATATTACCAATAATAACATTGTACCTATGGAAAATAGCACTTAGTATGTATTACATAATTTCAGGCAGTGGGGACTGCCTGTACACTTACAAAATAGTATAGCCAATACCAAAATGAAAAATGTAAGACGATTACAATACATCACCATTCAACAGATATCTACGTCCTATTTAAAAACTGTGTAGTATACACATTAATAAATTATTCGATACCTAAGAAACAGCAAATAAATAATACACAAGTTACTGAGATCTATGTAAAGTGAATGTCTTCATACTCCAACTTAAAAAAAAAAAAAATTAAACAGCACCTGGGGAATGGGAGGTAATTATGCTTGATCCAAGGAAAGAGGGGATTAACATCAGATGCCTGGATCAAGAGCCCTTCATACCAGCCTCAAGAACAACCCCCCTTGAAAGGATGACATAAGAACTGCCCACAAATTCATCACAATGTTAGAGATTATTCAAAACATACAGAGAACAATAAATTGCTGAAAACTGACTTTTTTTTTAATACAAAATAAAAGTGTGCTGGATTTGCAATTTTATCCGAGACTATCAGCGCTAGAAGAAACTCTTAGCCTTTAATTTTTTTTAATAGAGGGCATACTTTTGAGCATTATGAATGAAAGTAAAAATTTTAGATTTTAATAAATGTAAAACCACTTTATACATTCAGAATATATTTGATACTACAAATGTATGTCTAACACTATGATATAATGCTTCCTACAACTGATAATCAATAAAAAGCAGTAGCCGTATGCTGCATGAATAAATGAATACTTAAAATGAAAAAAATACTAAGTTCAAAACCCTCATACCCAAAAATTACACACACACAGAGCACTAAGAATAAAATTAATTCCAGGCAAGTATGTCTGATACCAGAGTGCTTTTAATGTGGTTTATTGTTTAAATAGATATATTTAAATAGAGTAATACTACTACTACTAGAGGATGGACACAGTATCATGACATACCCGGTACATGTATCTGAGACTTGATACCTGAATTAGTGATGTACAAGAGTGTACATGGCATACATCACACAACTGGTCATAAACACAGCAAATTAAAAGCTTTAACCATTAACCATGTTATTCAGATTATTCATTCTGACTATATATAGGTGTGTAAATATTTCATGATTACAAATAAAGAAAAAGGGTAATGCCACTTGTGAATTCTCGTCTTAGTCAGAATTTAAGTAAAAAAATAATGAAAACACACACGCTGATGCATGTTACATGAAAAACCTCCCTCTAATGGACCCTGAGCTAGTGGATTTCAGATTTAACAGAAAATTTGTTACTGGACAAAGTCCATTAACCCTTTGACTGTCGCGGCCGTACATGTACGTCTTACGAGGTACCGTGTTTGACGTATATATACTCAAATTCCAGCGGCTTCAAATCAAGCAGGAGAAAGCTGGTAGGCCCACATGTGAGAGAATGGGTCTGTGTGGTCAGTGTGCACCATATTAAAAAAATCCTGGAGCATGCAGTGCATAATGAGAAAAAAAAAACTCCGACCGTTTTTTAATTAAAATGCCAAATTTGTGGTCTATTTTCGTATAGTATTTATAGTTGTATTCTCATTTTCTTGGTCTCATTTGATAGAATGGAAAACATATTATAGAAATAGAGGTGATTTTGATTGATTTTACTATAAAAAGAACCTAGAAATGGAGCTCAAAGTAGGGGAAATGTTTGATTTTTGCCAATGTTCAAAAGTAAACAAATGATGCCATTGTCCAATAAATGTCCAATTAGCCATTCTAATATGCAGTCACGAATGGGTTGATGTTATTTATACAATTATTACAGTATTGCAGTAGTCTGCATAATAGTAAGTCTTCTATTTTTTGTTTGAATAAAAATTCAAAATAGAAAGCAAGAGTTATATCAGAGGGGACTGGAGATGTGACTGATGAACCAAGAAAATGTTATTTTAGAGCCAGGAATGTCTGCATTGTTCATTCTGGACCTTATTTTGAAATTGTCATATTTTTTATTTTTCGTGAAATTGGCCAAATTCCAAATTTCTGACCACATTATTAGGTAGTTGAAATCGGTAAATGGGCAGTTTCTTGTACTCAATCGATAGAAAAAATGGAGTTCTAAAGAAATAGCTATGAGTTTGGGCAACTGGAACAACGGAATTAGCTGAAAATAGGGCTCAAAGTTGGCGAAATCGCCGATTTGTAAACATCGCTGAGGTTGCTAACTTCGCGAGAGCATAATTCCGTCAGTTTTCCATCAAATTTCGTTTTTTTGGCGTCATTACAATCGGGAAAAGATTCTCTATCATTTCATAAGAAAAAATAATTTTTTTTTTTTTAAATTTTGCGACACCAGGAGACACCTCAGGATTGGGGGTTGCGACAGTCAAAGGGTTAAATCTAAAATTGCTTTTTAGTATTACAGTGCACTGGATAAACTGATTTTGGGACAGAGAAAATCTGCTAAATCCTCAAGTGTATGACTCGTGAAATCGTAACCACACGATTGCAAACAAACCATACCACAGGCGGGGATAGAACCAGCGATCAGTCTCTCAAAACAGTGGTGCCTATGCTAACCTTCCTATGGTGTATAAATATACCTAGTTGGGTGAATCTTATTGTGGCTAGCTGGCCCAGTGGCTAGTGCCTTGGTCTGGCAATTTGAGAGACTGATCGCGAGTTCTATCCCTGCCCATGGTATGGTTTCCTGAAGTGTATGTTGGTATTATTAGGGATTGCCGAGTAAACTTATTTCAGATTTAAAGTCTGTTAAATATAGAAATGTTCGTTATTCTTATGATTGCGCAAAATAGTCTCATCATTAGCATTTAATGGACGACTGCATTTTGAGACCACCACTTGACATAATAATTTCTTTAACAGAGGCTTCACTAAGTTCAATAAATGTTTTTAGAATGATACAACCTGTAGTTAAGCAATCTGAATGTTCTTATTTGATAATGGTTATTTTGCATGCTTGAGATCATGAACTCTTCATATTCAGTGGCATGTAGAAAAGAGGCATTATGAAGACTGATGTCACACACTCGTTAGTGAGGGGGCCACAACTCTCCTCAATGCAAGTACAGTGGACCCCCGCATAACGATGGCATCACATAGCGATTTTTCCGCATACCGCTTACTTTTATCGCAAAATTTTTGCCGCGCATACCGATTAAAAACCCGCTCACCGATTTTCGTCCGAGACGCGTCCAATGTGCCCTCACATGTGCCGCCCGTCCCATTGTTTACCAGCCAGCCTCCGCGGTAACATCCAAGCATACACTCGGAATATTTCGTATTATTACAGTGTTTTCGGTGCTGTTTCTGGAAAATAAGTGACCATGGGCCCCAAGAAAGCTTCTAGTGCCAACCCTGTGGTAAAAAGGGTGAGAATTAGTATGGAAATTAAGAAAGATTTTGAAGGGTTTGGGGCTAACCCTGAGAAGCCTATGCCAGTTGTGGAATCCATTGTGCCTACTTCAAAGATTAAGGAAATGTGTGCACAGTGGGTTGAACTGCAAACCTTTATAGATGAAAATCACCCTGACACAGCTGTTGCAAGCCGTGCTGGTGACTATTTCAATGACAATGTTGTGGCCCATTTTAGACAAATCGTAAAGGAACGGGAGGTACAGAGCTCTATGGACAGATTTGTTGTGCGACAGAGGTCCAGTGACTCTCAAGCTGGTCCTAGTGGCATTAAAAGAAGAAGGGAAGTAACCCCGGAAAAGGACTTGCTACCTCAAGTCGTAATGGAAGGGGATTCCCCTTCTAAACAGTAAGAAGATAATGCTCTCCCCTCCTCCCATCCCATCAATCATCACCAGATCTTCAATAAAAGTAAGTGTCATGTAATTGTGCATGCCTTTTTCAGTTTGTGTGTATTAAAATTAACATTTCATGTGGTAAAAAAAAATTTTTTTCATACTTTTGGGCGTCTTGCACGGATTAATTTTATTTCCATTATTTCTTATGGGGAAAATTCATTCGCATAACGATTATTTCGCATAACAATTATCCCTCTTGCACGGATTAAAATCGTTAACCGGGGGTCCACTGTACAATAGTCTGATCTCAAAGCAGGGGTAATTTTTTTTTTTTTTTTTTAAGTCAACTTTTAGAAAAAATTCCACATTTCCTTATCAATCTATAACAATAAAATATGAGCCCACAATACATATTGCATGCCAAAAGGTAACAATGTACCAAAAATCAATGCGATTGATTATGAACAAGAAAAAATATAACCAAACATTCTATAATTGTTCCAATGCAATTCAAACAAAAACTAAAAAAAAAAAAAAATAATCAGTGGACAAGCCAGAAAAGTAAGTACACGAGCTGCAAAATGATTCCGAACTAAAAATAGGAGTTATGACAACAAAAGACCAAAGTGTTGGACACATCCTGATTAGCCATTAGGAAGCAAGAGGCAAAATGAAAACAATAAGATTACATAAGGATTTAAAATGAATAGATAACGATTTCCTAATGCCATCAATAGGCTGAACGTGACACCATGGACTGCCAAAACATTCTACAAAGTAATTGTTTGCAAACAGTAGAAGAACAATAGAATGAGTCACCACAGAAGGTAGGAAGTTCTACAACCACTTTTATTTAACAACTTCAGCTATTAAAAGATGTAAAAAAACTTTGCAAATTCATTGTTCAATCTTATGTATAACCTTTTTTTTCTGCATCATGTAATCTTGCAGCCAGTTTATGCAAGTGTCATTTTACCAAAACAGTTGGCAAAATACATTATTATTACCCCAAATATCATCATTCCCTCAGTACAACTCTTTAACCTATCCTTACCTATATGTTATTTGTGCATGTTGAACTACAAGAGCAAATCCTAAAACCAGCTTCTATGAGAGTGAATACTATCAAGTCCCACACAACAGACCCCTCACTTTTCAAAAGTTTAAATTTATTCAACATTCAAAACATCAACACACAGTACTGTACACATTAGATATACAGAACAGTAAATACAAACATAATCTCAGCTCTAAAGTTCTTCTTAAGAGAGCTTCAACAGAATGCATAGGCACAATACAAGAAAAATACCTCTTCAGTGTTCCATATGACTCAGCTTGAGTTAAAACTCAATGCACAAAGATTTTAAAAGTTACCCCATACTGCTGACAGATTCAAAAAGAGCCTCATGAACTTGGCATTTTTAACACACTGGCCATTTCCCACCGAGGTACGGTGATCCAAAAAAAAACACTTTCACCATTATTCACCCTATCACTGGTCTTGCCAGAGACACAGATACAATGGTTAAGATGTCCCTCCAAACAGCAAATATCCCCACCCCTTCTTTAGAGTGCAGGCACCATACTTCCCGCCTCCAGGTCTCAAGTCCAGCTAACCAGTTTCCCTGAATCCCTTCACAAAATGTTACCCTGCTCACACTCCAACTGCTCGTCAGTATAACTAAATATATAAATGTCACAAATATCCCTTTCTAACCAGCCTATCCACCATCCAACTTTCATTTTCTTGGACTTCCTGTCTCTCCTATATCTGTAGCCAAAAACATTCTGCTTCTTTGTATTACTGTTTTAATAAGTGTTTTATGAATGAGAATAATTACTGTAGCTGATGATTTTATCTTCAGATGACTTAGTTATGCTACATTTAGCATTTAATTCCTATTTACAAGGCAGGTGACAGGTCCTTAGCTTCGAAATTAGACCAGTAAGCCTTACTTCCATAGTTGGCAAATTTATGGCATCAATAACTGCCGAACCAATTCGCAGCCATCTTGAAAGACAAATTGATTAATGAATCTCAGCACGGTTTTACAAAGGGGCGTTCCTGTCTTACGAATTTACTAACCTTCTTCACTAAGGTATTTGAGGAGGTAGATCATGGTTATGAATATGATATTGTGTATATGGACTTCAGTATGGCTTTCGATAGAGTTCCATATCAGAGACTATTGAGGAAACTTAAGGTACACGGGATAGGAGAAATTTTTTCCTGGGTAGATGCATGGTTGACAAATAGGCAGCAGAGAGTTTGCATAAATGGGGAGAAATCAGAATGGGGGCATATCACAAGCGGTGTTCCACAGGGGTCAGTGTTGGGCCCCTTGTTCACAGTCTACATAAACGACATAGATGAGGGAATAAATAGCGACATAAGCAAATTTGCTGATGACACCAAAATAGGCCGTCAAATTCGTTCTAACGAGGACATTAGAGCACTCCAGGATGATTTGAATAGACTGATGCAGTGGTCGGAGAACTGGCAGATGCAGTTTAATAAAGACAAATGCAAAGTTCTAAATGTCAGACAGGCAAATAACCATGCCACATGTAAACTAAATAGTAATATAGATCTTAATATTACGGACTGCGAAAAGGATTTAAGAGTTCTGGTTAGCAGTAATCTGAAACTGAGACAACAGTGCATAAGTGTTCACAATAAAGCTAACATAATCCTTGGCTTCATAGCAAGAAGTATAAATAATAGAAGTCCTCAGGTTGTTCTTCAACTCTATATATCTTTGGTTAGGCCTCATTTAGATTATGCTGTACAGTTCTGGTCACCATATTACAGAATGGATATAAATGCACAGGAAAGCATACAAAGGAGAATGACAAAGTTGATCCTATGTATCAGAAATCTTCCCTATGAGGATAGACTGAGGGTCCTGAATCTGCACTCTCTAGAAAGGCATAGAATTAGGGGGGAGATGATTGAGGTGTATAAATGGAAAACAGGAATTAATAAAGGTGATGTAAATAGCATGCTAAAAATATGTAACAGGCAGGACTTGCAGCAATGGTTTTAAATTGGAAAAACTCAGATTCAGGTAGGATATAGTAAAGCACTGGTTTGGTAATAGGGTTGTGTATGAGTGGAACAAACTCCCGAGTACTGTCATAGAAGCTAAAATGTTGTGTAGTTTTAAAAATAGGTTGGATAAATACATGAATGGGTGTGGGTGGGTGTGAGTTGGACCTAAGCGACGTGTCTGACCTCACTAGGTCAGTGAGCTTAAGCTGGTAGGGAAATTGGACCTGCCCCACATGGGCCAGTAGGCCTGTTGCAGTGTTCCTTATGTTCTTATTTAAGTACTCTACCTGTATTCATTCTGTCAAGAAGTAATTTTTAAGGTGTGTACTGTATAGTAATGCACTGCATAACTCTGGGCTTTTCCATGTATGACATGACCTATGTCTAACCATTTTACCATTACTGTTGCGACACAAAATTAAGTGTTGACTGTGTAGCGATTTAAAAAAAAAATCTTCTGAAATGGCAGAGAATTTTTTTGAAGATTGTGACTATGGACTGGAATAATGCAGGCATAAAATTAGTGGTTTTTGAATGATTGGTAATGGTTTAGGCCATCCCAATAATTGAAGTAGACTTAGTAAAAACCCATAAAGCAGATTAGGGGGAGGGAGAAAGGGAGACCTTATTCTTCCTCAGAAAAATCATAAAAAATCAGGTATTTCTGCCACTTTAAGGCCAGCTGCAGAACACTTCTAGTCTGAAACTAACCAAAGTCATCTCAGTTTCACTATGTCTTCAGGTCTATCAAATGGCACCAGGAAACAGTCAAAACTATGAAAACCACCACAGAAAATACCTCAAAGTAGTTCTTTTAATGCACACACACAGAGGTTGTGAAGATGTTCCTATAATGCACTGCATGTGGCAGGAATTTCTTTTATACTGTGCACACACACAACATTGACCCATTCTCTCATATCTAGACCAAAATTCACTGCTCACATCATATTTGATTGCACAAAGATTAAGATGTATATATTAGCAAGTGCTGCTGGTCTCAATAACTTAGTATATTGATGATGAAGACAATGAAAGGGTTAACAGCCACATTCCAATTAAACAATGCCATGGAATAAATGAAAGATATTAAAGCAACACTTGCGCGATGAGAACCAAGATAACCAACCTCGAGAACAAGATCCAAAACCTTGAAGAGAAGATTACATCGGGAAGTGCTGACACAGAAAATACTCTGAAAACAGCTATAGCCAGTCACACTGAGCAAATAACAACCCTAAATATGAAGGTTGAAGAAGCAATCAAGGACTGGAATCAGAACATGCACACTTGACTGAATGAATACCTTGATTTCCAAGACAACAAAACTGAAGAAGACAAGTTGTCAGATGCAGTTATAATAAACATTTCTCACATTCCTAGTGACATAACCCAAGTCCAGTGCAAAGAAACTGCTATCAGGATAATACAGGACCACGTAAAAGTTATCGTCCAAAACAAAGAAATCAAAGAAACACGTTTGCTAGGAAAACAAGGTAATAAACACAGTATTATGATTAGACTTCATTCATATGATAAAAGAAAGGACTTAATTAAATCAGCAATTACAATGAAAAATGGAGTGTTCATCAACGAGTGTCTAACGAGAAAACGTCAAAACCTTTTATTCAGGTTGAGAAAACTTAAACAGGAAAACAAAATACATCGGTGTTTCACTTGAGATGGGAAAATACTAGTTAGGAAAACAACAGGACAACAATATACTATCTCAAATGAACATGATTTCTCTACCTTCCTTAGAAAAGCTGACATTTCTGTAACAGATTAGATAAGTGTCCTTAACACATATATACGTGTGGTGCATATAGTGTACGTTACTATTACATTATTGTGCATTTTTATTTTTTTTACTTGCTAATACCAGCTACCTCAAATACTTTTTACTTCATTTTAATTGCTATTAATCGCTCATTATTTTGTGTTGCAAGTCAAATCTTACTCCTAAATTAATGTTATTCATGGTTGCTACCTGTCCATTTAATTTTGTTTACCACTACTTATTTTAGTCCCTTTTATATTGTATGTGCAATTAGTGTATATTCCAATTACATTATTGTGCAATTCCCAAAACTATCATTTGCTAGCTAGTACCAACTACCTCGTATTTTTTTGTTTTTACTTTTTATAGTGCAATTAATTGCTCAACTTATTATATATTGCAAGTCAGATCTTACTCCCAAATCAATATTATATCATAGTGACTATCTGTCCATTTAACTTTGTTTACCATTACTTCATTTAGTCCCTTATATATTTTCTCCTTTATTTTAGCTTTAAATAACTACCTTAGTTCATATATTCACAATTGTTAAAATAATCAAGGTGCTATTCTCAGGTGCTAAAGTGTAATGCATTCATTATTTTGCTATTATATTCCCAAGCTCCTTTATTTGATTACCACTTTATTTGTTCACCACAACTTATATTAGTCCCTTTTATATAGTCTCCTTTATTTTAGCTTTAAAGAACTACCTTAGTTTATATATTTACATTTGTTAAAATAATTCAGGTGCTACTTTTTAGCTTTAGATTATTTACTTTGTCTTGTACTTAATTCTAATTATAGATTCACTATAAATCTTATGATTACAAGCATTGATCCTGATACCAACCTCTTATTGAATGACTTAAATGAATCAAACAGTAACTGTAATTACTACACAGCAGAACAATCAAAGGCACTTCTCAGAGCCAACAATACCATAACTGTCTTTAACTACAATGTCAAATCTTTAAGCAAACATTACGATGACCTCATAGCATTACTAAATTCCCTGCATGCCAGTATGTCCATCATTACTCTCACCAAAACCTGGCTAAAGCCTGATACTACAGATGTCTATGCCATTCCTGGTTACACAGCCATACACAACTGTAGGCCAGATCAACAAGGGGGTGGCACTGCTATATACTACTCAGACCATCTAGAATGTATCAATAATACATGCACAAGGGATGAACATGGAGAATATAAAATAGCTAAATTCAAATCCAAATACCTACAAAAACCTCTCACAGTGATAAACATCTACAGAGTACCACAGTCAAACATTAGCCGTTTTAGTGAAAACCTAGGAAGTATGTTAACTGATGCACACATGAATAAAGATCACTTACTACTCTCAGGCGACTTCAATATAAATCTCCTGCAAGACCAGGACCCACACGTTACTGAATTCACAAACACTGAGTAACTGCTTGTTGCTACCAACAGTAACAAAACCTACAAGAATTACAGAGACTAGTGTTTCCCTACTAGACCATATCTGGACCAACACCATATCCCCTTTAAAATCAGGCATAATCACAGATAATACCACAGACCACTACCCTACCTTCCTATTATAATAATAATAATAATAACAATAACAATAACAATAAATAATAATAATAATAATCTTTATTTACTACAAGTACATGTACAAGGTATACAGGCCTAGCTGACAACAATGACATACTACTATCTAGAAAGCCCCTTGTTATGCTCTGCATGTCGGGCAAATTAGGTCAGTGTCCCAGGATGCGACCCACACCAGTCGACTAACACCCAGGTACCCATTTTACTGATGGGGAACAGACAACAGGTGGAAAGAAACACCCAATGTTTCTACTCTGGCTGGGAATCGAACCCAGGCCCTTGCTGTGTGAAGCAAGAGCGTTAGCCACCAGGCCACCAGAGCCCATAACTAATCAAGGCAAATTACCCCAAGACACTACTAGTCACTTTCAGATTTCATAATGAGGCAGCCATTAATAACTTCACAACAGCAATGACAAACAATGACTGGCACACTGAGCTAGAAATCTATACAGATATTGACGAGTGTATTAATAATTCTCTAAAAAAGACCCAATACCTCAGTAACAAGCACTGCCCTAAAAAACTAAACAGATGACAGCTAAGAGACTGAACAGTCCCTGCCTAACACTCAGCAGCCTCAAATCCATAAATACAAAGCACCTATACGAAAAACAGTACAGAATGGGTCGCATAACCAGAGACCAAACAAAATGATACTCATCAATCCTAACCAGCCTGATAAGAAGGGCTAAAAAACTATATTATGAGAACAGATTATCCAACTTAAAAGGTGATATAAAAAAGACCTGGAAAACCCTATCAGAAATTCTAGGAACAAAAAAGATATCAGGAAATAGTGCAATTGAACTAACAAAACCAGATGAACCCAACTCCCACCAACTGAAACAGCAAACAGACTCAATGATTTCTTCTCCACCATAGGAAAAAACATTGCCAATAAAATCCCAAGCTCAAATACCCCACCCAATGACTACCTCACTGGCAACTACCCAAACACACTGTTCCTAGCTCCAATTAACCCAACAGAAGTCTCCCTTATTATCAACACACTAAAAAACAAGACAGGAGATTTAAATACCTTACCACCCTTTATATACAAAAAAGCATCGCAAGTGCTGGCACCAATCATTGCAACACTCTTTAACAAATCCATCGAATCCTCTACCTTCCCTACAGTTCTCAAAATAGTGAGGGTCACACCAATCCATAAAGGAGGAGACCAAACAGACTTGAATAACTAAAGGCCAATATCCAACTTAAACCCTCTTTCTAAAATCTTTGAAAAATTAATTCATAAGCGAATCTATTCCTACCTTATCTCCCACAACATACTCAACCCCTGTCAGTTTGGGTTCAGGCCTAATAAATATATGAATGCTATTATACACATGCTAGAACAAATATACACTGCACTAGAGAAAAAAAGAAGTCCTACTGGGGATCTTCATTGATTTCCGTAAAGTTTTTGATACAGTTGACCATGATTTGCTCCACATAAAATTGTCGCACTATGGTATAAGAGGGCACTCCCTCAACTACCTAAAGTCATACCTCAGTAACAGAAGCCAATATGTATACACAAATGGAGCAAACTCTTCTGCACAGCCAATTACAGTGGGTGTCCCACAGGGAAGTGTCTTTGGCCCTCTTCTCTTTCTCGTTTACATAAATGACCTACCAAATGCATCGCAACAACTCAAACCCACACTATTTGCAGATGACACTACATACGTCTTCTCTCACCCAAGTCTAGTCATGCTAGCCAATACTGTGAATACCGAATTACAGAAAATATCTACCTGCATGATGACTAACAAACTTACTCTAAACATAATGATAAATGGATCACCTATCACAAAGCTCAAAGAGGGAAAATTCTTAGGAATCCACCTTGATAATACTCAAATTCAAACACATGTACAACAAATTTCCAAGAAAATTCCCAAGACCGTAGGCATACTATCGAAGATACGGTACTATGTTCCACAGTCAGCCCTCCTGGCCCTATATCACTCACTTATTTACCCCTATCTCACCAATGGAATTTGTGCATGGGGCTCAACAACAATAAACCATCTCAGACCATTAATTACCCAACAAAAGGCTGCAGTCAGAATAACAAATTCCCACTATAGGCAGCACATTCTACCAATATTCAAAACTCTAAACCTACTCACCGTACAAAACATCCATACTTATTACTGTACCTACTACATACATATAACACTTAACTCGGATATAAACACTCGCCTCAAACGTCTCCTTACCAACCTCAACAGAATGCCTGACCATAACACAAGGCACAGATCACTCTTTGATGTTCCTCATGTCCATCTCACACAATGCAAAACCTCAATGCACATAAAAGGGCCAAAAATCTGGAAATCATTACCTGTGAATATAAAAGAAACACTGTCTGTTTATAAATTCAAGTCTCTTCTTAAAAATCACTTACTCACCCACAACTGAATAAACACTAAATAACTGTATCTCAAATATTTAGCCTGTGACCCTATCAAACTTTCTTTTTTTTTAATTACATTACCTAGTAGAATACTCCATTATATTGAATACACAGCAACTCACCAAATGACCATATGACCTGTCTTTGAAATACTCATTTGTGCTAAATTGTTTACTATAATTTTTACCAATGAATATATCATTGCTTAGTTAATCTTAAGTTAATTTTAAGCCTGCCCATAATGCTCTGCTTACAAGGGGCTTTTGGCATGCACACTCAACCACTGTATTTCTTTGTACATTATGTCCAAATTAATAATAAATAAATAAAGTGGTGCCTGCTCTCCCATTTATATTTTTTTGTAAATATTACCCTTTAAGTTATAATTAATATTTTCAATGCTTTCATATTATCCTCCTAACTCCATCTATGTACTATCTAGGATTTTTTTTTTATAAATTTTAAGGAAAAAAGTGGTCCCTTGTCAAGAATTCAGTAAGCAAATTACAGTATGTGCCTTATTCTGCAACTGTTTGAAATGCTTATAACATGAACTACTAGCAAAAATAACTGTTCTAAATGCTCAATGTCGGGTTCATCTCAATGAAATGTTTTCACGTAATACAGTATTAGTTTATCTAGAAAGCGTTATCTTACTAAAAAAAGCATTTAATAGTTTGTTTCAGATATAATTGCAAGTAACATCAGCAGTTATAATAAAATGAGGTTGTGTTACAGGCTACATCAATTTTTGCCAATTTTAAAATTCATTTTAAAAACATCTCTGCTCCATTTCCAGAGACTGTCACCTTTTTTAAAGTCCAAGATGCTTTATGTTAGATACTATTAAAACATTAGTGCAGAAAGTCTGGCAACAGGAAACCGAGTTAACATTTCACGAACATGAATGCTAAATTTTTTTTTAAGGCCTTATAACACTTAAATTTGCTTCATATGACAATGTTAAAACAAATATTTATAAAAACAAACAAAAAAATAAATTTACATCTGCCTTCAGCCCAGAAAGCCTTCTGAATATTATAATCAAATAATAAAGCACTAAACCGACAAGGGTCATGCAGTGCTGTGGGGCAGAAAATAGTGCCAGGGCTATAAACAGCTAGGTGGAGAGGGGAATAGAGGCGAGGGAAAAAAAGGACTGGAAGGGATGCTAGGGGCTATGCGTCAAAGTTTGTATAGTATAGCAGTTGCTGACAAAAAGTCAAAAAGAGATCGCAAGTCAAAGGCAGGGCCGTCTGCAAGAAGGAAAGAAGGTAAGAGTGGCAGGGCGTCAGAGGTAAATCCTGCGAGCTCACTGGTAAACCGGACAATCCACATGAAAGTGAAGAACCGAAATAGGGACCCAACAAATCTCACAGAGAGGAATAGGGCATCATTCCATGAGATACCCATGGGTAAGGCAAGTATGGCTGATGCAGAGACTGAAGAGTGCAGTCTCCTGAGAACAGCAACAGTGGTAAGAAGATGGCCACAAACCTAATAGCAACTTGTTATGGTGCATGTCTGACCGTCGTCGTTGTCTACAGCCGTGAAGATGGGCAGAGATGACTAAAATAATCCCTGAACAGAATACAGTGGTCCCTCAATAATCGTCCATAATCCATTCCTGGAAGTGGGACTATTATCGAAATGGACAATTTACGAATCAATTTTCCCCATAAGAAATGTAAATTCAATTAATCCGTTCCTGACACCCAGAAGTATTAAAACAAAAATATTTTTTACATGAAATATAGATGTAGTACATAAACAATACAGTGGCACATGATGAATTAAACATTAACAGAATAACACTTACCTTTATTGGCGATTCTTCTTTGTGTATGGAAGACTGGAGAAGGAGACAGATTGGATGATTTACTGTTTGGAAGGGGAACCCCATTCCATCAACACCTCGGGTACCAATTGCTTTTCTGGGGTTACTTCTCTTCTCTGCCACTAGGACCACCTTGAGAATCACTGGAGTCCTGTCTCGCAAAAAAAACTGTCCAGAGAGCTCTGTTTCTGGCATCTCTTTAAAACTTCCCTAAAATGGGCCAAGACTCTGTCACTGTACAAGTTGCCAATATGGCTTGCAACATTCTTCTCTGGGTGATGTTTCTCCATAAATCTTTCCATCCTACCCCACATTTCAAAAATCTCCTTAATTTCTGAAGAAGGCACCTTCCTCCATCTCTCTTCCTCCTCCTCCTCTGCAGCAAGATTCTGAGCTGCGATCTGTTGCTCTTCCTGCTGAAGCTCTTGCAGCTCCTCAGTGATTAGCTCTTCGTTGTGGTCCTCCACCAACTCTTCCACATCCTCCAAACTCACATCCAACCCCATGGAACTTCCCAGTGCCACAATGGATTTAACAACTGACATAGGCTCATCAGGGTCAGCCCCAAACCCTTCAAAATCCCTCTTGTGGACACAATCTGGCCACAATTTTCTCCAAGCAGAGTTCAAAGTCCTGGTAGTCACTCCCTCCCAAGCCTTACCTATAAGGCTTACGCAATGGAGAATACTGAAGTGTTCTTCCCAAAAATCTCGTAGGGTCAAGCGAGTGTCTGAGGTCACATTCCAGCACCTTTCAAACATTGCTTTGGTGTAGAGATTTTTAAAGTTTGCAATGACCTGCTGGTCCATGGGCTGGAGGAGAGGAGTGGTATTTGGGGGCAAGAACTTTACTGTGATGAACCCAAACTCCTTCAGAATTAGGTCATCCAAGTTTCGAGGATGAGCAGGTGCATTGTCCATTACTAGGAGGCACTCGAGATCCAATTTCTTTTCCAGAAGGTAATTCTTCACACTAGGGCCAAACACTTCATTGAACCACTATGAAAATGTCCCTTGTGACCCATGCCTTACTATTAGATCTCCAAAACACACACAATTTACTCTTCATAACATTGTTTTTCTTGAACACACTGGGATTTTCAGAATGGTACACTAGTAACGGCTTCACTTTGAAATCCCCACTAGCATTAGCACAGAACATTAGCATCAGCCTGTCTTTCATAGGCTTGTGTCCTGGCAGCGCCTTTTCTTCCTGAGTAATGTAGGTCCTCTTTGGCATTTTCTTCCAAAAGAGGCCTGTTTCATCACAACTGAACACTTGTTCAGGTTTCAGTCCTTCACTGTTTATGTACTCCTGGAATTCATGCACATATTTTTCAGCCACCTTGTGGTCCGAACTGGCAGCCTCACCATGCCTTACCACACTGTGTATGCACTCCCGCATCTCTTAAATCTCTCAAACCAGCCTGTGCGGCCTTAATCACTCACCATCACCACTAGTTGCAGGCAATTTCTTTACCAAATCGTCATGCAACTGCCTAGCCTTTACACAAATAATAGACATCATAAGACGTTTCTCATTTATCCACACCAATAATAACTTCTCAACATCTTCGAGTACTGGTGATCTTATTTTTGTCAGCATATTTACCCCCTTTGCAACAACAGCGTCCTTGATTTCCTTTTTCTTGGCTATGATGGAAGATATGGTTGTATGGGATTTGTTATACATCCTGGCCAGTTCGCCCACACGTATGTCACTATCATATTGTTCAATGATAGTTTTCTTAAATTCAATCGTATTTCTCACCATCTTTACCAAAGGCTTGGCACTTGGAGCTTTCTTTGGAGCCATGGTAGCTTATTTAGCACTTAAATAACTTGCAAGCACTAAAATAAATGGAATATTATGAAATATTTCGCTGGAGCACATGAGGGGACCATCGCTCACTGGTAAACAATGGCACACTGGCTGGGAAGGAAAGGCCGAGGTGGCTCAGAGCGTGAGTACGCGTCCGGGACGAAGGACTATTAGCAAGTTACCGGACCATTTGCGAGCCAATATTTTGACGAAAAAACAGGACTATTTCCGAAATGGACGACTTTCAGGCCGGACGATTATTGAGGGACCACTGTACCTCTATAGGAAACCGGAAGGCCACGAACCTCTGACACGCAGCAGCATCTGCCTGTTCACTGCCTGCACATCAATGTGTCCACGGATTCAACAGAAAGCGACGTCTCTGTTTTTGCTAGCCACATGGCACAACCAAATTTGAATATGAAGGACCAATGGATGAGAGGAATCAAATTGTTTAATGGCCTGTAAAGCACCGAGGGAATCAGAAATGATCACAAATGCCGAAGTAGCCATATATGCAATATGGAGAAGCGTTATGAGGATGGCATACAACTTGGCGGAAAAATACTAGCAGAGTCTAACAAATGATTCCGCCAATATCGTCAGGGAACACTGCCACAAACCCAACACCATCAGAAGATTTAGAACCATCTGTATAAACAGCAATGGTATGCACATGCGACTGAAGTGATCAAGAAAAAGAAAGCGAAAAGCAGCCGTAGGTAGGAAAGCTTTGGTGCATGGCAGTAGGGGAGAACAGACACGAACTGTTGGAACCTCGCAAAGGGGAAGGGAAAAGGCAGATGCAACATGAACATACAAGGGAGGCAACTGGAGAGAAGACCGGAGTGAAGATGAAGAGAAAACAGTCAGAGCAAGCAGGGACATTGAACAAATGACGGGCTTCTACTAATGTCTGAGACCAACCTATACATAGAAAGAGCACTAAGCTCATGAGAGCGGACAAAGTAACAAAGGCATTGAGCATCACGATGATCGGCTAAGAAAGCAACATTCACCTCAGCATAGAGGCTTTCAACAGGGGATGAATGAAAGGCACCAAGGCATAAACGAAGACCCAAATGATGAAGGGGATCTAACTTAGGAGGAGTTGTAGAAGCTGCAGAATAGACTTGGTCACCATAATCCAGCTTGGACAAGACTAGGGTGGAATGCAAAGGGGGAAGGGGGGAGAGTCTGGTGATCTGTTCCCCACAAACAATATAAAAACATAAGAACATAAGAAAGGAGGAACACTGCAGGAGGCCTGTTGGCCCATACTAGGCAGGTCCTTTACAATTCATCCCACTAACAAAACATTTGCCCAACCCAATTTTCAATGCCACCCAAGAAATAAGCTCTGATGTGAAAGACCCACTCAAATCCAACCCCTCCCACTCATGTACTTATCCAACCTAAATTTGAAACTACCCAAAGTCCCAGCCTCAATAACCCAACTAGGTAGACTGTCCCACTCATCAACTACCCTATTTCCAAACCAATACTTTCCTATGTCCTTTCTAAATCTAAACTTAACTAATTTAAATCCATTACTGCAGGTTCTCTCTTGGAGAGACATCAAGACCTTATTAATATCCCCTTTATTAATACCTATCTTCCACTTATACACTTCGATCAGGTCTCCCCTCATTCTTCGTCTAACAAGTGAATGTAACTCAAGAGTCTTCAATCTTTCTTCATAAGGAAGATTTCTAATGCTATGTATTAATTTAGTCATCCTACGCTGAATGTTTTCTAACGAATTTATGTCCATTCTGTAATATGGAGACCAGAACTGAGCTGCATAATCTAGGTGAGGCCTTACTAATGATGTATAAAGCTGCAGTATGACCTCTGGACTTCTGTTGCTTACACTTCTTGATATAAATCCCAGTAATTTATTTGCCTTATTACGTACGCTTAGGCATTGCTGTCTTTGTTTAAGGTTGCTGCTCACCATAACCCTCAAGTCCTTTTCGCAATCTGTATGGCTAAGTTCTACATCATTTAACTTATAAGTACTAGGGTTATGGGCACTCCCAAGCTTCAGAACCTTGCATTTATCTACATTGAACTGCATCTGCCACTTTTCTGACCAAGAATAGAGTTTGTTTAAATCCTCCTGAAGTTCCATAACATCTACGTTTGAATCAATTATCCTACCTATCTTTGTGTCATCGGCGAATTTGCTCATATCACTAGTAATTCCCTCATCAAGATCATTGATATATATTATAAACAACAATGGGCCCAAGACTGATCCCTGTGGAACGCCACTTGTTACAGATCCCCACTCGGATTTAACCCCATTTATGGACACACTCTGCTTCCTGTCAGTGAGCCATGACTTGATCCACGAGAGCACTTTTCCCCCAATGCCATGAGCTGCCACTTTAACAGTCTATGGTGCGGAACTCTATCAAAAGCCTTACTAAAATCTAAGTAAATACTATCAAATTCTTTATCGTGGTCAACAGCCTCAAAAGCTTTACTGAAGAAAGTTAATAAATTAGTTAGACAAGACCGGCCTCTTGTGAATCCATGCTGAGTATCATTAATCAAGCTATGCTTATCGAGATGGCTTCTTATAATCTCAGCTATAATTGACTAGTAATTTGCCTACAATTGAGGTCAGGCTTATTGGGCGGTAATTTGACGGTAACGACTTGTCCCCTGTTTTAAAAATAGGAATTACATTAGCCATCTTCCACATATCAGACACTACACCTGTTTGAAGAGATAAATTAAATTTTTTTTTTTTTATTATCACACTGGCCGATTCCCACCAAGGCAGGGTGGCCCGAAAAAGAAAAACTTTCACCATCATTCACTCCATCACTGAGTTCCATTTTGCATTCCTTAAGAACCCTTGAAAAAACCTCATCAGGACCAGGCGACTTATTTTGCTTCAGTCTGTCTATCTGCTTCACAACCATTTCACTAGTGACTGTGATGTTACATAATTTATCTTCTTCTAGCCCACTATAAAAATTAATTACTGGAATAATGTTAGTGTCTTCCTGTGTAAAAACTGAGAGAAAATAATTATTAAAAATCGAGCATATTTCATTCTCTTTGTCAGTAAGGTGCCCATAGTTATTTTTAAGGGGACCTATCTTATCTCTAACTTTTGTTCTATAGACCTGGAAAAAACTTTTTGGGTTAGTTTTAGAATCCCTAGCAACTTTAATTTCATAGTCCCTTTTAGCTTTTCTTTTTTTTTTTAATGTCCCTCTTAATGTCAATATACTGACTCATAAGATGACCCTCACCTCTTTTGATATGCCTATAAATTCGTTTCTTATGCCCTAGTAGATATTTGAGCCTATTATTCATCCATTTTGGGTCATTTCTATTTGATCTAATTTCTTTATATGGGATAAACGTTCTTTGAGCAGCATGTATAGTGTTCAGAAAACTGTCATATTGATAGCTCACTTCGTTACCCCAGTCAACAGATAAGTGTTCTCTAAGCCCATCGTAATCTGCTAAGCGAAAATCTGGGACTGTTACTGAGTTATCGCTACTATCGTACTTCCATTCAATGCTAAATGTAATTGATTTGTGGTCGCTAGCACCCAGTTCCTCTGAAATTTCTAAATTATTAACAAGGGATTAATTGTTTGCCAGAACTAAGTCAAGCAGGTTATTTCCCCTTGTAGGTTCTGTCACAAACTGCTTCAAAAACAATCCTGAACTACTTCTAAGAAGTCGTATGATTCTAAATTCCCAGTCAAGAAATTCCAATCAATATGCCTAAAGTTAAAGTCTCCTAGAATTACTACATTATCGTGCCTTGTGGCCTTAACAATTTCCTCCCATAGTAGTCTCCCTTGGTCCCTATCTAAGTTTGGGGGACGGTATATCACTCCTAAAATCAGATTTTCATGCCCCTCTGAAAATTCTATCCAAACAGACTCTGTATGTGTTACTTCAGACTTAATACCCATTTTTATGCAACAGTTCAAGCGATCTCGGACATACATTGCCACCCTACCCCCCTTCCCGATACTTCTATCTACTTGGAACAATTTAAAACCCTGAATATGACATTCCACAGGCATGTCCCGACTTTTTGAATTAAACCACGTCTCAGTTAAGGCAAATACATCAATGTTACCTGCACTAGCAACTAATCTCAACTCGTCCATCTTATTCCTAGCACTACGGCAATTAGCATAATAAACATTGAAAGACTCTTTCTCTATACCCTTCCTGCTCATTTCTGTTTTTCTACTAAACCTGTTACTGTCCTTATCACCTAAAGTCCCTGGCTTTTCAATATCTACCTCGTTCTGCTTATTACTAGTTCCCCTAGAACTCGTAATATTACTACACTGGGACTTCACTGTTTTCCTGCCAAAACCTATTCCTAGTTTAAAGTCCTAACTGCTCCCTCCACTGCAGTTGCCAGTGCTACCATCCCAGACCTAGATGGGTGAACCCCATCCCTGGCATACATGTCATTTCTGCCATAGAAGAGGTCCCAGTTGTCAATGAATGTTACCGCATTTTCCTTACAGTATTTGTCCAGCCAGCAATTGACACCAATTGCCCTGGACAACCATTCATTTCCAACTCCTCTCCTTGGCAAAATACCACATATGACAGGGTTCCCACCCTTACTCCTAATTATTTCTATTGCTGACCTATACCTGCTAATCAGGTCTTCACTCCTACATCTGCCAACATCGTTGCCTCCAGCACTGAGACAGATAATAGGATTGCTCCCATTACCTCTCATGATGTCATCCAGACGGCTAACAATATCCTCCATCCCAGCCCCAGGAAAGCAAACTCTCTGTCTCCTACTCCTGTCCGTCAAGCAGAACGCCCTATCCATATACCTAACTTGGCTATCCCCAACAACAACAATATTCTTACCTTCCTTGGTGTCGTTCGTCGTGATGTTCCCAGTAGTCGACTCGCATTCGTCGGGTAGCACTGAGAATGTATTAGATGTTTCCACAACAGTTTCCACGGCAGTCTCTTTCTTCATCGTTTCTACCTTTCCATTCGTCTTCTTGATCGTCAACTTCGTTCCCTGCTGTCCAGCCACTGACCAGTTTCCCTTCTTGACCTGAGGACTCAAAACAGGAGGACTACTACGAATCTTCTTGTTTTCCTCGGTCAGTCGCCGAATCTCCAACTTCGCCATCCTCAATTCTTCCTTAAGCTGTTGGTAAAGTTGCTCAATGGAGGGCATCTTGCTTCAATTCGTAGAGAGCGAGCAAACAGGTCTTCACAGAGCTAAGTACACGTCAACACTGCGCAAAAGCCAACTCAATCAGGAGCTACTGCGCAGCACGTCCGCACGGCCCAACAGCGATGCAAGAATTTTAACGAGATTCAGCTGACCATGGCAAGCTACCTTCAAAGAGGAAATGTGAGGTTTCCATTTTAACCGGTGATTGAATAAAAGGCCAAGAAACTTGACCATATCACATTCTGGGATACACGAGCGATGTAAATACAATGAAATCTGTGACAAGAGGACGTCTAGTGAAGGTAATGAAATGGATTTTTGCACTAGGAAATTTAAATCCATGACAAGTGGCCCAATGGGAAACACTGTCAATCGCATCCTGAAGGGAGGCTGCTACCAGGCGACAGTCAGCACCTGCGTAAGCCAAGTCATCCATAAAGTGATGACCAAATATGCAATGGAAGAACGGAAAGTAGGTCATTTATAGCCAAGAGAAAAAGGGTAGTGCTAAGGACACAACCTCGTGGGACTTCCTTGGCCTGAACAAAGTCTGAGGAAAGCGAGGTGCCAACACAGACACAAAAGTGTATTTCAGATAAGCAGCTAGGAAGGTGGGTAGATTACCACGAGGCCTAAGCAGTGGGCCTGGGCTAAGATGTTATACCTCCAAGTGGTGTCATATAGCTTCTAGAGATCAAAAAAGACTGCTAGGATGGAGTGTTCATTAGCAAAGGTATTTCGCACACACGTATCTAAGTGGAGCAAGGGGGTCCAAATTAGAGCGGCCCTTGTGAAAGCCATGTTGGTGAGGAGAAAGACTAATGTGACTCTCTAAATATCACAGCAGAGGTCTATTCATGAATCATTCCATCACCTTGCAGACTACACTGGTCAGAGCAATGGGATGACAGTGAGAGGTATCAAGCCTCTTTCTCATTTACATCCAGTGACCTACCAAATGCATCTGATCTCCTTAAACCCATTTTATTTGCAAAGATGACACTACTTTTGTCTTCTCTCACCCAAACCCAACCATGCTAACAGACACTGTAAATGTCAAACTGCTAAAAGTACCTACTTGGAGTCATGACTACCAACAAACTTACTCTCAATATAGATAAAACCTACTTGATGCCATTTGGAAACTGAGCTTCAAATGTACATCTAAACATATTGATAAATGGTTCACCCATTTCTAGACAGAGGGCAAATGTCTAAGCCTCCACCTTGACTGCAGTCTCAAATTTTACAAACACACACACACACACACACACACACACACACACACACACACACACACACACACACACACACACACACACACACACACAACAACACAGCAAATTTTCAAGAAAGTCTCCAAAACAGTAGGCATCCTTTCAAAGATACAACACTATGTACCCCAATCAGCTCTTCTAGCTCTGTACCACTCATTTATCCTTACCTCACCTATGGTATTTGTGCATGGGGCTCAACCACAGCAAATCACCTTAAGCCTTTAATAACCCAACAAAAAGCTGCAGTGCAACTGATTACTAATTCCTGCATTAGACAACACACTCCACCACTTTTCAAGAGTCTTAACTTGCTTAACCCTTCCAGGGTTTCGGCCGTACTAGTACGGCTTACGCCCCAGGGTTTCTGACGTACTAGTATGCCTAAATTCTAGTGCCCTCAAATCAAGTGAAAGCTTGTAGGCCTACATATGAAAGAATGGGTATGTGGTCAGTGTGCACAGTATAAAAAAAAATCCTGCAACACACAGTGCATAATGAGAAAAAAAAAAAACTGACCGTGTTTTTGGATTAAAACAGTGACTTTGCACTGTATTTTTGTATGGTATTTATTGTATTCTAGTTTTCCTGGTCTCATTTTATAGAATGGAAGACATGTTACAGAAATTGAGATGATTTTACAATGAAAAATACCTTGAAATGGAGCTCAAAGTAGCAGAAATGTTCGATTTTTACCAAAGTTCAAAAGTAAACAAATCATGCTATGCCTCCAATACACGTCAACTGGCGAGTCTAATATTCTTTCACAAGTGAGCTGATATTATTTATACCATTTCTACACTAATGCAGTAGTCTGCATAACAGTAAATCTTCTATTTTTTTGTAAGAATAAAAATTCAGAGTGGAAAACCAAAGAAATATAAGAGGGGCCTGGGGATGTGACTAACGAACAGAGAACTTGTTATTTTAGTGTCAGGAATGTCTTTCTTGTTTATTCTGGACTATTCGGAAATTGGCATCTTTTGAAATTTGTGTGAAATTGGCAAAATTGCTAAATTCTGACCACTTTATTGGACAGCTGAAATCAGTAAATAGGTGGTTTCTTGTACTCATTCAACAGAAAAAATGGAGTTCTAGCAAAATAGTTATGATTTTTGTCAACTAGTACATTGGAATGGCCGAAAATAGGGCTCAAAGTGGGCAAAATCACCTATGCATAAACATCGTCGAGACCGCTAACCTTGCGAGAGCATAATTCCTTAAGTTTTCCATCAAATTTCATACTTTTGATGTCATTATGATCAGGAAAATATTCTCTATCTTCTCATAAGAATTTTTTTTTTTTTTTTTTAAATTGGGGACCCTGAGAATAAGTCTCGGAGAGGGCCTGGGGACCCTGAAAGGGTTAATATACAAAACATCGTCACTTATTATTGTGCCTACTACATACTACACAGAACACTATACTCAAATACAATCCCTCTCAAACTCCTCCTTGATAACTATAACAGAACACACAGCCATGATATGAGCGACAAATCACCCCTATATCTCTCATATCCATCTCTCTCTCTATGCAAAAATGCTATGCATGTAAAGGGCCTAAAGATCTAGATTTCACTGCCAGAACACACTAAAGGACCCCTGTCTGCAAATCAGTTTAAGGCCTTACTTAAAAATCACCTCATCACCCAAAACCAGACAAACTGTACATAATACCTACCAGTTACTCAAAAGCTACTCATTGTGCTGAGGACTGCTCAGCCACTCACCCACTACTTCAAAATTAGGATGTCTAAATTTCATTGTTTTAAATAGTACTAAATTGTAATACAGTAGACCATCATTTAACATGGTAGTTACATTCCTGAAAATGGCGTGTAGGTAAAACCAAATTAGATGAACTGAAGAACTTGTGGGAAAAATAAGGTTACGTTCCTGAGAGCCAAAAAAAAAAAAAAAAAAAAACAAAAAAAAAAAAAAAAAAAAAAAAAAAAAAAAAAAAAAAAAAAAAAAAAAAAAAAAAAAAAAAAATTTTTAGGCCTCCACATCTTACAAAAATAAAAGTGAATATGGAACTGTAGTTCACTGTTGTAATGTATTTGTACTGTTGTTGTCACTGGTTAAGACTACAAATGTAACAAATAATAGTATTTCTTACCTTAAATTGTGGGTACTGGTGTTTGTGGATGATTTTGAAGAGAGTGGAGATTTATGCTGTGGCCCTACTGGGCTGAGGTGGATGGTAGAGGTTCTGGTACTGAAGTTGATGGTTGTACTGGAGTGTCTAAGTCATTCAGTCAGTCAAGCCAGTAAGTCAGTCAGGTCATTCAGTCATTCAATCGTTCAGTCAAGTCATTCAGTCGTTCAAACAAGCCAGTTAAGTTGTTCAGTCAAGTCAGTAAGCCATTCAGTCAAGTGATTAAGTTGTTCAGTCAAGTAAATAAGTCATTCAGTCATGTCAGTAATTCAGTCATTCAATCAAGTCAGTAAGTCGTTCAGTCAAGTCGGTAAGTCGTTCAGTCAAGTCGGTAAGTCGTTCAGTCAAGTCGGTAAGTCGTTCAGTCAAGTCGGTAAGTCGTTCAGTCAAGTCGGTAAGTCGTTCAGTCAAGTCAGTAAGTCACTGAGACAAGTCAGTCACACACTCGTTTACCTCTTCTTGTGTGTACAAAGTAACACTTCATTACTGTTATCTCTTGTCTAATACAGTGGACCCCCGCATACCATACAATCCACATACCGCTCGCTTTGATCGCAAAAATTTTGCCTCGCATACCGCCCAAAAACCCGCTCACCGCCCTTCGTCCGAGACACGTCCAATGTGCGGCCTGAGCCAGCCTCATATGTTCCGCCGGTGGCATTGTTTACCAGCCAGCCTCCGCGGTAACATCCAAGCATACAATCGGAATATTTCATATTATTACAGTGTTTTCGGTGCTTTATCTGGAAAATAAGTGACCATGGGCCCCAAGAAAGCTTCTAGTTCCAACCCTACAGCAATAAGGAGAGAATTCCAATAGAGATGAAGAATATAAACACAAATGCAGTATAATGTGATCCTTTATTGACTACGTTTCGCCCACACAGTGGGCTTTTTCAAGTCACAAACAGAACTACCTGGGGTGGAAGGAACGCGAGTATTTATAGTCCGGCTGAGGTCAGGTGAAGAATGCTGCATCTGATGATGTACCGAGTTGGGTTGTAGAGTCTAAAAACTTGGGTAGCTTGGAAATCGTCAGTGTTCATGATAACAACACCACCTCCTTTATCAGCGGTGGTGACCCTGATGGTCGTGTTATACCATTTATTTCCAGAGATGAAGAAAGAGATCATTGATAAGTATGAAAGTGGAGTGCGTGTCGCCGACCTGGTCAGGTTGTACAAGAAACCCAAATCAACCATCTCTACTATTGTGGGCAACAGAAAGGCAATCAAGGAAGCTGTTCTTGCCAAAGGTTTAACTGTGTTTTCGAAACAGAGATCGCAAGTGATGGAAGATGTTGAGAGACTCTTATTGGTGTGGATAAATGAAAAACAGCTAGCAGGAGATAGCGTCTCTCAAGAGATCATAAGCGAAAAGGCTAGGAAGTTGCATGAGGATTTAATTAAAAAAATGCCTGCAACTAGTGATGATGTGAGTGAATTTAAGGCCAGCAAAGGTTGGTTTGAGAGATTTAAGAAGGTGGGGGCATACAGTGTGATAAGGCATGGTGAGGTGCCAGTTCGGACCACAAAGCAGCTGAAAAAATTGTGCAGGAATTTAAGGAGTACATAGAAAGTGAAGGACTGAAAACCCGAACAAGTGTTTAAAATTTTGATGAAACAGGCCTGTTTTGGAAGAAAAAGCCAAGCAGGACCCTACATTACTCAGGAGGAAAAAAGGGACTCCCAGGACATAAGCCTATGAAAGACAGGCTTACTTTGTTGATGTGTTCCAATGCTACTGGTGATTGCAAAGTGAAGCCTTTATTAGTGTATCACTCTGAAACTCCCAGACCGTTCAGGCAAAAAAATGTCCTCAAGGAGAATTTTGTGTGTGCTGTGGAGGGCAAACAGTAAGGCATGGGTCACTAGGGACTTTTTCTATGACTGGTTACACCATGCATTTGCCCCCAATGTGAAAGATTACCTAACTGAAAAGAAATTAGAACTTAAGTGCCTCCTGGTGTTAGACAATGCCCCTGGTCATCCTACAGACGTGGCAGAGCGACTTTATGGGGACATGAAATTCATTAAGGTGAAGTTTTTGCCTCCTAATACCACTCCTCTCCTGCAGCCCATAGACCAGCAGGTTATTGCAAACTTCAAAAAACTGTACACAAAAGCTCTGTTTGAAAGGTGCTTTGTAGTGACCTCAGAAACTCAACTAAGAGACTTTTGGAGAGATCACTTTAATATCCTCAATTGTGTAAACCTTATAGGTAAGGCTTGGGAGGGAGTGACTAAGAAGACCTTGAACTCTGCTTGGAAGAAACTGTGGCCAGAATGTGTAGACAAAAGGGATTTTGAAGGGTTTGAGGCTAACCCTGAGAGGATTATGCCAGTTGAGGAATCCATTGTGGCATTGGGAAAGTCCTTAGGGTTGGAGGTTAGTGGGGATGATGTGGAAGAGTTGGTGGAGGAGGACAATGAAGAACTAACCACTGATGAGCTGATAGATCAACTTCAACAGCAAGAGGCCAGACCTGAGGAAACTGGTTCAGAGGAGGGGAGAGAGAAATTGAAGAAGTTGCCTACTACAAAGATTAAGGAAATCTGTGCAAAGTGGCTTGAAGTGCAAACCTTCATGGATGAAAATCACCCTCACACAGCTATTGCAAGCCGTGTTGGCAACCTGTACACTGACAATGTTGTGAAATACTTTAGGGAAGTCATAAAGGAACGAGAGGTACAGGCCACTATGGACAGATATGTTGTGCGAAAGAAGTCCAGTGACTCTGAAGCTGGTCCTAGTGGCGTTAAAAGAAGAAGGGAAGTAACCCCAGAAAAGGACTCGACACCTCAAGTCTTAATGGAAGGGGATTCCCCTTCTAAACACTAACACTCTCTCTCCCCTCCTCCCATCCCATCAATCACCACCAGATCTTCAATAAAAGTAAGTGTCATGTAATTGTGCATGCCTTTTTCAGTTTGTGTGTATTAAAATTAACATTTCATGTGGTAAAAATGTTTTTTTTTCATACTTTTGGGTGTCTTGCACAGATTAATTTTATTTCCATTATTTCTTATGGGGAAAATTCATTCGCATACCGAACATTTCGCATAACAACCAGCCCTCTTGCACGGATTAAGGTCGCTATGCGGGGGTCCACTGTATCTGTGTCCTTCATTAATTCTAAGACTTAAATGCTTATACCTTTTCTTGCCACTTTCAGCAACACTGGTATGCCTACTGGGTTTCATGATTGCTTCGCAGATACAAGATATGGTAATTATAAGATCAAAACACAATTCACAAACACAGCTAGCTTGTAGCAGAGAGACTGGACAGTATGAAACGTGAATGCTGGAATGGTGGGGTGGTGTCAGGGGGTGGCAGATGATGGCGGGAGATCTCCCGGCTGAGTCACAACAAGGCGGCCGCTTGAGGAAAAGGGAATTTTTTTTTCCTTCCCCCAAACTGAACCATGTTAAATTAATTTTACGACGTGTTACATAAAATTGTGCCGCAATTCTTCAATCGTGCTATACCCGTGCCAAATAAACTCATGCTAAATGACAGTCTACTGTACATCATATTGTAAATTATTTTAAATTGCTCTATTGTAATACTGTAATCTTTATAAACTAATTCAATAGTGTAATTATTCTCTACAAGACTTATCAAAGCCATGTAGAATTACCTAATAGAATATTCAATTCTCTTGTAGTCACTAACTTATCTAATGACCATATGAACTATTATTGCTTCCTAATCTTAAGTTAATTTTTAAGTTTGCCCAAAATGCTCTGCATGCCAAGGGGCTTTTGGCATGTACACTCAACTGTTATATTCCTCTGTACAATCATGTATCATGTCAAAATAAACTTATTCTTAAGTGCCTGGTTTGTGAAATGGAAGGACAATGGCAGATTTCCACTGCTGAAGAACTCCTCACATTCAAATAGCTTGAAAAGAGACAAAAGGACTGTAAGGGCTGTAGAATGCAGATGCTGTAGCATACAGATATGAACATCACCGGACCCAGCTGCCGAGGACCAGCAAGCGGAAAGCATGGGCTCTAGCTCCAAAAGAGTAAAATTTACATTATATGACTCCATCCCATTAGAAGAGAAATCCAAGGGCAACTGCTCCCTGGCAGACTTAGCCCCTTAACTGTCCAAACGCAGATCTACAATCTCTCGTCCAGCGCTCCGAATATTTTGAAAAATATTTTTTTTTTTTTTTTTTTTTTTTTAAATGAAGGACTTTTTTTTACATAAAG
>NC_069450.1:26280173-26287673 GCF_026875155.1 Cherax quadricarinatus
TTTGGTCCGCTGTGTACTTGTGAACGTGGTGCATAAAGGAAGTGGGTGTCATGTAGATCGTTTCTGGGTGGAATGAACAGACATTGAAGAACCGTCGTCAGCAAATAGTCTGGAACGTTTAGGTGTAGGACTGTAGGTGGCCTGACCTAAGGCAGGTGGGCAATCCAAAAATTGTCGCACTGTATTCGGGGAAGCTGGATGCATAGTTAAAGGCGTGCAAGAGGCAGAGGCACTAAAAGAAATAGGTGGAGCTTCAGCACCTGGAGCAGGTGATGAAATGTCACCAGCAGAAGGTACAGGGGTATGGGAAAAGTCTGGAGAATGGTCCAATAAGCCAGGTCAAAACAGGATGCAGTAACAAAAAGAGGCCTGGGAGGAGGAGGAGGGGGGTCACGGAGAGAAGACTCCATGACGGTGGCACTTTCTTATTTTAAGAAAAAAGAAAAAAATAGAAGGAAAGAAGAAAAAAAAGACAGTTACTAGAAGGCATGGAAGGGCCACAAGTTCTTCCCTTCATCCAAGAGGACTATGAAACCACCAGCAGCGCAGATGCAGCGTGGAACCTGTGCCATACCCTACCCTTCACACCAGTAAACCAGTGCTCGGGGATAGCAATCTCACATCCACTGAGCCACTTTGGCGGACAAAAAGAGAGGATAGTCGGACACTTCCCTCGGCTCCCACCTCCCAAAACTGACAGGCAGCCTTCAGAGATGCACCCATCATCTGCAGGACACCCTGCCCTACCTCCTGGAAATCCAGGAAGGAAGCAGGGCACCTCCAGATGATCCAGATTCCACAGCAAACTACACTACTCCTGAGGGACCACACAGAGTGGGATGAACCTCAGCACACTTCCCCCTACTTAGAAAGCATAATGCCAGAGGGTAGGACCCCAGAGGCTACAAACAGGACAGAGGAAAGGGAAAAGAGGGAGGGATTGAGAGGATGGGACAAGTTCGGTCTGAGGAAGGAGACCAAAAGGTCTAATTCCTCAGACCAGGAGCCTCTTCACTGTGCCAAGGAGCCCCCCTTGAAGAGGCTTTTGAATAGCATTATGTTTATGTGAAGAGTATCCCCCCCCCCCCCCCCCGTATTTAAATGCTCGTCTTGAACTGACTCCCAACAATGTTAATGTTTACAGGACACAAAATGTTATTGCATATGCCCCACTTTAGTAAGAAATTAATGTATAGAAATTATCTATTCTGGTGGATATATAGCAAGTCCCAAGTCTTGCTGAATTCCTGTTGCTTAAGCATTAGTATTTCTTTTCCTGCTGGCTGTTGAGTGAGAGAAATGCAGATCAGCACCATACGATATTTGTGGCACAAAATCAGAAAACCAAATGAAGTGTTTCTTCTTGATTCTGGTAGGCTTATTAATTAGGCTATGGTATGGCCATGAAGGCTCTATGGAAGAAAATAAATTTTGAAGTATTAGAAATTATTTTCTTCCACAATGATAACATCTTGGCCATACTAAGGTAATACCTTCTACCCTCACCACTTACAAACTTTTTCTTCACTTGCACTGATCAGGAATGCTGATGGTTCTTGGTCAGTGATGTAGGTGGTAATGAATGACATGGCATGGCATGCAAACATACACATTACCTTCACAACTTGCTGTATTCTTGGTGAGAGTTAAAGTTTCAAAATTGTAGCATACAACCATTACAAGTCCAGCTGAGCTAGTCCTCAGGAACACAGACCACAATATGGCCAGGAGGGCATCATTGTGAATAAAAACAATTCCTTATACTTCATAGCTTTCTGGGTGTAAGAATAGTTAATACGTATTTCAAACATATTGCATATGTTGAAAATTACACAATATCAGAGCTCAGGTCTGTCATAGTAAAATTTGTTAAGATGAATATAATTCCTAAAACTTATTCTATCCATTAATATAAACATAGCAAAAGCATTTTTTGTATCCAATGTATTGCTCTTTACTAGCAATCAGGAGATCACACACTGGTTACATCTTGTTTCCACAGCTTCATAAACACAGTCATACTGGCCTAAGTATCACAAAAACACGCACAAACACAAATATATGCACCCTTAATTTTTCTTTCTAATGAACTACAGAAGAATTAATCAAATCACTGAATTAATCAAATTACATGTATTGTGGCTTCAGAAATATACTTAGTAACAATTTTTCTCTTCTAAAAGTCAAATGTACATATACTAAAAATGCTACAAAGAAGAAAAATGGTAAAGAATAATATGTACCCCTTAATGCTTCCCTTGAACGCACCTCCGAGAAACAGCAATATCGTAGAAGAGAGCATGGTACTGGTGCTGCGGCCGCCTTATGACCTTTTGTGGTTTCTTGCGACCAAGCTTCTTCATGGCAGTGTAGTAGTTCTTCTGAGAGTCCGTTAGAAACATCTCCAGCACTCCACCCTCATACTGCATTAGTCAGGGAAGGTCACATAATATAATAATAATAATAATTAATAATAATAATAATAATAATAATGAAAATAATAACTCAGAGAAATTATAATATAAAATATAAAAATTCAGCCCATCCTCATGGTATACATCCTAAAAGCAACATAATATCCCAGTATGTTAGAAAATAAACTTACTATCCTTAACACGTACAAATGTGCATATGCCTTTTTACCATATCTGAGAAAACTGGCAGCCAAAAAAAGTGCATGTGGTATTTGAACGTATTAACTGGAATAAATAGGTCCAGAAACAAACGTGCTGGGAAATTACGTCAATATTTGATGTTCAAGATGAAGACTGGATGAATAATTACACTGTTAATGTACTAACAATACTAATACTACCAAATAATAATATAAATACTAATACTCAACTAATAAAAATAAGAGCGCATATACATTATTCAGACTAATTTGTGCTCAGGGTTCAAATTATAGAAAATTCCTAATTAAAATCAATTTTTTTTAAATAAATTTATGAATTACAGTATTAAGAAATTATAAGTTTCCACTTTGCAACATTCAGAATTCCCGAGAACTGTCTGAATTAAAATTTAAGAAAATATTCTCATTTGGAAAAAATAAAAAAAAATTTAAAACTAAATTGTTTTGCTAATATTAATGTAATTTCCAATTAAAATACTATTTGCAAAATATTTTCTTCAAAAAATTCCCAAAGTATTTTCTTAATAAAAGACAAATATTCACCACGGTTCTCAGTTTTCCAAATTTCTGAGATAATTATGAATCTCAAATTTCATTTCTGAATTTTAAGAAGTCTAGAACACAGAATGAGAATTCTGAATATAAAATTTATGTAATATTAATGACAAATATAAATACTGTACAGTCTATCACCAGTAAAAAAAAAAAAGCGATCTGTGATAAAATAAATTGCCGATTTGTCATAAGAGTTGTCCAACAGTTTCTGATTTGAAAAATTGTGCCTTATGAAAAACGATTAGGGCCAGTGTTTGTATCAGCAGTCTATTTTTCTAAGTTTAGCCAATCAAAGAAAAAAAAAGTATGCTCAAAGTTTTACCTTGCATGACATACTCGTGTACTAAACTATATTGTGGTGCATGACGTTTGTAGCCTTGCCTAATTCTTGCAATGTGAAATGAAAATAACCCAACTTCACATATACAGTTTTGAACCTCACTACATGACACTACAATATATTCACCCAATAGTGGTCAAAATAATGCATGCCATGGCTTTATGAGGAAATATTTTGTGTCAAGTGCCAATGGTACATGGATTTTAATAAGTGGTAGGCACTGGTTTAATCTTAATGTATCCAATTCGTAAGTTAAATGAAAAAACTCAGTTTCATATACAGTATATTGCACTACACTGAATGTACCTACATGAATTTTTTTTTTTCAAGAAAACCAGCTGTATCCCACCTAGGCAGGGTGGCCCAAAAAGAAAAATAAAAGCTTCTCTTTTTAAATTTAGTAATTTATACAGGAGAAGGGGTTACTAGCCCCTTGCTTCCGGCATTTTAGTCGCCTCTTACAACACGCATGGCTTACGGAGGAAGAATTCTGTTCCACTTCCCCATGGAGATAAGAGGAAATAAACAAGAATAAGAACTAGAAAGAAAATAGCAGAAAACCCAGAGGGGTGTGTATATATATGCTTCTACATGTATGTGAAGTGTGACCTAAGTGTAAGTAGAAGTAGCAAGACGTACCTGAAATCTTGCATGTTTATGAGACAGACAAAAGACACCAGTAATCCTACCATCATGTAAAACAATTACAGGTTTTCATTTTCCACTCACTTGGCAGGATGGTAGTACCTCCCTGAGTGGTTGCTGTCTACCAACCTACTACCTATAACTACATGAAATATTCTCCAAATACTGATCAGAAGATGTACGCCAATTTTTGGGGTAAATTTTTGTTATGAGAACACACTGAGCAACAAGTTGTGTCAAGTGTGTGTGTAAACTCTTATATAACTTGTGCAATAAAACTTTTCAAGAACATTTAGCACCTGTATATGTATGAACTGTCCTGGTACCAGGTCCAGATACCAGGTGAAAAAAATCCCAGCAACATACAATCCTGCATGCCTTCAATTTCAAAAAATACTATGCAAGGCAAACAACTGTACAAGTTAAGAAGCGAGATGGATTTTGAACATTTTTTGTAAATCTAATACAAGTATTGCTCCTGGCCTCCCACCAAGATAATTAATACTTTTTTCTTAAAATGTTTACAAAATAATGTTAAATTATGTTAATGCCTACCTCGGTGGGAGATGGCCGGTGTTATTATTTATTAACATACTGCAATTCTTTTCAGTAAAAAATAAAGTGGTGTGTTCACACTATCAACAAATTTTAAGCATACATATTCATGAAATCTAGGTAGTAGGTTAGTAGACAGCAACCGCCTAGGGAGGTACTACCGTCCTGCCAAGTGAGTGTAAAACGAAAGCCTGTGATTGTTTTACATAATGGTAGGATTGCTGGTGTCCTTTTTTTCTGTCTCATGAACATGCAAGATTTCAGGTATGTCTTGCTACTTCTACTTACACTTAGGTCACGCTACACGTAAATGTACAAGCACATATATACACACCCCTCTGGGTTTTCTATTTTCTTTCTAGTTCTTATTCTTGTTTATTTCCTCTTATCTCCATGAGGAAGTGGAACAGAATTCTTCCTCCATAAGCCATGCGTGTTGTAAGAGGCGACTAAAATGCCAGGAGCAAGGGGCTAGTAACCTTCTCCTGTATATATTACTAAATGTAAAAGGAAAAACTTTCGTTTTTCCTTTTGGGCCACCCCGCCTCTGTGAGATACAGCTGGTGTGTTGAAAGAAAGAAAGAAGGTTTGGTAGACAGCAACCGCCCAGGGAGGTACTACCAACCTGCCAAGCGAGTGTAAAACGAAAGCCTGCAATTGTTTTACGTGATGGTAGGATCGCTGGTGTCCATTTTTCTGTCTAATAAACATGCAAGGTTTCAGGTACATCTTACTACTTCTACTTACACTTATATCACACAACACATACTTTTTTTTTTTTTTTTTCAACAAGTCAGCCGTCTCCCACCGAGGCAGGGAGACCCAAAGAGAAAGAAAATACTTTCATCATCATTCAACACTTTCACCTCACTCACTCACACATAATGACTGTTTCTGCAGAGGTGCCCAGAATACAGCAGTTTAGAAGTATATATGTATAAAAATACACAGTATATCTCTCTAAACTGCCAATATCTAAAACCCCTCCTTTAGAGTGCAGGCATTGTACTTCCCATTTCCAGGACTCAAGTCCGGTTATATAAAATAACCAGTTTCCCTGAATCCCTTCACTAAACATTACCCTGCTCACACTCCAACAGATCGTAAGGTCCCAAATACCATTTGTCTCATTCACTCCTATCTAACACGCTCACGCACGCTTGCTGGAAGTCCAAACCCCTCGCCCACAACACCTCCTTTACCCCCTCCCTCCAACCTTTTCGAGGACGACCCCTACCCCGCCTTCCTTCCCCTACAGATTTATATGCTCTCCATGTCATTCTACTTTGATCCATTCTCTCTAAATGACCAAACCACCTCAACAAACCCTCTTTAGCCCTCTGACTAATGCTTTTATTAACTCCACACCTTCTCCTAATTTCCACACTCCAAATTTTCTGCATAATATTTACACCACACATTGCCCTTAGACAGGACATCTCCACTGCCTCCAACCGCCTCCTTGCTGCAGCATTTACAACCCAAGCTTCACACCCATATAAGATTGTTGGTACTACTATACTTTTATACATTTCCTTCTTTTCCTCCATAGATAAAATTTTTTGCCTCCACATGTACATACATATACATACATGTACAAGCATATATATACACACCCCTCTGGATTTTCTTCTATTTTCTTAATAGTTCTTATTCTTGTTTAATTCCTCTTACCTCCATGGGGAAGTGGAACAGAATTCTTCCTCCGTAAGCTGTGTGTGTTGTAAGAGGCGACTAAAATGCCAGGAGCAAGGGGCTAGTGACCCCTTCTCCTGTATATATTACTAAGTGTAAAAGGAGAAACTTTCATTTTTCCTTTTGGGCCACCCTGCCTCGGTGGGATGCGGCCAGTGTGTTGAAAGAAAGAAAGATATTCATGATAGTTAATTCTGTGAGCCATAACAATATACAACAGGTACTTGATTATCTATACATGAAGCAGAACCTAGGTTAATTCAAGATTTGTTGAATTCTTGGCTTTTAGAGATGAGAGTTAATTTTTGGGAGGGCTAGATCAATACAACACATTCTTAACTATCTTTCTACCATACATTAGTACATCTGCTTAAAAAAAGTGTGTGTTAGCCACTCCATCATTAGTATATACACACTGTCTCCCAAATTTGTTTATTTGTTCTTAGTACTTTCTTTAGCAAATGGAGTCATCTTGATATAGGGTTGTTTGGTGTTGGTGTAGGTGTTGTGAATAATATATTTTTTTTGGGGGGGGGTTTTTTTTTGGGGTAAAAAAAAATTTTTGGGAGGGAAAAAATTTGGGGGAAAGGGGGGGGGGGGGAAAAAAAGGGGGGGGGAAAAGGGGTTGGAATTTTTGGGGGGAAAAAAAAAAAGGGGGGGGGAAGGGGGGGGGGTATTTTTTTAAAAAAAAAAAAAAAAAAGGGGGGGGGAAAAAGGGGAAAAAATTTTTTTAAAAAAAAAAAAGGGGAAAAGGGAAATTTAAAAATTTAGGGGAAAAAAAGGGGTTTAAAAAAAGGGGGTTTTGGGGTTTTTTAAAAAAAAAAAAATTTTTTTTTTAAAGGGGGGGAAAAAAAAAATTTTTAAAGGGGGGGTTTTTTTTTTTTAAAAAGGGTTTTTTAAAAAAATTTTAAAAATTTTGGGAATTTTTTTGGTTTTTTTTTAAAAAAAAAAATTTTTAAAAGGGAAGGGAAAATTTTTAAGGGGGGAAGGGGGGGGGAAAAAAAAGGGGTTTAAAAATTTTTTGGGAAAAGGGGTTTGGGGAAAAAAGGGGGTTTTTTTTTGGGGGGGTTTGGGG
>NC_069450.1:26297673-26420173 GCF_026875155.1 Cherax quadricarinatus
AAAAATTTTTTTTGGGGGGGGGGAAAAATGAAAAAAGGGGGGGTTTTTGGGGGGGAAAAAAAAAATTGGGGGGGGTTTTTTAAAAAGGGGTTGGGGGGGGAAAAAAAGGGGGGAAAAAGGGAAAGGAAAAAAAAAATTTTTTGGGGGGGGGTTTTTAAAAAGGGGAGTTTGGGGGGGTTTTAAAAAATTTTTGGGTAAAAAAAAATTTTTTTTAAATTTTTGGGGTTTTAAAAAGGGAAAAGGGGGCCTTTTTAAATATTTTTAAAAATTTTTTTAAAATTTTTTAAAAAAATTTTTTTTAGGGGAAAAAAAAAATTTTTTTTTTTTTTTGGGGAAAAAGGGGGGGGGAAAAGGGGGGGAAAAAAAAAGGGGGGGAAAAAAAAAAGGGGGGAAAATTCTTTTTGGATTGGGGGGGTTTGGGGGGGGGGGGGGGGAAAAAAAAAAGGGGGGGGGGGGGTTTAAAAAGGGGGGGGTTTTTAAAAAAAAAGGGGGGGAAAAGGGTTTTTTAAAAAAAGGGGGGGGGGGGGGAAAAGGGGGGTTTTTTGGGGGTTTAAAAAAAAAGGGGGGGGGAAAAGGGGGGGGAAAAAAGGGGGGGAAAAAAAAGGGGGGAAAAAAAAATTAAAAGGGGGGGGGGAAAAAAGGTGGGGGGGAAAAAAGCAGGAAAAAGGGAAGAGAAATTTTAAAAAAAAAAAAAAAATTTTTTGGGGGGGAAAAAAAAAAAATGGGGGGGGGGGCCGAAAAAAAAAGGGGGGAAAAAAAAAAAGGGGGGGGTTTTTTAAAAAGGGGTTTTTTTTGGGGGAAAAAAAAAAAAAGGGGAAAAAAAAAAAGGGGGGGGGGGGAATCCCTTTTTGGGGAAAAAAAAATTTTTTTTTTGGGGGGGGGTTTTTTTTTGGGGTAAAAAAAAATTTTTGGGAGGGAAAAAATTTGGGGGAAAGGGGGGGGGGGGGAAAAAAAGGGGGGGGGAAAAGGGGTTGGAATTTTTGGGGGGAAAAAAAAAAAGGGGGGGGGAAGGGGGGGGGGTATTTTTTTAAAAAAAAAAAAAAAAAAGGGGGGGGGAAAAAGGGGAAAAAATTTTTTTAAAAAAAAAAAAGGGGAAAAGGGAAATTTAAAAATTTAGGGGAAAAAAAGGGGTTTAAAAAAAGGGGGTTTTGGGGTTTTTTAAAAAAAAAAAAATTTTTTTTTTAAAGGGGGGGAAAAAAAAAATTTTTAAAGGGGGGGTTTTTTTTTTTTAAAAAGGGTTTTTTAAAAAAATTTTAAAAATTTTGGGAATTTTTTTGGTTTTTTTTTAAAAAAAAAAATTTTTAAAAGGGAAGGGAAAATTTTTAAGGGGGGAAGGGGGGGGGAAAAAAAAGGGGTTTAAAAATTTTTTGGGAAAAGGGGTTTGGGGAAAAAAGGGGGTTTTTTTTTGGGGGGGTTTGGGGGGAAATTTTAAAATGATTTTTTTTAAAATTTTTTAAATTTTTAAAAAAAAAAAGGGGGGGGTTTAAAAATTTTGGGTTTTTTTGGGGGGGAAAAAAAAGGGAAAAAAAAGGGTTTTTGGGAGGGGTTTGGGGGAATTTTTTTTTTTAAAAAAAATTAAAAATTTAAAAGGGGGGGTGGGGGGGAAAAAAATTTTAAAAAAAAAAAATTGGGAATAAAAAGGGGTTTTAAAAGAAAAAAAAAAAAATTTTTGGGGGGGTTTTGGGGGGGTTTTTTTTTTTGGGGGGGGGTTAGGGGGGGGGGGGAAAAAAAAAAAGGGGGTTTAATTGGGGGGGGAAAAAAAAAAATTTTTTTGGGGAAAAAAAATTTAAAAAAAAAAATTTTAGGGGTTTTTTTAAAAAGGGGGAGGGGGGGTTTGGGGGGGGGGGGGGAAGGGTGGGGTTTTTTGGGGGTTTTGGGGGGGGTTTTTTTTGGAGTTTTTTGGGGGGGGAAAAAAAAAAGGGGGGAAAAAAAAAAGGGGGGGGGGAAAAGGGGGTTTTAAAAAAAAGGTTTAAAATTGGGGGGGAAAAAAGGGGTTTTTTGGGGGGAAAAAAAGGGGTTGGGGGGGGAAAGGGGGGGGGGGGGGGGGGGGTTGGGGGGTTTAAAGGGGGGGGGGGGGGGAAAAAAAAAAAGGGGGTTTTGGGACCGGGGGGGGGCGGGAAAAAATTTTTTTTTAACTTTCGGGGGGGGAAAAGTAAAGGGGAAAGGGGGGGGGGTTTTTTGGGGGTTTTGGGGTTATTTTTTGGGATTTTTTAAGTTTTTTTCCCCCCCTTTTTGTTTTTTTTTGGGGGAAAATTAAAAAAAGGGGGGGGGAAAAATTTTTTTTTTGGGGGTTTTTTTTTTTGGGGGGGAATTTTTTTTTTTTGGGGGCCCCCCGGGGGGAAAAAAAAAAAAAAAAAAAAAAAAAAAAAAAAAAAAAAAAAAAAAAAAAAAAATTTTTTTAAAATTTATATATATATAAATATATATATATATAAAAAATTTATATATTTATTTATAAATATATATATTTTTTTTTTTTGGTTTTTGGGGTTTTAAAAGGTTTAAAAAAAAAAAAAGGAAAAAAAAAAAATTTTAAAAAATTTGTTTTTAAATTTTTTTTTAAATTTTTTGGAAAAAATTTTTTTAAAAATTTCCCAAAAAAAAAAACCCCAAAAAAAATTTTTTAAAAGTGGAGATGTCCTGTTTAAGGGCAATGTGTGGTGTAAATATTATGCAGAAAATTTGGAGTGTGGAAATTAGGAGAAGGTGTGGAGTTAATAAAAGTATTGTCAGAGGGCAGAAGAGGGGTTGTTGAGGTGGTTTGGTCATTTAGAGAGAATGGATAAAAAGTAGAATGACATGGAAAGCATATAAATCTATAGGGGAAGGAAGGCGGTGTAGGGGTCGTCCTCGAAAGGGTTGGAAGAGGGGGGGTTTAAAGGAGGTTTTGTGGGTAAGGGGCTTGGACTTCCAGCAAGCGTGCGTGAGCGTGTTAGATAGGAGTGAATGGAGACGAATGGTACTTGGGACCTGACGATCTGTTGGAGTGTGAGCAGGGTAATATTTAGTGAAGGGATTCAGGGAAACCGGTTATTTTCATATAGTCGGACTTGAGTCCTGGAAATGGGAAGTACAATGCCTGCACTTTAAAGGAGGGGTTTGGGATATTGGCAGTTTGGAGGGATATGTTGTGTATCTTTATATGTGTATGCTTCTAGACTGTTGTATTCTGAGCACCTCTGCAAAACAGTGATAATGTGTGAGTGTGGTGAAAGTGTTGAATGATGATGAAAGTATTTTCTTTTTGGGGTTTTTCTTTCTTTTTTGGGTCACCCTGCCTCGGTGGGAGACGGCCGACTTGTTGAAGAAAAAAAAAAAAAAAAAAAAAAAAAAAAAAAAAAAAAAAAAAAATATAATAATGTGTATATATATTATAATATATATATATATATATATATATATATTTTATATATATATATATATATTATATTATTTTATTTTATGTATGTATATGGCTAACTGCTCTGTACGGAAATACAATATGTTCCTCAAAGGAAAATACGTAATTATACAAGGATAATAAAGTATAAATGTAATTGAATCTCTCGTATTAAATTTTTTAATTGCTAGAGCTGAAAATATGACAATATCATTTCACATATGTAGCTATCAGAAAACTATCCATGCAACTATGCAAAGACTAGCATCTTTTACAAAATTTCATTTAACCTTTAATATTAAGTCATTCCAATTCTAGCTCAGTTTATGGTTTGAGTTAGTCCTCCAAAAATTAACAAAAAAACAAAAAATATTGTTCTGATTGGAGCCTAAGCTTTGTAGGGAAGTGACTTGAGGTGTAACACTCAAACACCAGATAACCATGTACCTTGTGGTTCACATGCAACCATTCAAATACTTATGTCAGACATCACAAGCAAGGAGGTGGGCAAAACACTAAGATGTTTACTGAATAATTGTTATTTTCGAAACATTATCAAACAGTATACTAAACGAAAGTTATATGTCGTTACCCTTTCAGTTTCTTAACTATGGAATTATGTGATGATAATCTGCAAATACTTGTTTTACAGAATTATATAGGAGAATCCTTGGATACAATACATGCCCTCCTCCTAGCCTTACTCCAGCAATTCTCTAAAGTAACACTGAGTATTTTGGAGCAATGGAAACTGATTTTAAACATATCAAAACTTTGATCATGCTCGCAACAAACAAACAGATGCTAAGGACTAAAATAACTATAGAACGATGTAGGACGCCCGGAGAGCTTGAGGCTGAGTGCTGGAAACTTACCATCTGTAGAGCGTCAGACGTGAAATAGATACCAGTGTTAAGCTCAGTAGCGCAGTAGCACCGGTGTTAAAGCACACTAGCACACACATATTTATTATCTTACAATAAAAGGACAAAAAAAATAATATAAAGAAAAAAAGGAACAAGGATAACACCACAACACATCAAAAGCTAACTGGCTATAAGTCTGCTCTAACACCGGTATAAAACTGCATTAGCAATGAAAAAAGAGAAAGAGAGGTCTGAACTGGTCAACATCACTTGAGTCCCTAAGTAAATGAAGAATTTTATAATTTATTTAAATACATGAAGTAACTATATTATACAAGTTAATAGTTGTATGAAAAGGTAATTATTTTCTCGACTATACTGAATATAAATATAAAGAATGACAGCAATAAGATCTTTATTTTTATAAAAATAATCGTCTATGGCAGCATAAACTAATATTAAATAATCCTGTGGTTAAAAAAGTTTTAAAACTTAATTTTCTAATGCTAGACTGGAAAATGTAGCATTAGAGTTTATGCTCTCAACAACAGTTAGGATAGTTAACTCATGATACATGCACACAAATTTTATCAAGCACTGATTAATTTGCAATGAAAATCACTGAAGATTTAGCCAATATATACCACTTCATTACTCACTGAGCTAATGCATGACCACTTATCTTAATTGAATTTCATAAAGATCAATATTAATTCAGTCTAAGTACTCATTACAATTCACACTACATACACTTCATGACTGATGAACAGAGCTCAGGCTTTCTAATAATTTAAGAGTATTATACAGTACTGATGAAATGGCCTGCTTACTTAGAGATTGCTTGACTGATTAAAACTAAACATGCACTCTTGTTGGCATATTCAAGGGGAATTTCTTGTTAATATAATACATGCAACTATTGAATGAACAGGTAGGTAAACTAGTAATTACTCAAGTGCTGTTTCAGAGTTCGGGCCAGAGAACAGCCTTATGGTCACACAGGGGCTCAAATCACCTTTGCCTTAGCCAGCTAGCAGCTTCCTCAGACTCACACTGAGGTTTAAAAGAAGCTCTGAGGGGTATTCTAAAACACAAGTGTAAGAGGAAATAAAAAGTTATGGGAAGCATACTCTACAATGAGAAATTTACCAGTAACACCCTGGAGATTATAATAAAGTCTATATTAGCCATTTTCCTCAAAAAGTAAAAAAAAAAAAAATAAAAAAAATTAAATGCCTGATTCTTGCAAATTATTTCTGAATACTGTACTCAAAATTATTATTATATGACCTTTACAGAAAAGTTGTATGTATCATGACTGGAATCCTCATGCACTTGGAATTGATTTTTTCATAATGCATTTCAAGGGCAAAAAACTCTTGAAATTCGTTACTGTTTTTTTTTTTTAACAAATTCATAACATAGTGCAACACAGTTGCACTACCTTAAACTATTTAGTAGAATATTAGAAATATGGATAAGGTAAAGAACAGGTTGGGGGGGGGGGACATGGAACACAAAATTAACACATCTTACATCTACTTTTGGTACTGCAATAGTAATAATACCCTACACACTACAGTAACAAATATCCTAGTTGTGTAAGCATATTTATCACTGGTGCCCAACAACAATCTCAAAAACAAATTTGTGCCATCACAACTGCTGCTGCAATACTGCACAGGGATTAAGAGTTAAAAGTCTAGCTTGAAAGCAGCTAATAACGTAATAATAGGTGCCTTTTCATGTTTCTTACTAGCTAAAAATTAACTGGGTGCACACTAAGTGTTAGCATGTTTATCTGGGTGTAAAGGTCCAAACAATGATGATGCAGTACTACTAAACATCAGCAAAGTCATTAAAACTGTTTTAAATCACACATACCTTCTTCTTGAGTGCATTGAAGTTATCAATGATAACACCAATGAAGAGGTTGAGTGTAAAAAATGATCCACACACAATGAAGATAACAAAATAGATATAAGCATAGATATTAGCTTCTCTGTCAGGTTGCTTATCAATTCCTCTACAATCCACAGCATCTGCCATCACTTCCATCCATCCCTCAAAGGTTGCCTGCATTAATGGTAGTATTATCATCATCAGTCTTTTAATGAAATATGCAATGCCACATTGTAGAAACAAGGAATAGATATAAATGAATGAAAAAAATGAAAATTTTATAATATTTGTTATGCTTAGCATATAATAAAATGCACCTTTTGTGTACAAGGCTAAAACTAGTAAATCCAAATTTGACCTTACCACTTGAAAAAGGGCCAGATAAGCATAGCCCACATGATCAAAATTTATCTTGCTGTTAATCCAACTGTAGTTTTTCTTCAAACACTCACTCTTGTTTTCAACCACCTGAAACAAAGGCACGTTACTATATATAAACATAAAATAAAAATATAGGTTTACTACTTTAATGTATTTAGCAAAATATGAAATTCATACATAATTCATGCCACCAGTCAACAGGCAAACAAACAAAAAAATAAAACCTAGAAAATATATACGAGAACAGCAAGAAAATAAAATGAGTTTTTTATTACTTTACCTTCAATGGCAATATTTCTCCAGTCTTTCGGTCAATGCACTTATAAAATTTTCCTCCAAACATCTGAACACCCATGATGGAGAAGATTAGCCAAAAAACAAGGCATACGAGCAACACGTTGAAAATGGACGGGATAGCATACATGAGTGCATTCACCACTATCTGTTGAAAAGCAGTATGTTGATAAGCTTCATATTATAATCAAAACTGAACTACACATTTACCTGCCAGATTTAGAACAGTATTCAATGTGAATTAATAAAAACTTCTCTGAAATAACAATCATTTTTGTTTTTTCAGTTTACTGATTAACAGAACAGACTAGGTTTAATTCTTACATTTGCCATGCATGAAGACCTATATAACCCTAATTTCCTTCTGTTTGGACCACACTGACTGGGATTTTTCATACCAGGGTAACCCTGGCATAGAAATGAGACTAACTCCTATATTTACCATACACAGACCTATTGTACACCTCTCTTGCCCACTTGCCTGGAAACCGAGGCTGCTGCTTAAGTGATGATCCATCAATGGGCAACATTTTTCTTTGATAAAGGGACAGATGAAATGTACCAAGGTTAGTACTGGCCCAGCTAAATCAATCGCCTTATGCAGTACTTCAAAGCAATATAATGGTTTGCTTATGCAGGTGTTGCCGAAATGCATAATTTTTCTCTTGGTTCGCAGTCAGCTTGTGAATAATGGGAACCCTAGATTATGAGTTCAGGTAGTGCTAGGTGGATGAGGCAATGCTGAGCCTGCCGGCAGTTTGACTAGTCAAGGAAACAGTAAATGGTAGACAGCCTTTGGGTCATGTGACTACTCCGTTGATGGTGGGTGTCAACTTGCTAAAGGTGTTTACAGCAAAATGCAGTCTAAGTAAGGGCTTACCCTGCACATAATGTCCTTCTACAATAATATCATTGACTGGCCATGGGAACTCTCTCTACACATTATACAACTAACTTCGCATTGTGTGCACATAGGATGCTTCACAAGCGACTGTGCACAAAAAACTCTCAGCAATGGCTGACATATTTGTTCATGTCAGTTGCAAAGTAAAATTAATACTGTTTTGAGGGATGGCCAATGTCCTTCAGACAGTATTCATTAAATAATCCATACAGTGTGTGATACCTACAGTCAACTTGAACTTCAAGGCTTTTCTGTCACCAGAGTGGAGACCATTCAACTCCTCTCATGATCACTGCCGTAATTTGAATGATGTAACCCTAGTCATGCTTGACTGTCACTTTCTCTGATGAATGAGCAGTAGCTCCAATTCCTTGGATCAAGAATCCTTCACCAAGCATCAAGGCACTCCCTTAAATGGCAATCTTCGACCACCAAACAATGAGCAAAGTAAGTAACAATCAATTGTGTTTGCCTCTCAAATGCAGTCTACTGAGCTACAAGGACCTACTACCTCAGTAAACTACTGTACAAGAAAAATCTCTTAATATCACATACAATTTGTACAACTTCACCTAAGCAGAAATTCCATGACAATACAAGGCTCATAAACAGGGATTATCTGGCTAAAAGCCATAAATCACAACCAGAATTTTAACATAAATCTTTCTTTCAATGCGCTGGCTGCATCCCACCAAGGTGGGGTGGCCCAAGAGGAAAAATGAAAGTTCCTCCTTTTAAATTAATAATATATACAGGAGAAGGGGTTACTAGCCCCTTGCTCTCGCATTTTAGTCGCCTCTTACAACACGCATGGCTTAAGGAGGAGAATTCTGTTCCACTTCCCCATGGATTTTAACAAAAATATCAGAGAAAACTGTCAGTACATATAAATTTAGCTGATGTGTTAAAAAAAATATTATACGTTATAGCATATTACATATTATACGTATTACATATTATACGTATTACATATTATACGTATTACATATTATACGTATTACATATTATACGTATTACATATTATACATATTACATATTATACGTATTACATATCATACGTATTACATATTATACTGTGGACTCTCCCTTTTCGTTTGGCTCTGTTTTCGCGAATTTCAATTATCACCAACTTTTTTCGTAAAAAATACTGGCTCAGTTTTCGTTACTTTCCTCCGCTCTCGTTGGTGGTATGATACACGTTTGTGTGCCACGTGCACGCAAAGCCTCCCACACACGCATTCTGAGTCAGTGTCGCTTTCTTTCTATGGTGAGTAAACATTATCCTGAGAGGTCATAGGAACATTTCATAATAATTCATTATCTTTTGCACTTGCTTATTCTGTGTGACTGCTATATAAGCCACCATGGGCCCAAAGAAAGCTGCTTTACCCTTTGGTAAAGAAGGTGAGGAACACGATAGAATTAAAGAAATCATTTGAAAGTATGAAAGTGGCTTACGTGTGGCCAAAATCGCAAGGATGCACGCCAAGCCTGCATCAACCATCAGTTTCATTGTGGAGAAGAAAAAAGAAATCAAGGAAGCTGATGTTGCAAAAGTGGTAAAAGTGACAACAAAACAGAGGTCATAAACACTTGAAGATGTCAAGAAATTGTTGTTGGTATGGATCAATGAGAAACAATTTTGGGGAGATAGTCTTGTGCAGTCGATAATTTGCGAAAAGGACAAGGCAGTTGTATATTATTTTATTATTATTATTATCACACTAGCCGATTCCCACCAAGGCAGGGTGGCCCGAAAAAGAAGAACTTTCACCATCATTCACTCCATCACTGTCTTGCCAGAAGGGTGCTTTACACTACAGTTTTTAAACTGCAACATTAACACCCCTCCTTCAGAGTGCAGGCACTGTACTTCCCATCTCCAGGACTCAAGTCCGGCCTGCTGGTTTCCCTGAATCCCTTCATAAATGTTACTTTGCTCACACTCCAACAGCACGTCAAGTATTAAAAACCATTTGTCTCCATTCACTCCTATCAAACACGCTCACGCATGCCTGCTGGAAGTCCAAGCCCTCGCACACAAAACCTCCTTTACCCCCTCCTCCAACCTTTCCTAGGCCGACCCCTACCCCGCCTTCCTTCCACTACAGACTGATACACTCTTGAAGTTATTCTGTTTCGCTCCATTCTCTCCACATGTCCGAACCACCTCAACAAACCCTTCTCAGCCCTCTGGACAACAGTTTTGGTAATCCCGCACCTCCTCTAACTTCCAAACTACGAATTCTCTGCATTATATTCACACCACACATTCTCTCAGACATGACATCTCCACTGCCTCCAGCCTTCTCCTCGCTGCAACATTCATCACCCATGCTTCACACCCATATAAGAGGTTTGGTAAAACTATACTCTCATACATTCTCCTCTTTGCCTCCAAGGACAAAGTTCTTTGTCTCCACAGACTCCTAAGTGCACCACTCCACCTTTTCCCCTCATCAATTCTATGATTCACCTCATCTTTCATAGACCATCGCTGACACGTCCACTCCCAATATCTGAATACATTCACCTCCTCCATACTCTCTCCTCCAATCTGATATCCAATCTTTCATCACCTAATCTTTTTGTTATCCTCATAACCTTACTCTTTCCTGTATTCACTTTCAATTTTCTTCTTTTGCACACCCTACCAAATTCATCCACCAATCTCTGCAACTTCTCTTCAGAATCTCCCAAGAGCACAGTGTCATCAGCAAAGAGCAGCTGTGACAACTCCCACTTTTGTGTGTGATTCTTTATCTTTTACTCCACGCCTCTTGCCAAGACCCTCGCATTTACTTCTCTTAAAGCCCCATCTATAAATATATTAAACAACCACGGTGACATCGCACATCCTTGTCTAAGGCCTACTTTTACTGGGAAATAATTTCCCTCTTTCCTAATACTCTAACTTGAGCCTCACTATCCTCGTTAAAAAACTCTTCACTGCTTTCAGTAACCTACCTCCTACACCATACACCTGCAACATCTGCCACATTGCCCCCCTATCCACCCTGTCATACGCCTTTTCCAAATCCATAAATGCCACAAAGGACCTCTTTAGCCTTATCTAAATACTGTTCACTTACATGTTTCACTGTAAACACCTGGTCCACACACCCCCTACCTTTCCTAAAGCCTCCTTGTTCATCTGCTTTCCTATTCTCAGTCTTACTCTTAATTCTTTAATAATAATTTACCATACACTTTGCCAGGTATATCAACGGACTTATCCCCTATAATTTTTGAAATCTCTTTTATCCCCTTTGCCTTTATAAAAAGGGAAAACTATGCATGCTCTCTCCCAATCCCTAGGTACCTTCCCCTCTTCCATACATTTATTAAATAATTGCACCAAACCACTCCAAACTATACCCCCACCTGCTTTTAACATTTCTATCTTTATCCCATAAATCCCGGCTGCCTTACCCCTTTCATTTTACATTGCCTCACGAACTTCCCCCACACTCACAACTGGCTCTTCCTCACTCCTACAAGATGTTGTTCCTCCTTGCCCTATACACGAAATCCAGCTTCCCTATCTTCATCAACATTTAACAATTCCTCAAAATTTTCCCCTCCATCTTCCCAAATCCCTCTAACTCTCCATTAATAACTCTCCTATTTTTAACTGACAAATCCATTTGTTTCTAGGCTTTCTTAACTTGGTTAATCTCACCCAAAACTTTTTCTTATTTTCAACAAAATTTGTTAATAAACATCTCACCCACTCTCTCATTTGCTCTCTTTTTCTTGCTTCACCACTCTTTTAAACCTTCTCTCTTTTTCTCATTACTTTCCCTCCTTGCATCACTTCTACTTTGTAAAAACTTCTCAATGTAACTTTTTTCCCTTACTACTCTCTTCACATCATCATTCCCAATCGCCCTCTTCCTCCCGCACCCTTTCCTGTAACCACAAATTCTGCTGACACTCTAACACTACTTTTTTTAAACCTACCATACCTCTTCGACCCTTTTCCTTTGCTCTCATTGCCATCTATCCTCCAATAGCTGTTATATCTTACCCTAACTGCCTCCTCTTTTGTTTTAAACCTTCCCTCTCTCTTCCTGATGCTTCTATTCCCCTTGTATCCATCTACCTTTTACTCTCAGTGTAGCTACAAACTAGAAAGTGATCTGATATATCTGTGGCCCCTCTATAAACATGTACCTCCTTTAAGTCTATTTAACAGTCTTTTATTTTACCAATACATAAACCAACAAACTACTGTCATTTGCCCTACATCATATCTTGTATACTTATTTATCCTCTTTTTCTTAAAAATGTATTACCCATAACTAAACCCTTTTATACAAAGTTCAATCAAGGGCTCCCATTATCATTTACACCCGGCACCCAAACTTACCTACCACACCCTCTCTAAAAGTTTCTCCTACTTTAGCATTCAGGTCCCCTACCACAATTACTCTCTCACTTGGTTCAAAGGCTCCTATACATTCACTTAACATCTCCCAAAATATCTCTCTCTCCTCTGCATTCCTCTCTTCTCCAGGTGCATACACGCTTATTATGACCCACTTCTCGCATCCAACCTTTACTTTAATCCACATAATTCTTGAATTTACACATTCATATTCAGCAGTTGTATACCGATGTCGTAAAGAAAATGCCTGGAACAAGTGCTGATGTTAGTGAATATAAGGCCAGCAAAGGCTGGTTAGAAAATTCAAGAAGTGTGGTGGCATACACAGTGATGTAAGGCACGGTGAGGCAGCAAGTTCTGATAAACATGTGGATGAAAAATTTGTGCATGAATTTAAGGAGTACATAGAGACTGAAGGATTCCTCCCCCAACAAGTGTTCAACTGTGACAAAACAGGCCTCTTCTGGAAAATGCCAAAGAGGACCTACATCATGCAGGAGGAAGAGGCACTGCCAGGACACAAGCCTATGAAAGACAGGCTAACTCTCTTGTTCTGTGGTAATGCTAGTGGGGATTAAAAGTGAAGCCTTTACTGGTGTATCACTCTGAAAATCCCATTGTGTTCAAGAAAAACACTGTTGCCAAGAGTAAACTGTGTGTGATGTGGAATGCTAATAATAAGGCATGGGTCACGAGGGAAATTTTCCTTGATTGGTTCAATGAAGTGTTTGGCCCGAGCGTGAAGAAATACCTACTGGAAAATAAATTGCCACTCAAGTGCCTCCTGGTAATGGACAATGCTCCTGCTCATCCTCCAGACTTGGATGACCAATTGTGTGAGGAGTTTAGTTTCATCACAGTGAAGTTCTTACCCCCTAATATCACTCGTCTCATCCACCTCATGGACCAAAAGATCATTTCAAACTTCAAAATCTCTACATCAAAGCAATGTTTCAAAGGTGCTTTGATGTGACCTCAGACACTGAATTGACCCTAAGAGTGTTCTGGAAGGATCACTTCAATATCTTCAATTGCATAGCCCTTGTAGATAAGGCTTGGCAGGGAATGACTTCCAGGACGATGAACTCTGCTTAGAGAAAATTGTGGCCAGAATGTGTCCTCAACAAGGATTTTCAAGGGTTTGGGGCTGACCCCGTCGACCCTACATCTGTTGTGGAATCTATTGTGGCACTGAGGAATTCCATGGGGTTGGATGTGAGTGGCCAGGATGTGGAAGAGTTGGTGGAGGACCACAGTGAAGAGTTAACCACTGAAGAGCTGCAAGACCTTCATCTGCAACAGCAACAGAGCACAGCTGAGGAAATTGCTTCAGAGGAGGAAGAGAGATGGAAGAAGGTGCCTTCTTCAGAGATTAAGGAGATCTGTGCAGTGTGGAGTAGGGTGCAAACATTTGTGGAGAAACATCATCCTAACAAAGCTGTTGCAAGCCATGTCAGCAACACGTACAATGACAATGCCATGTCCCATTTTCGGCAAATCTTAAAGAGACGCCAGAAACAGAGCTCTCTGGAACAATTTTTTGTGTGACAGGGGTCTAGTGACCCTCAAGCTGGTCCTAGTGCCATTAAAAAAACAAAGAAGGGAAGTAACCCCAGATAAGGACTTGGTACCTGAAGTCTTCATGGAAGGATATTCCCCTTCCAAACAATAATAAGGCCTCCCTCTCCCCTCCTCCCCATCTTCCATACACCAACAAGAGTCTTCCATAAACGTAAGCATCATGTTAAATGTTCATTTATACATGTTATTAGTGCTTAATAATATATCTGTCATTCTTTTCTGTATGTAAATCTATATTTAATCTCTAAAAAAAAAAAAAAAAAAAATTTTGTTAATACTTCTGGGAGTTTGGAACGGATTAACTGGATTTACATTATTTCTTATGGGGAAAATGGTTTCAGTCTTCGTCAATTTCACATTTCGTCAGACTCTCTGGAACAGATTAATGACAAAAAGTGAGGGGTCCACTGTATACCTATTTTTTTTTTTAACTCGCTTGCCATCTCCCACTGAGGTAGGGCGACCTGAGAAAGAAACTTTAACCATTATTCACACTATCAGTCTTGCCAGAGGCAAGACAGTTCAGACATCCCTTCAAATAGCAAATATTTCTAACTCTTCCTTTAGAGGCAGGTACTGTACTGCCCACTTCCAGGACTTAAGTCCAGCTAACATATGAGAATAACATTATTGTTATTAATATTGTTATTAATATTTGTTGGATTATGTATTAGTAGATAAAAGACTGTTGAGTAGACTTCAGGATGTACATGTTTATAGAGGGGCCACAGATATATCAGATCACTTTCTAGTTGTAGCTACACTGAGAGTAAAAGGTAGATGGGATACAAGGAGAATAGAAGCATCAGGGAAGAGAGAGGTGAAGGTTTATAAACTAAAAGAGGAGGCAGTTAGGGTAAGATATAAACAGCTATTGGAGGATAGATGGGCTAATGAGAGCATAGGCAATGGGGTCGAAGAGGTATGGGGTAGGTTTAAAAATGTAGTGTCAGAGTGTTCAGCAGAAGTTTGTGGTACAGGAAAGTGGGTGAGGGAAGGAAGAGGAGCGATTGGTGGAATAATGATGTAAAGATAGTAGTAAGGGGGAAAAAGTTAGCATATGAGAAGTTTTTACAAAGTAGAAGTGATGCAAGGAGGGAAGAGTATATGGAGAAAAAGAGAGAGGTTAAGAGAGTGTGTGAAGCAATGTAAAAAGATAGCAAATGAGAGAGTGGGTGAGATGTTATTAACAAATTTTGTTGAAAATAAGAAAAAGTTTTGGAGTGAGATTAACAAGTTGAAAGCAGTGAAGAGTTTTTACGAGGATAGTGAGGCTCAAGTTAGAGTATGTAGGAAAGAGGGAAATTATTTCCCAGTAAAAGTAGGCCTTAGACAAGGATGTGTGATGTCACCGTGGTTGTTTAATATATTTATAGATGGGGTTGTAAGAGAAGTAAATGCGAGGGTCTTGGGAAGAGGCGTGGAGTTAAAAGATAAAGAATCACACAAAGTGGGAGTTGTCACAGTTGCTCTTTGCTGATGACACTGTGCTCTTGGGAGATTCTGAAGAGAAGTTGCAGAGATTGGTGGATGAATTTGGTAGGGTATGTAAAAGAAGAAAATTAAAAGTGAATACAGGAAAGAGTAAGGTTATGAGGATAACAAAAAGATTAGGTGATGAAAGATTGGATATCAGATTGGAGGGAGAGAGTATGGACAAGGTGAATGTATTCAGATATTTGGGAGTGGACGTGTCAGCGGATGGGTCTATGAAAGATGAGGTGAATCATAGAATTGATGAGGGGAAAAGGGTGAGTGGTGCACTTAGGAGTCTGTGGAGACAAAGAACTTTGTCCTTGGAGGCAGAGGGGAATGTATGAGAGTATAGTTTTACCAACGCTCTTATATGGGTGTGAAGCATGGGTGATGTATGTTGCAGCGAGAAGGCTGGAGGCAGTGGAGATCTCATGTCTGAGGGCAATGTGTGGTGTGAATAAAATGCAGAGAATTCGTAGTTTGGAAATTAGGAGGAGGTGCGGGATTACCAAAACTGTTGTCCAGAGGGCTGAGGAAGGGTTGTTGAGGTGGTTCGGACATGTAGAGAGAATGGAGCGAAACAGAATGACTTCAAGAGTGTATCAGTCTGTAGTGGAAGGAAGGCAGGGTAGGGGTCAGCCTAGGAAAGGTTGGAGGGAGGGGGTAGAGGAGGTTTTGTGTGCGAGAGGCTTGGACTTCCAGCAGGCATGCGTGAGCGTGTTTGATAGGAGTGAATGGAGACAAATGGTTTTTAATACTTGACGTGCTGTTTGAGTGTGAGCAAAGTAACATTTATGAAGGGGTTCAGGGAAACCGGCAGGCCGGATTTGAGTCCTGGAGATGGGAAGTACAGTGCCTGCACTCTGAAGGAGGGGTGTTAATGTTGCAGTTTAAAAACTGTAGTGTAAAGCACCCTTCTGGCAAGACAGTGATGGAGTGAATGATGGTGAAAGTTTTTCTTTTTCGGGCCACCCTGCCTTGGTGGGAATCGGCCAGTGTGATGATAAAAAAATAACATCAAAGGTGGTATGAAAAAAACCTGGAAAACTATCTGAAATTCTTGGAACTAAAAAGTTATCCAAAAACAAAGCAATCAAACTAACAAAATCAGATGAACCCCTACTCACTCCAACTGAAACAGCAAACAGACAATGTTTTCTTCTCCACCATAGGAAAAAATCTAGCAAACAAAATACCAAGCACAAACACCCGTCCATCAGACTACCTCATAGGTACCTACCCAAATACGCTATTCCTAGCTCCAACCAACCCCATTGAAGTTACGCTCATCATAAACACCCTTAAAAACAAGGCAGGAGACATGACCAACTTGCCTGCTTCTATGTACAAAAAAGCTTCTCAGGTATTGTCACCAATTATTGCAATGCTCTTTAACAAACTCATTGAATCGTCTACCTTCCCAACAATCCTCAAAATAGCGAGGGTCACTCCGATCCATAAAGGAGGTGACCAAGCTGACTTGATTAACTATAGACCAATATCTAACTTACCACTGCTCTCTAAAATCTTTGAAAAATTAATTCATAGACGGATCTATTCCTACCTTGTTTCACACACATTAAACCCTTGTCAGTTTGGATTCAGGAATAATAAAAGCACAAATGATGCTATCACACACATGCTGGAACTAATATATACCGCACTTGAAAAGAAAAAAGTCCCGCTGGGCATTTTCACTGATTTACGTTAAGTTTTTGATACAGTCGACCATGAACTGCTGTACTCCAAATTAATGCACTATGGTATCAGAGGCCACTCCCTCAACTACCTGAAGTCGTACCTTAGTAACAGAACTCAGTATGTGTATGCAAATGATGCAAACTCTTCCACCCAACCTATCACAGTAGGAGTCCCACAAGGAAGCGTCCATGGACCTCTCCTCTTTCTCATCTACATCAATGATCTACCGAATGCATCACAGCTACTCAAACCCATATTATTTGCAGATGACACTACACATGTCTTTTTCCACCCAAACACAGTCATACTAGTAAACACAGTCAATGCTGAATTACAGAAAATGCCTGCCTGGATGATGACTAACAAACCTACCCTGAACACTGATAAAACCTATTTCATTCAGTTTGGAAACAAAGTTGCAAATGATCCAATTAACATAACGCTAAATGGATCATCAGTCACAAGACTCGCAGAGTGAAAATTCCTAGGTATCCACCTTGACAGTAGCCTTAAGCTCCGGACACACATACAACAAATCACCAAGAAAATCTACAAGACTGTAGGCATACTATCAAAGATAAAGTACTACGTTCCAAAATCAGCTCTCCTGGCACTGTACCATTCACTCTTATACCCTTATCTTACTTATGGAATTTGTGCATGGGGATCAACAACATCCAATCACCTAAAACCCCTAATAACCCAGCAAAAGGCAGCAGTAAGAATGATAACAAATTCCCACTCCTGCCAGCATACTCCACCAATTTTCAAAAGTCTGAATCTGCTCACCATTAAGAACATTCATACTTATTCATGTGTCTACTACATACACAGAACAATACACGCAAATATAAACCCCTCAATCAAACTTCTCACCAACCTAAACAGGACACATGACCACAACACAAGACACAGATCTCTTTTTGATATACCTTGTGCCCATATCACACTGTAAAAACTATGCACATAAAGGGCCCCAAAATATGGAATTCATTACCAGAAGATATTAAAGTAACCCAGTCTGAAAATCAATTTAAGACTTCTCAAAAGCCACTTAATCACCCTAGACTAAATGCTAAATACTCAGTACACACTTACTCACCTATGTACTTCTACATCATAGCTGAAACAATCACATTGAACCTTTTATCCATTGTTGACAGGAATATAATTGAACCATTGTTTTCACAAAAAGCATTTTCGAATATAAATATATCTTTGTATTATACAAATTTTGATTCATTTATAACTAAAATTCTACTGTACTGGTTTGTTTGCAATCATGTCATTACGATTTCGTGAGTCATGAAATAATTACTATCCTACTGTACAACTATGATATACTCCTTAGTATTAAGTAGACTGTAAGCCAATAATGTTAAGTTGGCCCATAATGCCTAGGCATAATAGAGGCTCTCTTTGCATTGCAACCCGCTATTGTAAATACAAAATCTCAATGTACTGTTTGCAAAGACAAAATAAATAAATAAATAAATAAATAAATAAATAAATAAATAAATAAATAAATAAATAAATAAATAAAATATGCCAAAATTCTAGCACCTTCAAATCAAGCGGGAGAAAGCTGGTAGGCCTACATGTTAGAGACTGGGCCTGCGTGGTGAGTGCGCACAGTAGGAAAAAAATCAGAGCACCCACATTGCATTGTGGGAATGCCACTTCAGTACGCCTTGTTTACAATACCTTGCAGTAAGAAACTCCTCATTCCCTGGCAAATTGGGACACTTTTGCTCCCAAGTGATAGTTCCAACACAGATGGAAGTGAAGATGAATTTCATTGTTTTGAGGAGTTTGTGACTGGAAGTGCATGTAATGAACATAATATGTACTGGTAATAGTGATGGAAACCCAGATGACCCTCAACCTTCCACCTCAGGTGCTGGGCCGTCTTGTTCACATTCAGTTGTACCAGAATGAAAGAGGAAACTCGTATTCTCCAGTGTCCAGGACTCAGATGTGAGCAGTGGTGATGACAGTGATAGTGAATATGATACCCAAGCTCTTGAAAACAGTTCCAGTAGCAAGAGTGAAGTGGAATATTCTCCAGTAAAGCATCAGTATATATGCCACTACATGCACTCTGGTAGTGTGCCACATGCTATTCCAAGGGGAAGGAGTACATCTTGGAGTACATCATGTGGCCCTACAACAGGAACAGATAGTGAAAATGAAGATGACATTGTTACAGTTGGGATGGATAATGTGCATGCTTCATCAGGTGGTGGTGGTGCCATGCACCATGAGGCATCAGCAGCAGCCCATGCTGGTACCCATGCCACTGACTCAGCTCAGCTACAACAAAGCCCACCCACCACACTAACCTGCACAACCACAACCTCCACAACCACCTGTCAATATCCAGCAAACACCAGCAGAACACATTGGGATTGGCAGCGAGGTGCCAATTTTGTTCCCAATCTCCATTTTGATTAAAGTCAAAGTGGAATACAGCCATCTTGTACATTTGGGAACAATGCCACTGAACTGGAATGTTTCTGGCTATTCTTTGCTGAACCCCTGATGGAAATTCTTGTCAGGGAAAGCAATACATACGTACTTCGATTACACCAAGATCACGCCTACACCAGTGGAAGGAGATAACTGTGGCTGAGATGTATCTTTTGTTTGCCACAACAATGCTTATGCCACACATGTATATGCATTGTCAAATCATGCTGGTCAACAGACCACCTGATTTCAACCCCAGCTTTCAGTGATATAATACCAGTAAATTGATTTGTACTACTATTATGTATGCTACACTTCTCAGACAAAACCAGGCCTGAGAAAAATGACACGTCTCATAAGATCAGGAATGTGTTTATGTATCTGAAACAGAAATTCTTGATGTATTTTTATCCCTTCAGGAAGCTTGTTATTGACGAGTTTTTTATTTTGTTCAAAGGTAGACTGTCGTTCAAGCAGTATATACCAAGCAAGAGGAAATGCTTTGGTATAAAGTTGTTTGTACTTTATGATTGCTATAGTGATCTTGTATTGGATATTATTGTGTACACTGGAAGTAATACATTGCAAGATATCAGGAAGTTATTGGGTATCTCTGGTGATGTGGTTAGAACAATGATGGAACCATATCTTGGTAAGGGGGCAGACATTATATACTGATAACTGGTACACAAGTCCCTTACTCAGTGATTTTTTGCAGGTGAACATGACATGTGTGGGGTACAGTGCAGGCACTCAGGTCAAGTGCAGGCATTTGCTGCCAATGACATGGCATTTTAGTGGCATGACAAACGAGATGTCACACTGTTGACATCAGTTCACCGAAACGAAATGACAATGGCAGGCAGATTAGACACCAATGAACCCATTCTAAAACCTTCAGCTGTGATGGACTACACCCTAAATGTGCATTCAGTGGACAAATGTGACATGCAGATTGGGTTTGCTGATTGTGTTCACAAGAGTTATAAGTGGTACATGAAACTATTTCCATCTTCTGGACATGTCCATGCTCAATGCTTATAATATGTATAAGATGAGGACCAGAAACAACCACCACATGGTGAATTTCATTTGTCTGTCATCAGACAAGTAATATTCAAGTACGAAGTATCAACACCTGCAATAGAAAACAGCCCATGAAATTATCAACAAATACCCTCTCGTCTGAGACCCAGTGATCACTACCTAATACAACTGCCTCCTACTAAGAAGAAAAATGCTCAAAAGAGGTGTCTGTGCACATATAAAAAAAAAAAAAAACGCTCGCAAAAACATACGGTGAGTGTAAAACACCATTGTGCATGACACCATGTTTCAAAGAGTTCCACAAGCTGCAGCACTTCTAGGAATATGTCCAGTGACTAAATGTGTATAAATATAATAGAAAAATAGTAGTAAATGACATTTTTTATTGTTCGTTTGTGTGAACATGTTTTGTAAAGAATATAATGACAACGTTTGTGCGGTTATTGTGTAGCATACAATGAGTGTATATACATATAAAATATGTCTTATGCTGGTCTCGAACCATACAAGTTACTTGAAAAAATAAAATGTTAAAAAATAAAAGAAAAATGTAGAAAAAAAGAAAATATATGATTACTGCATGACCAGCAGTCAGTGATGTTGCTGTATGCGGTTCCCTTTGTCAACTTCACGCCTCTATATCTCGATAAGTATCGATTGCAAAAAAAAAATTTTCCATAACACTTGGAAAAATATTCTTAATATTTTGGTAAGAAAAATACCTTTCTAATATTTCTCAACCCTCGGAATGAGTTCAGGATGAGGGGTCTCGACCCTGAAAGGGTTAAGGAAGAATTGTAAAAAGGTCAAGAACATTAAGAAACAAGCTACAGAGAAATATCACTTGGAGAAGACCTGGTGGTAGAAAAGGCTACGTATAGTAAAATGAGCCCTTTTATTTTTGTTACAATGTTTTCTTATAGGTGAAACATCATAGTGAAAAAAATCTGCTTTTGCTGTACATGTATTTTCCACCATTTGTCACCTCATGCCCATACTCCAGCTAGACAAGATCTAATGATGGAGGAAAGAATAAACTGCCAAAAAGGCTAAATGATGAAAAGAAGAAAAGAATACATTTTCTATAGTGCAACAGTATCAAATCAACCCATTAAATGATTTAACAAGGGCAACAATGACAAATACTGAAACAAAACCCAACTAGAAAAAAAAACTTGAAACTAAAGAATACATTTATAATGATTTTATATACAAATATAATGGCACAGACTAGAGGGACATAATAAACAAGAAAACATTTTAAGTGAAGCAGCATTCAAACAAAACTACTCAGAGTGGAGGAGAGAGAGATTAGGAATTTAAGTAAGACTAGCAATGTATTGGTAATAACAGCTACAAACTACAGAAATTTAAATTCAAGACAAATAATGTTAAAATACGAATGGTAAAAAATCCAAAATAAAGATGAAAAATGCTCACTTTTGTACTGTATATGGGATAAATAAAAATTTGTACACCAAAAACTTACACTTTCATATCTACTTCCACAAATAAAAGTCCGCATATAGTAAATGCAAAATTGTGTTTTACCTTCATTCCTTCCCAGCGAGATATAGCTCGGAGGGGTCTCAAGGCTCTCAGTGTACGAAGACTTCTCAGAGCTATAAGATTATCTTGCTCGATGAAGAGGCTACACATGGACACCAAGACAATGAAACAGTCAAGGATGGTCCATACAGAAGTGAAGTACTTGACAAAGCCCAATGCAACCCACTTCAGTAGCATCTCGAGAGTGAAGAGGACGGCGAAGGCCAGATTCAGGTAGTTGAGAACCTCCTGTGGTGGATATGAAGAATAATTAGAGTCTTAAAGTAATGCAGCATAAAGCAAAACACTGTTGAGGGAGATTTAAAGATGAATTATGTGTGTGTCTGCTGATTATTATGGTTTCACTTTAGCATGGAAAACTTTGGGGATCAAAATATAAAATCAGGTTGGGGATCTAAAAATAATACACAAGCAATTAAAGAACAGGGAGGGAAAGGTTACAGTTAAGATGGGTGCACCAATAACCAACTGGTAGCAGGGTCCTCAAATGGATGAACAAGTGTTTTACCAAATTTTTTTAACCATTTACTAATTTTCTCTTAAAGAAAATTATCTTCATTACATTTCTTAACCAAGGGGACAGCATACATAACACAGAAGTACTGCGAACCTCAGCTTTCTTGCAAAATCTGACCAGTGGCTTCAACAATGACACAGAAATGCATTTTGATGCGCATTCCAAGTTCCTTTTGCCAGATGAACATGACAATAACACTGGTTTGACGTACATATAAACAATGAAGCCAGGGCAGTCCAATCATAACATTACAAGCAACATATTGGACATTGTGGGAAAAATGTGTATGTATAAAAAAAAAGCAGTCAAATGCAGGAAATAATTGGATATTTGCTAAAACATTTCCTGAGAAAAGTTATATATCAATCATAAAGTTAAATTCTTGTAAATTTTTTTTAGGTACAACTGAAGTATAACTAAATCTGAAATGTTCTGCATAATAGATCCAACTATCCCATTACTTTCCTTGCTTATTTGAAAGGGGAAGAAAAATAAGTGTGATGAGGTGTTCGATGACCACTAAATTCCATTTCAATAAACAATATATTGAGGAATATGAATACATGTCCCCAGTCATGTGTATATGAGCGAGACTAAAGTAAAATTTCTATTTCAAGTAATTTTTTTTATCAATCTCATCACAAATATATCCAATGGGATAATAGAGAATGAGACATTGTAGAGAATCACAACTATTTGCAGTGTTCAATAGTGCATAAGTGACATAAGTGACAACATGGGTGATGACACAGATTAGTTACGTAAGACCTGAGGAAGAACTGAATAAGAGTGTGCATGTGTGTGTGTCACTAGTGTGCATGTGTGTGGTTTGTGTACGTATTACCTAATTTGTGTGTACGTGTATGTATGTATAGCAATATTTACATCTGTATATCTGGAACTACTACGTTATGGACTTCCTATTTACGATATTCTACACACAAAATGAACAAACAAAAAATCTAGTAGCATGGTAAAACACACAAAAAAAAAAAACAATGACAAAATTAAAATTAGACTCTCCATCTACAAAAGGCCTACACAAAGCCAAATACATAGGTCACCAAAACCAACTTTATAAAAAGAAAGTCCATACATTATGCAATTCCATACCTCTAAAATACAGTACAGCACTGTAAACATCATGTATGCAGATGTATGTCTATATCTAAGGGTTTAGTGGTATTCACTGTGTGGTAGTTTTTTTTGAGGTCTGCATGGCTGGTAGGTGGTTAATGGTGTTCACTGTGTGGTATTGTGCATTGATGTCTACACGGCTATTTGGTGTTTAGTGGTATGCACCATGTGATACCATGTACTGATTTAAGGCATGACTGTTGTGGTATGAACTGTGTGTTGTTGTGGGGTATGGTAGTAATATGTGTGTAGTGGGTAGGCAGTGTGTGGTAGGGGTGGGGCAGGGGAGTGAGACAGCTGAAATGTATTAATGTAATGCATGGAAGGAGATTTTTTGGTATATGTACATTGAATGGTAGTGTGCTGACATGGAACACAGCAGTAATACAGTGGTGTGTGTGTTCACATGTGCTTGTGTATACTTCCAATAATGAAATGTTTGCAGGGAATGAGCAATAGTTCCTGGGCCCAATGTGTGTGCACGCGTTTGCATGCATTTGCACATGCCCTTGTATGCTTGCCCATTTATGTTCACTTCCTAGGTCACAATGAATAATCAGTGTACAGCATTATGATTAATAATTATTATTACAACATTATTATTAATAAACTTATGTGACGCCTTCCTACAGCCATGGATCTGGTCATATTTACGATTGAATCCATTGAAGATGTTCGCCTACACTACTTCCACTCTTCGTTTATTCCACTTGCTATCCTCCCACTTTCTTCATTGTCTTTTGAGTTTTTATGTTTTTTTATAGTTTCCACATGTGTTCCCTAATCTTGGTCTTTCACTTTTAAACAAGCTCGTTATTGTTCACTTAGTCGGCCATCACTAATCCGGCAATCAGTTATCCTGTTCCATCAGTAATCTGGCACTAATTTTGGCTAGCATAATTTCAAATTCCATCATTATACTGACTCAGAAATTGTGCAGATGGTTGTAAATCCACAGCAGCAAGCCAGTGGAGGAGAAAGCAGTGATGAAAATGAAGATGTAGCAGAAAGTCTCTAACCTAACCATTCTGTAATCCGGCAAACTCCCTAATCCGGCACATTACATGTTCCAATGATACCGGATTAGTGATGGACGACCTGTACCGTGATTTTCGTGATGATATAATACTTAGTTCTTTCAGCTGCTTATTTTCATAGTCTATTTCCACAGCTGAAAGACTAACCTGGTATTCCAATATTGTAGTGGTCTCAGAAATTGTTTAAATAGTATACCTAAAGAATACCAAGAGAGGGTTTTGGGGGTCAATGCCCTTGTGGCCCAGTCCGAGACCAGGCCTCGTGGTGAATCAGGGTCTGATCAACCAGGTTGTTACTGCTGGCTGCACACAGACGTATGAACCAAAGCCCGGCTGGTCAGGTACCAACTTTAGGTGCCTGTCCAGCACCCTCTTAAGGACAGCCAGGGGTCTACTGGTAATCCCTCTTTGTATGCTGGGAGGCAGTTTAACAGTCTTGGGCCCCTGACATTTATTGTGTTTTGTCTCTGCATGATTTCTCAAGATTCCTGAAGCCTGCAATTACGCATGCATTTCCCATTTAAAAACTCTTTTGAAAAGAATAATGCAATATGCTAAGGGTATATTATCATTCAGTAAAGATTTAATAAATTAAATAATAATGCTACACCCTCAATACAGCCAGGCTAAGACATCCACTCAGCCCTTGGGCAAGGTTCTGTAACTACAATGAGTGACTGATGGTGTACTGAATCATAAACCACAAACTGAGGAGAATACTGTTAGTACCCATATCACCCATTTACACAGCAGCACTTGTGTCATATTGGGTTTTCTAAAAATCAATTAATATTTCCACTGAATACTGAGCTGTAACAATGTAATATGCAAATATTTTTTTTAATAAAACCCAACAAACACCTGACATAATAATTTGGTAAACAATGAAGTGATACAAGTTAACATGGCAAGAATCTTGTGTTAAGTAGGTAGTGGTGCTGTATCATTAACAGATTTCTCCAGAATACACGTACTGTTCAGCAGCCTCAATTTATCAACAGTAAATCATATAAACAATGACAGTCTCGAAGAAATCTCTAATAAGGCTCACAGCAAGTTGCTGCAGGATTAAAAGCATGTGAGGATATTTAACTCTCGAGTAAAACATAGCACACGTATAATCAGAAAAGAAAACATGTACAGCCTCTCCTCACTTAGCGATGTACTCATTTACCCAAGACTCGGAATTCTGATGGGATCTCTGACCAGTATGCATACCTAAATAATGTACAGTGCTACCCTGAGTTTCGAACTGCTCCCAACTCAACCAATTATGTAAGTGTATTATTGTAAGTGCTTTTTTAAGTGTATTTTTGGGGGTCTGAAATGGACTAATCCAATTTACATTATTCCTTATGGGAACAAATTCATTCGGTAACAACACTCAAAATGCCTTCTGGAACTAAGAAAGTTCAAAACTCGGGGTACCACTGTAGTATATTCGAGTTGATTTCCTCTATTCTGTTTATTGCAATTTACAGTACACTACTGTATGAACATTTAAAAATATACTTAAAATATCATAAATGGTGCAAAGGTGATATTAAAACAATATCAAGGATGGATGACAAACTCACTACCATAACAGTATGCTCCTTGCTTAGCAATAAATTCATTTACCGATGTGGTCTTAGGAACGAAACTCCGTCGTTAAGTGAGGAAAGGCTGTACTTGCTTTTATGGCATAAACTCAACGAAGTCCAGACAAATTGTGCAGTATTATATATTGCATATCTCCTGTTGGGTAATTTGCTAGAATACAGCACGGTCACTTACAATATTTTGAAAGTTTATTATAAAGATAAGAGATAAGATTTTCTTTGGATTTTTAACCCCGGAGGGTTAGCCACCCAGGATAACCCAAGAAAGTCAGTGCATCATCGATGACTAACTTATTTCCATTGAGGTCCTTAATCTTGTCCCCCCAGGATGCGACCCACACCAGTCGACTAACACCCAGGTACCTATTTGCTGCTAGGTGAACAGGACAACAGGTGTAAGGAAACACATTGAAATGTTTCCACCCACCAGGAATCGAACCCGGGCCCTCCATGTGTGAAGCGGGAGCTTTAGCCACCAGACCACCTATCCTACAAGCAGTATAAAAATGAAAATGATTTACAGCAAGTGCTACTTTGGAATTATGTAGCAAACTCTCTTGTTTGGTTGTATTACAGTGGTGTTTCTCGTTAATATTTTTTTATAAGTTTTGAATGTTAATCATTATTTCTAAAAAAAGAATAGTAAATCACTGATGCAAAGTAATTGACATTTAAATGAAGTCCTTGTTACCAGTGACTTCTTCAGTCATTCCTGTTTTAAGTCACTGCTGCACTTCTCTCCCTTTCCCTTTGTCACTGTTTAACAAGGCTGAGCCATATAATACAAAAACTATACGGTATGCTTAAATTTCTAGTGCATTTCTATACAGTAGGACCCCTCTATCCATGGGGATATGTTCCAAGGGCCTGCTGTGGATACCAAAATCGTGGATAGTACCAACCCCTGTAAGTCCTATATATACCTATTACAAAGTTTAATTAATAAATTATGCACAAAAAGTGGAGAATTCCCATCAGTAAATGATGGGAAGCACTTCACAGCTTCTCTTAGACTCTGAAGAACTGCCAGCTTTTCTACTTTGGGGCCATTATTATGCAAAATTAAGAGGTATTTTTGGGCCACAGTAATCCAGGGATAAATGAAACTGTGGATACCAAATCAGTGGATACAGGAGTTCTACTGTACTTTGTCTTCACTTTTTTTTTTTTTTTTTAGCACAGATCACAGACATGTGTACAGTTCAGGGCATTCATTAAATGATGGAAAAGGACACTTGTGCACAGTTCAGAACTGTACAAAGATGTCCGGATCATGTAGTTGATGGGACCTGTGCAGCAGAGATAGAGATCTGAAAGTGTACCTAGACAAAGGTGAAACACGATGTCCGTCTCACTTCCTCCGAGTTTGGACAGTCTGACAACAATGCAGTAGTGTGAAAGATCATCCCCTGGCCTTATACAGGACTGTGTAGTGTTGTGTTTTATCATCGCTGACTATGATGATGATGATGATGCACATATTTTAAGTCATTTAAACAGCACAAAAGAGTATTGTAAGGGATGCTTGTGACCATTATGGCCTAACATGCATGGAGGACCAAGTACTGTGACCTGACAAGTGTTGTTCAGGCAGCATCTAGTAAATAGAGCTCTGCAAGACCTTATAAAAAAGGGTTAAGGAATGTACTGTGTAGGCTAGATAGTACTGTGCAAGGCACACTCAGGCAAACACAAATCCTCTGATTTGTGATTGCCTGCTATGAAGAATAATGTAAATGTCCTCATTATCTTAGTTAAATACAACTGTCAATCCCCTCTTAATGTTACACAAGCCTTCCATTTACATACACAGTACAAGACTTGCACTTGCAAAACAAGTTTCTAGCTTTTATCTCAAGATGAGTGGCACAGATCTAGGCACATTGCTTTTTGTTAATAAAATAAATAAAAAAAAAATAATAATAATAAATATAAATATATATATATATATAATATATATATAATATATATATATATATATATATATACATACACACACAGTGGACCCCCGCATAACGATTACCTCTGAATGCGACCAATTATGTAAGTGTAATTATGTAAGTGCGTTTGTACGTGTATGTTTGGGGGTCTGAAATGGACTAATCTACTTCACAATATTCCTTATGGGAACAAATTCGGTCAGTACTGGCACCTGAACATACTTCTGGAGTGAAAAAATCTCGTTAACTGGGGGTCCACTGTGTGTATATATGTATATATATATATATATATATATTATATATATTATATATATATATATATATATATATATATATATATATATATATATATATATATATATATATATATATATATATATATATATATATATACATATATACATACACACACACACACACACACACACACACACACACACACACACACACACACACACACACACACACACACACACACACACACACACACACACACACACGTATATATACAGCGGACCCTCGACCAAGGATGGCATCATATAACGTTAAATCCGACTAGCGATACATTTTAACGCAAAAATTTGCCTCGGCTAGCGCTAAAAAACTCTACCAATGCGATTCATTCCATTCGAGACGTGTCCACTTGTGGCCTGAGCGCACCTCACTTGTCCCGTGGGTGCCAGTGTTTACAAGCCAGCCAGCCAGCCACTGCGATCCCATCCAAACATACAATTGGAACATTTCATATTATCACAGTGTTTTTAGTGATTGCACCTGCAAAATAAGTCACCATGGGCCCCAAGAAAGCTTCTAGTGCCAACCCTACAGTAAAAAGGGTGAGAATTACTATGGGTATGAAGAAAGAGATCACTGCTAAGTATGAAAGTAGAGTGCGTGTCTCCGAGCTGGCCAGGTTGTACACAAAACCCCAATCAACCATCGCTACTATTGTGGCCAAGAAAATGGCAATCAAGGAAGCTGTTCTTGCCAAAGGTGCAACTATGTTTTCAAAACTGAGATCGCAAGTAATAGATGATGTTGAGAGACTGTTATTGGTGTGGATAAACGAAAAACAGATAGCAGGAGATAGCATCTCTCAAGCGAGCACATGTGAAAAGGCTAGGAAGTTGCATGACGATTTAATTAGAAAAATGCCTGCAACTAGTGATGTGAGTGAATTTAAGGCCAGCAAAGGTTGGTTTGAGAGATTTAAGAATCGTAGTGGCATACATAGTGTGATAAGGCATGGCGAGGCTGCCAGTTCGGACTAAAAAGCAGCTGAAAAATATGTGCAGCAATTCAAGGAGTACATACAGTGAAGAACTGAAACCTGAACAGGTGTTTAATTGTGACGAAACAGGCCTGTTTTGGAAGAAAATGCCAAGCAGGACCTACATAACTCAGGAGGAAAAGGCACTCCCAGGACATAAGCCTATGAAAGACAGGCTTACTCTGTTGATGTGTGCTAATGCTAGTGGTGATTGCAAAGTGAAGCCTTTATTGGTGTATCACTCAAACTCCCAGAGTGTTCAGGAAAAACAATGTCCTCAAGGCTAATTTGTGTGTGCTGTGGAGGGCATACAGTAAGGCATGGGTCACTAGGGACTTTTTCTATGACTGATTACACCATGCATTTGCCCCCACTGTGAAAAATTACCTCCTGGAAAATAAATTGGACCTTAAGTGCCTCCTGGTATTAGACAATGCTCCTGGTCATCCATCAGATGTGGCAGAGTGATTTTCTGGGGACATGAGCTTCATTAAGGTCAAGTTTTTGCCTCCTAATACCACTCCTCTCCTGCAGCCCATGGACCAGCAGGTCACTGCAAACTTCAAAAAACTCTACACAAAAGCTATGTTTGAAAGGTGCTTTGTAGTGACCACAGAAACTCAATTGACTAAGAGAGTTTTGGAGAGATCACTTTAGCATCCTCAATTGTGTAAACATTATAGGTAAGACTTGGGAGGGAGTGACAAAGAGGACCTTGAACTCTGCTTGGAAGAAACTGTGGTCAGAATGTGTAGACAAAAGGGATTTTGAAGGATTTGAGGCTAACTCTGAGAAGCCTATGCCAGTTGTGGAATCAATTGTGACATTGGGGAAGTCCTTGGGGTTGGAGGTTAGTGGGGAGGATGTGGAAGAGTTGGTGGAGGAGGATAATGATGAACTAACCACTGATGAGCTGCAAGATCATCTTCAACAGCAAGAGGCTAGACCTGAGGAAACTGCTCCGGAGGAGGGGATAGAGAAATTGAGGAAGTTGCCTACTTCAAAGATTAAGGAAATATGTGTAATGTGGCTTAAAGTGCAAACCTTTTTAGATGAAAATCGCCCTGACACAGTTACTGCAAGCCGTGTTGCCAACCTGTACACTGACAATGTTGTGAAACACTTTAGTAATGTCATAAAGGAACGGGAGGTACAGGCCTCTATGGACAGATATGTTGTGCGACAGAGGTCCAGTGACTCTCAAGCTGGTCCCAGTGGCATTAAAAGAAGAAGGGAAGTAACCCCAGAAAAGGACTTGACACCAAGTCCTAATGGAAGGGGATTCCCCTTCTAAACACTAACACCATCCACACACTCCCCTCCTCCCATCCCATCAATTATCACCAGGTCATGTAATTGTACATGTCTTCTTCAGTTTGTGTGTATTAAAATTAATATTTCATGTGGTAAATTTTTTTTTTTTTCAATACTCTGGGGTGTCAGGAACGGATTAATTTGATTTCCATTATTTCTTATGGGGAAAATTAACTCGACTAACGATAATTTCGACTAACGATGAGCTCTCAGGAACGGATTAATATCGTTGGTCGAGAGTCCACTGTGTGTGTGTGTGTTGTGTGTGTTGTGTGTGTGTGTGTGTGTATATATATATATATAAATATATATATATATATAATAAATATATATATATTATATATATATATATATATATTTTTTTTTTTTTTTTTTTATTAACACACTGGCCGATTACCACCAAGGCAGGGTGGCCCGAAAAAGAAAAACTTTCACCATCACTCACTCAATCACTGTCTTGCCAGAAGGGTGCTTTACACTACAGTTTTTAAACCACTCAGGGAGGTACTACCGTCCTGCCAAGTGAGTGTAAAACCAAAGCCTGTAATTGTTTTACATGATGGTAGGATTGCTGGTGTCTTGTCTGTCTCAAATATGCAAGATTACAGGTACATCTTGCTACTTCTACTTACACTTAGGTCACACTACAAATACGTGTACAAGCATAAATATATATATATATATACACACCCCTCTGGGTTTTCTGCTGTTTTCTTTCTAGTTCTTGTTCTTGTTTATTTTCCTCTTATCTCCATGGGGAAGTGGAACAGAATTCTTCCTCCGTAAGTCATGCATGTGGTAAGGGGCGACTAAAATGCCGGGAGCAAGGGGCTAGTAACCCCTTCTCCTGTATATATTACTAAATGTACAAGGAGAAACTTTCGTTTCTCCTTGTACATATATTTCTTTCTTTCAACACACTGGCCGTATCCCACCGAGGCGGGGTGGCCCAAAAGGAGAAACGAAAGTTTCTCCTTGTACATTTAGTAATATATACAGGAGAAGGGGTTACTAGCCCTTTGCTCCCGGCATTTATTATATATATATATATATATATATATATAATATATATATATATATATATATATATATATATATATATATATATATATATTATATATATATATATATATATATAAAGATGGTAGACTTGTAGCCTGTACACTGTCCCTATGCCTTGATACTGAAATTGTGGGTCCTGTGGAATGTCAATATTTATTTTCTGTACAGATTATAACATTAATTTATGTTCTATCCCACCCAAGATGAGTTTTAAAGGCCATTGAGTGACAGGACATGCAGTGGTGCAAAGGCTAAGAGGAAGACTATTACCTTAGCTGCTTCTACAATGTGTTCTATCCATCAGCAAGAGGCTAAACTTAAAGCCAGTGCTCAATCGGTGATGCCTATCATAGTTTCTAGATTGCTCCTTACTTGTAGTAGCTTACTGGACAACATGGAAGGACTTTTAAATGTCTGTCTGTAATGAGGACCAAAACCAACGCAACATTCCCGTAAGTATGAAGGTACAGTAATTCAGAAGGCAAGGTTACTTGATCTATATATATAAAAAAAAAAAGGAGAGTGCAACAACAAATTGTTTACTGCAAGTCGAAGGTGGTTTGCCAGGTTTAAAAGGTGTGACATGCATAACATTAAAATGACTGGCGAGGCTACGGGTGATGCCAAAGCGGCATAATTATCATTATATTTTTCTGGAAATAATTGAAAAATGTGGCTACACACCGCAAAAAGTGTTCATTGTAGATGAAATTGGGTCGTTTTGGAAGCGGATGCTATCGAGAACCTTCATATCTATTGAAGAAAACTGTTCCAGGTTTTAAGGCTGCCAAGGACCATCTTACGATTCTTGCGGGTGGCAATGTTGCTGCAGATTTTAAGCTTAAGCCCATGTTAGTTTACCATTCTTAAGGGGGTCGTTCAGTCAGCAGAGACCAAGAATTCTGAAATTTGACGAAATTTAGAGAATAGCTGGCAACACATTGATGTGTGTATGATGTACATCCGAGCATTCTAATTGTGTTTATTAAAAACGTAAAATATACACACGCAACATTTTCTACGTGCGCCATCACGTTAATGTAATAATTGCATTTTTCTCTGATACTATTTCTTTATGGTAATACAGTCTCTGCACCTCATTCTCTGGGGTGATGACGAAAATAAAAAAAATTATATATACATGTACTGTACTTTGTGTATATATTTTTTTTTTTTTGGGGGGGCAAACTGGTTATCTCCCACCAAGGTAGGGAAACCCCCAAAGAAGATGGTAACACATTCACCATTACCTATTCAATCAGTCTTGCCAGAAGTGTGCTGACATCACAGTACAGAGGAGAGACCAAACTGCAATATCCCCTCCCATCCTTTAGAGTGCAGGTACTGCACTTCCCACTTCCAGGACTAGTCAAACTAGCCAACAGCACATTAAGCCATAAAAAGCACTTGTCTCCACTAACACCTAACATACTCACAGAAGCCTGTTGGATCTTCAAACCCCTAGCACTCAAAACCACCTCTACCCCTTCCTGAGACAACCCCTATTCATCCTTCATTCCACTCAAGGTTTATACATGCCTAGTCATCCCATTTTTCTCCATCCTCATTGAATATCCAAACAACCTCAACAACCCCATCCTCATCCCTTTGAATTATACTTTTGGTAACCTCACACCATCTTCTGATCTCCACGCTCAGAATTGTCTGTATATTTATACCACACAGTGCTCTTAAACACAACATTTCCACTGCCTCCAGCCTCCTCCTCAGTGCAACATTTGCAGTCCATGCTTTAATCCATAAAAAACTGTTAGTACCACTAAACTCTGGTATATATTTTTTTTTTCTTCTTCCACAGATGAACTATTTTCTTTTCACAGATGTCTCGACATACCACTCAACTTTTCCATTCCTCTTTTCTATGGTTCAACTCATCTTTTAATCCCTTCACTTCCAATTTCCTTTTATACACCCTCCCAAGCTCATTCAACTTTTGCAATTTTTCCTTGAAAACTTCCAAAAATGTCTTGGGCAATGAGAATGTGTAACAATTCCCACTCCATAACCTATTATATGCCTATTTTAAATCCCTGAATGAAACAGTTTCTTATCCTCTTTTATATATAATTTTTGTTCCCTGCCATTTGTAACTCTTCCTTGTTCCTTTGTAATCTTACCCTTAACTCTTTTACTAGTAATTGTACCACACAATTTACTACTATACTATTTACCATATAATGTACTCGACAGGTTTATTCCCCTACAGCTCTTATTCTCTCTTGTCTCAGTTTCTCATATGCAAAGTACTTATGCAAGCCCTTGCCAATCCTTAGATACCTTCTCTTTCATACATATATATCCCCACCTACTTTTATAACATCAATTTTAATCCAATCTGTCCTAGTTGCTTTTCCAACTTTTGTTCTACCCACTGTCTGATGCACTTTCCCCACATCCATTTCCATCTCATCCTTACTCCTATGAGATGTTGTTCCGCCCTGCCCAATACCTGAAATCACCACCTCCCATAACATTCAGCAACCTGTCAAAATGTTCTATTAAGCATCTCCACCTATTATCTCCACTCTTCCTGCTTCCCAGGCTTCCCCACTTTAATAATCTATCTACATCTCTCTCTCTCTCTCTTGTATCTCTACTCTCTTTCTAAAACAAGTTTCTTATTCTCAGTAAAATATACTGAGACTCATTCAGTCTCATACTACCTCTCCTTTTACACTCCCTCACAATTTTGTTAATCTCTCCTTTCCTCCCCATATACTTTTGACTTCTATATATTATTTCTACACTGTACAAACCTCTCACGAGATAACTTCTCCATTACCACCCTCTTTACCTAATCATCCCACCCATCACTCATCTTCACACCTGCACCCACTAACTTCTGCTGCACACTCTAGAACTGCATTCTCAAATCTCATCTCCCACTTTGATCCCCTTCCTCATTACTTGTACTTTCTGTAGCCCCCTTTTCTCTCAATACTTGCTTACACCTTCCCTTAACCATCTCATTTAGGTCCTTCCCTTTCATCTTTCTTACCCAACGTTGCCATTCTCTTTATATTCTATCTACTTCTAACTTTAGATATTACTAAATAATGATCTGACATATCTGTCTCTTCTAAAAATGTGCACAGGCAGAGGTTTACCAGTTAACCCTTTACCTACTAATACATTGTCAAACTGCTATCATTGCACCCAATATCATATCTCGTACTTCTTTGTCCACTTTTCCTTGAAATAAGAACCGCCTATTATCAAACTCCTTTCTACACGTAATTCAATTAAGGGCCTCCTTTTTATCATTTACCCATGATGTAACTAACTTGCCTACTACACCATCTATAACAATCTTTCCCATTTTAGCACTGAAGTCCCCCATAATTCTCCTCTCACTAATATCAAAAACTCCAACATTTGCTTGACACACCCTAAAATCTCTCTCCTCTATATGCCTCTTGTCCCAGGTGCATAACTACTATAAACCACATTCCACCTTTATCCTAACCCACATAATTATTGCATTTGTACACTTTAACCCCCTCTTTCATTTCCAGTTACTCGTCTAATATTACTACTACTACAGGGTGGCCCATGGCCTGGTAGGCGAAGCTCTAGCTTCACATGCTGAGGGTTCGTGGTTTGATTCCCGGCAAGGGTGGAAACACTGGCGTGTTTCCTTACACCTGTTGTCCCTGTTCACCCATAAGTAAAATGGGCACCTGGGTGTTAGTCGAATAGTGCGAGTCACATCCCGGGACAAAATTAACCTAATTTGCCCAAAATGCTTTGCATAACAAGGGACTTTCTATATAGTAGTATGTCACTGATGTCAGCTAGGCCTGTATACCTTGTACATGAGCCAAAATCAACCACCAGTCTGATCAACCAGTTCCCCCATCAAGGGAGGCACGTTTATGTGATCCAGGAAAATGTACCCATCTTTCCCCTCACTGAAATGAATTCTTACTGCCTTACATTCCCCAGGCGCTATATGATCACTATCGGTTTAATGCTTCCCCATGATTTAAAAAATGCACTACTGTCTATACCTCTATCCTGTCTATACTTTAAAATGCTTCAAGGTTAGCTATAATTATTTTCCTATCACCAATGATGGATGGAAACAATTAGAATTTTACATGCCTGAGCCATCGGGTGAATAACTATCACTTGCCTCCATTTTTGACTGGCTTGCTCATGCCAAAGTTGTGCTTGCTCCCAGTTTCTAGTGCAAGGAATGATCTCAGGGTTTGGCCAAAGTGTTTCCTGGGTGTGCTGTCAATTCTTCCCCACTTCTCTCTTAGCTGACTTTTCATAGGCTCTCCAGGCCTACTAAGTGCTGGGATTAGTCAACAATTATACTTCATACTAGCATGGTCGACTCAGGCTGTAGGGAAGCTGGGCACCTCGCCCAATGTCTCCTCAATCATTAGAGCCAAGAAGTCATTTGTGGACATAATCTACCTCAGGGGGATTCAACAGGATCACCAACAGACAAATCACAGTTTTTTTATATACATATCTGCATCAGTATCTAAGGTCTGGCCACTTGCCTCTGCCTTATGCTGAGGGACTGACCACCACCTATTAAGGTTGAGGGGCTGTTCACCTCAAATTTAACTGGTCTCGTGTTATATTCACTTAAATTCAACTGAGGAAACCAGCTGTGTAGCCTAAATGTTTTGGTAATAAAGGCAAACTTGTCATTATGGTATACCATCAATAACATACCTCCATACAAAGCTCAAGTGTCAAGTCGCCTCTCTTTCCAGTTGAATATTTGCCTTCCATTTTGTACTATCATTCTGACATGCTCCTTACTGGGGCTAAGGTGCTGTTAGACTTGGTGGTTTCTGTCTCCACATTTCCATAGTAATGCAGTCTATCCTGTAATATCTACTTTTAATATCTACTGCTGTTTACTAGCTAGAGGCCTGTATCCATTGCATAATCTGCCATTTATGGATTCTACCCTTCCATAAGAAGCTATCTGGTCTCTGGTAGGATGAGTGAAGAAAGCTTACTTTCACTCTCCACCGAGAGAGAATTTTCATCTTGGCATCAGTATGAGGCACTTCAATGGATTAGTCAAGGAAAAAGTAGGTCTGTGTCAGTGACTCCCTTCTTTACATGTTTACTTAGTTTGTTGATGCCTCATCCACAGAACTGGGATCAGTCCTATCAGTGCCCAGCTTCTCTGCAAGTATATTCACTTCTGCCTTTGTATCTTCACTTCTGCATTCCCAAGGAACATGCAATTCTCAGAGCAATTGCTCATCCAGGTTCTGAGTACCTGAGGACTCCTTACGGGGTGTCAGCACAGTTTCTTTTGAGAAGCGTACTCTCAAAATTGCCCATATTCTGGTGCCATAAATTGCAAAAACATTTCTCTAGGTAACTTTTAGGACTGTGAACGTTCCCCAAATACCACAGAGATCTGTACAGAAAAACCATATAGTGTTTCAATGAGGTTCACACTCCTCTTCAGGACTCTAAACTCAAGGTTGAATGTGTTTCCATGACTGGGCCTAGTGTCTATATTTGTGTCGAGGCATATTGCAGACAAGTACAGTGGACCCCCGGTTAATGATATTTCTTCACTCCAGAAGTATGTTCAGGTGCCAGTACTGACCGAATTTGTTCCCATAAGAAATATTGTGAAGTAGATTAGTCCATTTCAGACCCCCAAACATACACGTACAAACGCACTTACATAAATACACTTACATAATTGGTCACATTTGGAGGTAATCGTTATGCGGGGGTCCACTGTATAAATAACTGGAGTATAAGGCCAGAATTAGCATTTAGTCTAGGTCAGATTGATCTCTAGACTGTGTATCACTGAGGAAGCACTTGAGATGGGATTATACAAATGTGGTTGCTAATCAATTTCTTGCTCCAATGACTAGTAAGAGTGGCTTTGACTAATCCCTCATTACAGACGAGGGCTTGACTCAGTGTCTACAATAAGAAATCCTCTACTAACGTTTCTACATCACACACACACTCATGGGCAATTCAGTTAAAAAGTTTTGCTGTACAGGCAAAATGTCTTGCCAATTAAGATTTCCAAGTGATGCCTGTGTCTCACTCATCAGCATAAGAACCTGATAAATCACATGTCAATTGTTCTACATTAGTCATCAGTCAGTCAGCAAGACTGCTGGGTGGCTATTTGGCTCGGGTAGACAATGGCAAAAGCCAACAAGTGGAAATGAGGGCACTGGTAGCAAAGAATCCTTTTAATGCAACATTTTGCCCATGCTGGGCATTATTAAATATATTGGAACAAGCAAATACACCACCCAGTAAGGCAAATGAGCACCATGAGGTCAGGCTCAGAAAAAGACAAGTCGCATGTGAGGTCATAAAAGTGAGAATAAGTGCAAATGAGGTCAGGTGCAGGGAAGGTGAGGTATTAGTAAGAGTAGGGGTGGGGCTAAGGTGACAGATTTATTTTGATTATATGAATCAAGGACAATGTGGGCAGCAATGAATCCAGGTAACATACATTCTACTGTTTTGCGTATTATTATTAGTGAAGTTGAACACTGCTGTTTCCAAAACTCTGCTTGTAGACCTATCAGTAATGTTACAACTGTTGCGCTCTGCCCCAGTCAGTGCAATGCATGGCACATGCACTGTTGGTTTTATCCTTCTTGAAGGCATATTTATGTTCCTGAAGGCAAGTCTGAAGGTCACAGTCAGTCCCGCCAACATAGAATTTATCACATCCATTATAAGATATGATGTATACCCTTGCTGTGCAAGTAGTTCTGGTTCTAGAGATTTATGCGATCTCTGATAGTTTTGTTGGTAAGGACTACTACATCCATGTTTGCTTATAGGAGAATCAGGACAAAGGTAATGTCAGTCTGCCCAGTGGGGAGGGCCAATCATCTGTTAATAATATCCTTATTGAGTATGCTGTATACCAAGAAAGCTTTTCATTTGCAGGGGTGGCAAATACCTCAACATATTCTTGTTCTTCTAAAAGATACATATTCAATACTACAAATTCTGAGTGCTCGGGTAAAAAAAATCTACAAGTCATTGCTTGGTTTTGAAGTCATGATGTCTCCTACCAAAACCTCAAAGTAATCAAGGAGCTATCAGCAGGATTTTTTTTCCCTCTGAGTATTCCAAATTTGCAGTGATGTAATGTACTATCTCAATGTACTACTTGCAAAGGAATAAATGGATTCGAATTTGAATTTAGGTCATCCTTGTTAGCGGGTATTCTGTATACTTTGCATTTAAGAATATTTGCATCCTTGATCAGTAGGACATCCAGAAAGCGCAAGGAGCCACCTCTCTTCTTGTGCAAAATGCAAGTTAAGCAAGTCTAAACTGAACAAGGTTCAAATGCTAGAGACAATACATCTTAGCCAAATGGTGTCATGGGATACCTTTAAGATAGTATTTCTGAAGGTGTTCTAAATAAATGTTTGCTGAAGCTGCAATAAGGGGTGACCCCATAGCCATTGCAAATCTGCATTTGTAAACATTGCTGAAGGGGAACAAGGCTGAATTTGACATACTTCAATAGGATCAATGAAGCTCTGTACAGGAAAAGGCAAACTGAGATATGCAGAGACAGAACTACAAAGAAAAGTAATTACTTCCTTGAGGGGGACCAGAGTGAAGAGGAAGGTCATGTCCAAACCAGAGTTTCTTGTTTATAATGACCACATTGTTGAGTTTAGTGAGGTCTCCAGTACTGCAAGTGAGAGCTGCTGATTGTGCTCAGCATTTTGTACAGTTAGTTTTCTAAAACACCAGTCAGTCTGTGGGTTCACTGCTGATTCCAGAAGTGATGGGGCACTGTGGAGTGTTCTCATTTGCATGTCTCGGGAAACCTATAGAAGTGCGTTTGTTTGGGATTCTTATGTGCTCCATGAAGCACATGAGAATCTAGCTTTAATTTTTAAAGGATGTGTTGTGCATTTCCAGCATCTAAGGTGTGATGCTCTCACAGGTGTCTTTGTTGTAAGGCAGAAAACTAATCTTGGTCTGGAAGTCACTGTTAAGAATGACCTCTCCTCCTCTGTTTTCACTTCCATCAAAAGTCTTGAAAGCTTCAGCATAATGCTTGAGAAGAGAGAGTATGGAAGTTTCTTTTCAAGTTACAGTGAGGATAATCTCTCTATATTAATATATATATATATATATATATATATATATATATATATATATATATCCTTTAAGGAAATCAAAATCATTGTGCCCATGATTCTGGGAGGTGGTCAGTGTGTTGGCCTGGTTCTTGGATTCCTATGGAGAATTTAAGTCCAAGGCTGAGGGCCTCAGTCTCAGTGTTGGATAGAGGACAATTACATAGGAGTACTGATGGAAGGTTTACATGCATTCTTGCAGGAGCTTCTGCCACAAAACAAAGAATATTGTCATGTTTAGTTTTCTGTTCCTTCTTCTTGTGCACTTTTTGTCCTTTGATGTCCTCAACAACATGCAGGGCATGGCGTCACAAAATTACTCACTGAGTAGTCAGGCAGTGTGGAATGACACATTCTCTCATTAACAAGTATGTGGCCACTCTCTGTAAGGCATACTTGGAGTTATGTAGGAAATGATTAAACAGGAGAAGGTGGGCAGGGGTAGACCTAGTTGCCACCATTTCCTTGATGCAATGAATAAGAATGTTCTTCCTGTTACAGGTGCTGCTTGCTTTCAATACCACCACCACCACCGAGCAAAACAGTGAAATGTACATGTTGCTTTGACATTTTTCACACTGTATGATTCATAAAATAAAATATAATAAACCTGTTCCTTCAATCCCACCCCCCTTTCAACACCTGACCTGACCAACACCTCACCTGACCTGACCTGACCAACACCTCACCTCACCTGACCAACACCTCACCTCACCTGACCAACACCTCACCTCACCTGACCAACACCTCACCTCACCTGACCAACACCTCACCTCACCTGACCAACACCCGACCTGACCAATACCCGACCTTACCAATACCCGACCTTACCAATACCCGACCTTACCAATACCTGATTTCACCTGTACCTGATCTCATTTTTATGACCTCACATATGACTGGCTTTTCTCCAAGCCTGACCTCATGCTACACATTTGCCATTTTAAGGTGGTGTATTTGCCTGTTCCTGCACAAGACATCATAATCTTTTGTTCAAATATACAATACTAAAATGTGTGTTCCTCAACTACACTAGTATTTTGGAGGATTACCCTTAATCTTGATGCACTCAAGTCTCCTAGGTACTGATAAGGCTAACTTACGAAGGATAGAGTCAAAAACCCCTCGGACCTGCTAATGGCACTAGATTCTAGAGTCAGAATACACATCCATACCACTAAGCTTACACTTAAGTTTCCAAATGCTCTATCAAATTCAAGTCCAGCGAGTTTCCAAACCAGTCATTAAGGTATGGAAAATTACAATTATTTATCCAATTCTTTATGTCTTTGGCAGTATGGTAAGGGGCACTGTCTTCCATATGAAAGTCTGTCAGGCAAACAGTCTGTTAAAGGCATACTTATGGGAGTAACATTATGATGTCTACTGTATACTTGATAAAGCCCAGCCTTGGGTGAAATGTTGTATTAAAGGGACTCTCTGTTACCAGTATCTTCATTTCTATTTGTTCAGGATTGCAGAGTATTATATTCATGGGGGAGCTCTGAACCTGTAGGGGACATATGGTGCCTGGGGGAATTAGTATTCAAGCTAAAGGGGAGCACAGATCTAATTCCTTAAATCAAGAGACCCTCTCATTGGCCTTTCCACAATACGTACTGACCTTGAGAGGTCAGTATTGTGGAAAGCGAAAATCAAGAAGGATAGTGGTTAGTGGAAGGAGGCATACTGAATAGACATATGATTGTGGGTGGTTGTATTCCTAGTGGGCCATCAAGTCTATGAAGAAAGGCACTTTTCCAACCATTTACTATACCATGCAATTTAGCTGTTTGGTCAACTTGCTCTCTTAAGCAGTGATTTTTTTTAATCAACACAGGAGGTATACAATACTTAATTTTGCAGCATAAATTGTTAAGATTAACTTAATATAGCATAATCATATTCAAACTGTTAGGTGGTCAGCCTAGGTTATTTAGCCATCAAAGAAATACTGTATATAATTATTGTGAAACTGCAACTATATATATAATATATATATAATATATATTTATATATATATATATATATATATATATATATATATTATATAATATTATATAATTATATATATAATATATATATAATATAATATATTATATATTATATATAATATATATATATAATATATATAATATATATATATATATATATATATATATATATAATATATATATATATAATATATATAATAATTATAATATATTATATATATATATATATATATATAATAATATATAATATATATATAAAATATAATTAATATATATATAATATATTATATATAATAATATATAATATATATATATATAATATATATATATTATATATATATAATAATATATATTTAATATTATATATATATTAATATAATAATATAATATTATATATATTATTATATATATATATATAATATAATATATTATATATATATATATATATAATATATATAATATATATATTTTATATAAATAATATATATTTTATATAAAATATATAATATAATATATATATATATATATATATATTTAATATATATATATATATAAATATAATAATATATATATAAAATATATATATATATAAATATATATATAATATATATTATATATTATATATAATATATATATATATATATATATATATATATAATTATATATATATATATATATATATATATTATATATATATATATATATATATATATATATATATATATATATATATATATATATTATATATATATATATATATATATATATATATATATATATATATATATATATATATATATATATTATATATATTATATATATATATATATATATATAATATTATTACATGCTTTTCAGCAGAATTTTCCAACTGGCATCAGTTGGTAAATATTAATTCATCAACAAATTCCTTAGTCCAATATGCAGAAATTAGTCTGGCCACAAAATACACTATTTTACTGATGTTAAATACTACTACGGTAATTAAATTTGGGCTGTCCCGAGTTAAATGTGGTAGCAATAATTTAATGTTTATTATATTTCATAACTCTTAGCAAGGTTAGGTCAAGCTGCTTTTAGTTTTGGCACCAAATTAAGATTCTGCCCACAGTATGAATTCGCATTATACATAGCTATTGATGAATAAGATAAAAAATTTAATGCAGTTAGACTAGCTTGACCAGCTGGGCTTAAGAACAACACAATCTGGAAAGACACAACAGAAGAGAGGACGAAGGGTTGGCACTTACGACAAAAGAATCACTACAAGCTAAACAAATTAAAATCCAAAACACAAATAATGTCACAATTATAGCACCAAAAATTTATAAATGAATGCACACACCCATTATTTAATAACACATGAAAGAAAGAAGAATGACAGGACAAAAGAGGAATTACATAATGTACACAAGATAAGACTGTGAAAGGGTAAAATGAGCGTAAGGCAGGATTTCAACTATAAAGAAAGAAAAACTAGCCTATGAGACTGGAACAGCAAATAAAGATCAGCCAAATTCCTAAATGCGATAACCCATTTCTCCATACTCACAAAATTGTAACAACATGACTGCAAAGAAACCACAGAACGAGTGGGGTCTGACCTCATGGTGAGTGAGTTGCAAAATTCCAGGCTAGTGCGCAAGCCACTCGGCCAGCTGGCTACAATAAGATTCATCCTAGTTGGTCTGTTTCTCTGTACATCAGCACATTAAAGATGCAACCCATTTAAGAGAAGGCAATGCACCATCAGTACTAGACTAGTATTTTCTAGTAGATTAATACACTCGCATTATAAATTACCTAAATCTGTTTGCAAAGAGTGATTATGTTCTACTGGAATAAAAAAGTTGCAAAATACAACCTGGGGAGAAATACACATCCATACTCACATAAAGAAAACTAGATAATAAGAAATAAGAGAAAAGGGTTAAAAAAGAATATGACATAAGACAAATATAAACATTGGAAAGAATCTTGCAACATATATAAGGATCAAATATTCAAACCAAATGAGGCAAAAGAACTAACAAAGAATAATTTGTTTAATGGGAAATGCTGGAGGGCTCTGAAAAAAAAAAAAAAGACTTTGAACCAATACACAAAATGTGTCATTCCACAACCAGTAATTGACTGTTACAAGCAAAATACCTGTGCAAAAAATTAAGGACAAGACAAAACCATTAAATTGAAGAAAGACAACATACTAAATGTGAAGTTCCAAAGTGTGTTAATGGAAAAGGATACTTTGGATGCTGCAGATTTAAACTCCAGACAGCCACAAATTGAATAGAAGACACTGAAAAAATTCAAATAGGAGGATAAGATACTATTACTGAATGTTCACAAGAAAAGGGCAGATGAGACAGAGCTAAGGGTCCTAAAAAATGTGCACAAACTAAATTATCCTCTTTGGAAACTCTGGGATTTCACTAGAGGGTACAGTGGAAGATTTTTATATTTTCCCACAAAAGCAGCTAGTTTGTTGTGAATCCCATGTCCATCCTGTGGAAGGTATCACAAGAGCACATTTTTTTTTTCTCTCAACATGTTGGCCACTTCCCACCAAGGCAGGGTAACCCAAAAAGAAATTAATAACTTTCATCATCATTCAACACTTTCACCATCACTTGTATATAATCACTCTTTGCAGAAGCACACAGATATGACAGTTTAGACATCCCTCCAAACTGCCAATATCCTAAAACCCTCCTTTAAAGTGCAGGCATTGTACTTCCCATTTCCAGAACACAAGTACAGTTAACTGGTTTCCCTGAATCCCTTCACAAAATATTACCCTGCTTACACTCCAACAGCTCTTCAGGTCCCAAAAACCATTTGTCTCCATTCGCTCTTATCTAACATGCTCACGCACGCTTGCTTGAAGCTTGAAGTCCAAGCCCCTAGCCCACAAAACCACCTTTACCCCCTCTCTCCAACCTTTTTGAGGATGACTCCTACCCCCGCCTTCCTTCCCCAATATGCTTTCCAAGTCATTCTACTTTGATCCATTCTCTCTATATGACCAAACCACCTCAACCCCTTTTCAGCCCTCTGACTCATACTTTTAGTAACTCCACACCTCCTCCTAATTTCCACACTACAAATTTTCTGCATAATATTTACACCATACATTACCCTTAGACACGACATCTCCACTGCCTCCAGCTGCAGCATTTACAACCCATGTTTCACACTCATACAAGTGTTGGTACCACTATACTCTTGTACATTCCCTTCTTTGCCACCATGGATAATGTTCTTTGTCTCCACATATACCTCAATGCACCACTCACCTTTCTTCCTTCATCGATTCTATGGTTCACCTCATCCTTCATAAACCTATCCACTGACAAGTCAACTCCCAAATATCAGAAAACATTAATTTCTTCCATACCCACTCCCTCCCTCCCTCCAATGTACTGTAATATCCAATTTTTCTTTAAATTGTTTGATACCCTCATCACTTTACTCTTATCTTCATTCACTTCCAACTTTCTACCTTTACACACCCTCCCAAACTCGTCCACTAACCTTTGCAACTTTTCTTTAGAATCCCCCAAAAGCACAGTACCCCATTTTGTATTCGATTCCCCATAATTTAATCCCACCCTTCTTCCCAACACCCTAGCATTTACTTCTTTTACAACCCCATCTATAAACATGTTAAACAACCATGGTAACACTGCACATCCCTGTCTAAGACCTACTTTTACTGGGAAGTAATCTCCTATTGTACACACCTTAACCTGAGCCTCACTACCCTCATAAAAACTCGTTATAGCATTTAGTAACTTACTACCTATTCCATACACTTGCATCATCTGCCACATTGCTCCCCTATCCATTATCATATGCCTTTTCTAAATCCATAAATGCAATAAAAACTTCCCTACCTTCATCTAAATATTGTTCACATATATGCTTCAATGTAAACACCTGATCTACACATCCCCTACCCATTCTAAAGCCTCCTTGCTCATCTGCAACCCTGTTCTCTGTCTTACCTCCAATTCTTTCAATAATAACTACCATACACTTTACCTGGTATGCTCAGTAAACTTATTCCCTTATAATTCTTACAATCTCTTTTGTACCCCTTCCTTTTACATAAAGGAATTATACATGCCCTCTGCCAATCCCAAGGTACCTTCCCCTCTTTCATACATTTATTGAACAAAAATACCAACCACTCCAACACTATCTCCCCCTGCTTTTATCATTTCTGTCATGATCCCATCAGCTTTACCCCCTTTCATTCTATGTAATGCCTCATGCACCTCCCACACACTCACGTCCTGCTCTTCTTCACTCCTAAAAGATGTTATACCCCCCTGGCCAGTGCAGGAAATTACTGCCTCCCTTCTTCATCGACATTTAAAGTTCCTCAAAATATTCCTGCCACCTACCCAATACATGTACCTCCAACTTCCCATCTACTAACTCCCCTACTGTTTTTAACTGACAAATCCATTCATTCCCTAGGTTTTCTTAATTGTTTATCTCACTCCAAAATTTTTTTCTTATTCTTGGCAAAATTTCTTGACAGTGCCTCTCCCACTATCATTTGCTCTCCTTTTGTACTCTCTCACCACTCTCTCCACCTTTCTTTTACTCTCCATATACTCTGCCCTTCTTATATCACCTCTGTTTTGTAAAAACCTCTCATAAGCTACCTTTTTCTCTCTTACCACACCCTTTACTTCATCATTCCACCAATCACTCCTCTTTCCTCCTGCACCCACCCTCCTACGGCCACAAACTTCTGCCCCACATTCTAATACATGTATTGCATTTTTCAAACTATTCCATCCCTCTTCAACCCCCCCCCCCTCACTACCCATATGTGCACTAGCCCACCTTTCTGCCAAAAGTTGCTTATATCTTGCCCTACCTTCCTCTTCCCTTAGTTTATAAACTTTCACCTCTCTCTCACTGCTGCCATTTTCCTTTTGTCCCATCTACCTCTTACTCTAACTGTAGCTACAACTAGATAATGATCCGATATATCCATTGCCCCTCTATAAACATGTACATCCTAAAGCCTACCCATTAACCTTTTATCCACCAATACACCATCTAACAAACTACGTACTTTCATTACGTGCTATATCATATCTTGTACATTGGAACCTCGGCTTATGAACTTCATCCATTCCGTGACCTTGTTCGTATCCTGATTTGTTTGCATGCTGAGTCAATTTTCTTCATTTAAATTAATTGAAATGCAATTAATCCGTTCCAGCCTCTCAGGAGGCATGACAAAATAATGCAAAATCAACTCTACGGCTTAGTTATCTTTCAAAATTAATCTGACATAATAAACAATATTAATAACACAGAAACATGATATATACTCTAGAATGAATAGGCCATAATATGGCGAGTGATGGCAACACCGTTGGCAGCATCCTGCCGCCATTTACTCTCCCACTCTATGCTATTTGTGCTTGGGGATCAACTGCAGCAACACACCTAAATCCAATAATAACCCAACAAAAAGCTGCAGTAAGAATAATCACTAAATCCCATCCCTGGCAACACCCCCCCCCCCCCCCACTCTTCATAGATCTAAACTTACTCCCTGTTCAGTACATCCACACTTACTACTGTGCAATCTACATCTACAGGACCTTAAACTCCAATATCAACCTTGACCTAAAATGCTTTCTTGATAGTTGTGACAGAACCCACAGACATAACACCAGACACAAACATCTCTATGACATTCCCCATGTCCAACTAAACCTTTACAAAAATTCAATGTATGTCAAAGGCCCTAAAATCTGGAACACCCTACCTGAGAACTCTAGAACTGCAGACACATTCATCACCTTCAAAACTACCATTAGAAAACATCTTATCTCCCTCATAAACCCCATCAACTAACTACACGAATACCACCTGGTGGTTCACACTTACACTCACTCGCCCATTTGACCATAAACAGAAATATTAATCTCAATCTTAAAATAATGAATCCTATGATACTCCAATACTGAAACTATGTACTGTGCCAAAACAAAAGCATTCACATTGCTAAACTCATAAACTAGTATTTAATCACTTCGCCATAATACCAACTTACCTCATAATTTGTAATATTTTAAAATAAAGAATTAAACTAAGTCTGCCCGAAATGCCTAGCCATGCTAGGCGTTCTAGTGGTACACTCTGTAATCATTATTTAACTACATGTAAACCACACAACAACCAAATTCTGTAAATTCAACATTGTAATCTTTATAGAGAATAAACTTTGAATTTGAAAAAAAAATTTGAATATCTTCCCAGTCCATAAGCTAGGTGTGGGGTTGTGTGTTTATCTATGATTAGTGGTGAGGTTGTCACATATGTAACCACAGGTGTGGTCAAGACAGATGTACATGTATATAGTATAGGTGACGACGTGATCATTGTGGCCACGGTGGTGGTGGTGGCGGCGGCCACAGTGGTGGTGGCCAGCTGCCTCACTCTCTGCTGCTGCCTTCTTTGTTTTTCTAGCTTTTTTCATAGTTTCTAATCACTTTCTGAGCTGCTTGTTGATTGTACATGAATAGTCTCTTTGGGCAAGGCACTGAGTAAGAAATCTGTACAATACAAAATTACGCATCCCAAGGGTCTGCTGTGGTCACTCAGAGCAGCTCACCTCCCCTTCCTTTTGACCCTTGGTTGGCAAAACGTTAGCCATAGTCTAGCAGCTGTACCTACAGCCACCCAGAGGGTTACCAATTTGTATTTAGAAGCATTTGGCATAAAAATATGAAAAAAAAAAAAATTACGAAAAATGTCTACAAATGACATTACTACTACTATTGAATTGTATTACTATTATAATTATTATTATCCTTAGTTCGTACGTATTATAATTATTAACCCTTTCAGGGTCCACAGGCCCTCTTAGAGACTTGTTCTCAGGGTCCCCCAAATTTCAAAAAAAAAAAAAAAAAAATTCTTATGAAAAGATAGAGAATCTTTTCCCAATCATAATGACAACAAAAGTATGAAATTTGATGGAAAACTTACGGAACTATACTCTCGCGAAGTTAGCGGTCTCGACGATGTTTACACATCGCCGATTTTGCCCACTTTGAGCCCTATTTTCAGCCATTCCAATGTACTAGGTGACAAAAATCATAACTATTTTGCTAGAACTCCATTTTTTTCTATCGAATGAGTACAAGAAACCACCCATTTACCGATTTCAACTATCCAATAAAGTGGTCAGATTTTAGCAATTTTGCCAATTTCACACAAATTTCAAAAAATGCCAATTTCCAAATAGAGTCCAGAATAAACAAGAAAGACATTCCTGACACTAAAATAACAAGTTCTCTGTTCGTTAGTCACATCCCCAGGCCCCTCTTATATTTCTTTGGCTTTCCACTTTGAATTTTTATTCTTACAAAAAATAGAAAATTTACTGTTATGCAGACTACTGCATCAGTGTAGAAATGGTATAAATAATATCAGTGCACTTGTGAAAGAATATTAGACTCGCCAGTTGACGTGTATTGGACGCTTGGCATGATTTATTTACTTTTGAACTTTGGTAAAAATCGAACATTTCTGCTACTTTGAGCTCAATTTCAAGGTACTTTTCATTGTAAAACAAGTCAAAATCATCTCAATTTCTGTAATATGTCTTCCATTCTATAAAATGAGACCAGGAAAACTAGAATACAACAATAAATACCATACGAAAATACAGTGCAAAGTCGCTGTTTTAATCCAAAAACAGTCAAAGTTTTTTTTCTCATTACGCACTGTGTGCTACAGGATTTTTTTTATACTGCGCACACTGACCACAGACCCATTCTTTCATATGTAGGCCTACCAGCTTTGTCTCATTAGATTTGAGGGCGCTAGAATTTAGGCGTACTAGTACGTCAAAAACCCTGGGGCCTAAGCTGTACTAGTACGGCCGAAACCCTGAAAGGGTTAATACATACATATTATAAAGGTATAAAATACCGACAGGTTGTTAAGTAAGACACATATGCAACAGTTAGGTATCTTTATTTCGAAACGTTTCGCTTACACAGTAGGCTTCTTCAGTCGAGTACAGAAAAGTTGATAGAAGCAGAAGATACTTGAAGACAATGTAATCAGTCCATCACCCTTGAAGTTTTGAGGTGGTCAGTCCCTCAGTTTCGCCTACTGTGTAGGCGAAACGTTTCGAAATAAAGATACCTAACTGTTGCATGTGTGTCTTACCTAACAACCTGTCGGTATTTTATACCATTTTAATGTTCACTCTGTCAGACACTGCAACACAAGGGTATCTTGGTACAGACCTGAAATCAACTTTGTTAACTTCTACTAGTGAGAATGGCTGGATTTGAGAGGGACCTGACCTTCCAACGACTACATTCTTACATCTACTAGTGGCCTACATATCACCTCCTGGCGTTATATAAGGCTCCATCCTGTCACTTCAACTCCATAATGTTTCAGACTATGGAGCAAAACTTCTCCAGACTGAGGGACTGACCACCTCAAAACTTCGAGGATGATGGACTGATTACATCGTCTTCAAGTATCTTCTGCTTCTATCAACTTTTCTGTACTCGACTGAAGAAGCCTACTGTGTAGGCAAAACATTTCGAAATAAAGATACCTAACTGTTGCACGTGTGTCTTACCTAACAACATACATATTATAATTATTATTATTTTTATTATTAATTTAGGGAACTGGAGCACAGATCCAATTCCCTAGATCAAGAGCCCATCACCATGTACATCATCATAATAATACAGTGGTCCCTCAATAATCGTCCGGCCTGAAAGTCGTCCATTTCGGAAATAGTCCTGTTATTTCGTCTAAATATTGGCTCGTAAATGGTCTGGTAACTCGCTAATAGTCCTTCTTCCGGGATGCGTACTCACGCTCTGAGCCGCCTGGGCCTTCCCTTCCCAGCCAGTGTGCCATTGTTTACCAGTGAGCGACGGTCCCCTCACGTGCTCCAGCGAAATATTTCATAATATTCCATTTATTTTAGTGCTTGCAAGTGCTAAATAAGCTACCATGGCTCCAAAGAAAGCTCCTAGTGCCAAGCCTTTGGTAAAGAAGGTGAGAAATATGATTAAATTTAAGAAAAACATCATTGAACAATATGATAGTGGTGTACGTGTGGGCGAACTGGCCAGGATGTATAACAAATCCCGTACAACCGTATCTTCCATCATAGCCAAGAAAATGGAAATCAAGGATGCTGTTGTTGCAAAGGGGGTAAATCTTTTCTTTCAACACACCGGCCGTATCCCACCAAGGCAGGGTGGCCCATAAAGAAAAACCAAAGTTTCTCTTAAATTTAATAATTTATATGGGAGAAGGGGTTACTAGCCCCTTGCTCCCGGCATTTTAGTCGCCTCTTACAACACGCATGGCTTACGGAGGAAGAATTCTGTTCCACTTCCCCATGGAGATAAGAGGAAATAAACAAGAACAAGAACTAGAAAGAAAACAGAAGAAATCCTAGAGGGGTGTGTATATATACGCTTGTACATATATGTGTAGTGTGACCTAAGTGCAAGTAGAAGTAATAAGACATACCTGAAATCTTGCAAGTTTATGAGACAGACAAAAGACACCAGCAATCCTACCATCATGTAAAACAATTACAGGTTTTCGTTGTACACTCACTTGGCAGGACGGTAGTACCTCCCTGAGCGGATGCTGTTTACCAACCTACTACCTAGGGTATTAAATATGCTGACAAAAATGAGATCACCAGTACTCGAAGATATTGAGAAGTTATTATTGGTGTGGATAAACGAGAAACAATTAGCAGGAGATAATCTTATGACGTCGCTTATTTGTGAAAAGGCTAGGCAGTTGCATGACAATTTGGTAAAGAAATTGCCTGCAACTAGTGGTGATGCAAGTGAATTTAAGGCCAGCAGAGGCTGGTTTGAGAGATTTAAGAAGCGTACTGGCATACACAGTGTGGTAAGGCATGGCGAGGCTGCCAGTTCGGACCAAAAGGTTGCTGAAAAATATGTGCATGAATTCAAGGAGTACATAAACAGTGAAGGACTGAAACCTGAACAAGTGTTCAATTGTGATGAAACAGGCCTCTTTTGGAAGAAAATGCCAAAGAGGACCTACATTACTCAGGAAGAAAAGGCGCTGCCAGAACACAAGCCTATGAAAGACAGGCCGACGCTAATGTTCTGGGCTAATGCTAGTGGGGATTTCAAAGTGAAGCCGTTACTAGTGTACCATTCTGAAAATCCCAGTGTGTTCAAGAAAAACAATGTTATGAAGAGTAAATTGTGTGTTTTGGAGATCTAATAGTAAGGCATGGGTCACAAGGGACATTTTCGTCGAGTGGTTCAATGAAGTGTTTGGCCCTAGTGTGAAGAATTACCTCCTGGAAAAGAAATTGGATCTCAAGTGCCTCCTAGTAATGGACAATGCACCTGCTAATCCTCCAAACTTTGATAACCTAATTCTGAAGGAGTTTGGGTTCATCACAGTAAAGTTCTTGCCCCCGAATACCACTCCTCTCCTCCAGCCCATGGACCAGCAAGTCATTTCAAACTTTAAAAAAAACTACACCAAAGCAATGTTTGAAAGGTGCTTGAATGTGACCTCAGACACTCACTTGACCCAACGAGATTTTTGGAAAGAACACTTCAGTATTCTCCATTGCATAAGCCTTATAGGTAAGGCTTGGGAGGGAGTGACTATCAGGACTTTGAACTCTGCTTGGAGAAAATTGTGGCCAGATTGTGTCCACAAGAGGGATTTTGAAGGGTTTGAGGCAGCCCATGATGAGCTTATGTCAGTTGTGAACTCTATTGTTGCACTGGGGAGTTCCATGGGGTTGGATGTGAGTTTGGAGGATGTGGAAGAGTTGGAGGAGGATCACAACGAAGAGCTAACCACTGAGGAGCTGCAAGAGCTTCAGCAGGAAGAGCAACAGATCGCAGCTCAGAATCTTGCTGCAGAGGAGGAGGAAGAGAGATGGAGGAAGGTGCCTTCTTCAGAAATTAAGGAGATTTTTGAAATGTGGGGTAGGATGGAAAGATTTATGGAGAAACATCACCCAGAGAAGGATGTTGTAAGCCATACCGGCAACTTGTACAGTGACAGTCTTGGCCCATTTTAGGGAAGTTTTAAAGAGACACCAGAAACAGAGCTCTCTGGACAGTTTTTTTGCAAGGCAGGACTCCAGTGACTCTCAAGGTGGTCCTAGTGGCATTAAGAAACAGAGAAGAGAAGTAACCCCAGAAAAGCAATTGGTATCCGAGGTGTTGATGGAAGGGGATTCCCCTTCCAAACAGTAAATAATCCAATCTGTCTCCTTTTCCAGTCTTCCATACACAAAGAAGAATCGCCAATAAAGGTAAGTGTTATTCTGTTAACCCCTTCAGGGTCCAAGGCCCAAATCTGAAGTGGTGCCCCAGTGTCCAAGAATTTAAAAAAAAAAAATTTGTTATTTTTTCTTATGAAATAATAGAGAATCTTTTTGTGAAGGTAATAAAACAAAAAGTATGAAATTTGATGGAAAATTGATGAAATTATACTCTTGCGAATTTTGATGTGCCAGCGATATTTACGAATCGGCGATTTTGCCGACTTTGACTCCCATTTTAGGCCAATTACATTATTCCAGTCAACCAAATTCTTAGCTATTTCACTAGTATTACTTCTATTCTATCGATTGAGCACAAGAAATCGCCAAGTCAACTGTTTCAACTACAAATTAAAGTGATCAGAAATTGTTAATTTGGCCAATTTAACACAAAGTTCAAAATATTCCAATTTCAAAATAGGGTCCAGAATAAACAATGTAGGTATTCCTGGAACTAAACTAACATTTCCTCTGTTCATTAGTTATGTTTTGAGGCTTTACAAATAAATTCCATTTTGATTTTTTATTCACATAATGAATTTTTATTCACACCAAAAAATAGAAGATTTACTGTTATGCAATACTGTAATAATTGTGTAAATATCATCACCATATTTGTGAATGCATATCAGACCCACCAGCTGGCGTGTATTAGACGTGTGAGGTCGTTTGTTTACTCTTGAATATCGGCAAAAATTTAACATTTCTGCTACTTTGAGCTCAGTTTCAAGCCATTTCCAGTGCTAAAACCAATCAAAATCATCTCTATTTCTGTAATATGTCTTCCATTCTATCAAATGAGACCAAGAAATCGCAAATACAACTATAAAAACATACGAAAAAACACTGCCAAGTCGCTGTTTTAATCGAAAAATCATGATTTCAGTTTTTTTCTCTCATTATACACAGTGTGCTGCAGAATCTGTTTTATGTGGTGCACACATACCACATAGATGTATTCTCTCATATCTAGGCCCAAATGTACCACTCACAGTTTATCAGAGTGAGCTGAGCTGATGACGTAGATCTACAGTTTGGACCCTGAACGTAAAGCCATAGATCTACGGGACGGACCCTGAAAGGGTTAATGTTTAATTCATCATGTGCCACTGTATTGTTTATGAACTACATCTATATTTCATGTAAAAAAAATTTTTGTTTTAATACTTCTGGGTGTCAGGAACGGATTAATTGCATTTACATTATTTCTTATGGGGAAAATTGATTCTTAAATCGTCCATTTCGATAATAGTCCCACTTCCAGGAATGGATTATGGACGATAGAGGGATGATGATGATAATGATGATAATGATGATGATGATAATGATAATGATAATGATAATGATGATAATGATGATAATAATGATAATGATAATGATAATAATGATAATGATAATGATAATAATGATAATGATGATGATAATGATTGATAATGATAATGATAATGATAATGATAATGATAATAATGATGATAATGATAATGATGAGTAACTATGTTGCTACCAACAGTAACAAAACCTACAAGAGTTACAGAGACTAGTGTTTCCCCTACTTGACCACATCTGGACCAACACCATATCCCCTTTAAAATCAGGCATAATTACAGATAATACCACAGACCACTACCCTACTTTTCTCATAACAACTCTTGGTAAATTACCCCAAGACACTACAAAAGTCACCTTCAGACTTCACAATGAGGACAGCCATTAATAACTTCAACACAGTTCAAACATTGACTGCACACGACTAGAAATTAACAAAATTGACGAATGTATTTAATTTTTTCTAAAAAGACCCAAAACCTCTATAATTACAAGCACTGCCTAAAAAACTAAACAGATGCAGCTAAGAACTGAACAGTCCCTGGTTAAAACTCAGCATTCTTCAAGATCCATAAATACAAACACCAATATGAAAACATTAAGAATGGGTAACCTAACCAGAAACTAAAATAAAAGTTACATCGTCAATCCTAACCAGCCTGATAAGAAGGGCAAAAAATTGTATTATGAAAATTATCCAACTAAGAGGTGATATAAAAAAGACCTGAAAACCCTATCAGAAATTCTAGGAACAAAAAGAATCACGAAATGGAAATAAAATTAGCAAAATCAGATGTACCCCAAACCCCCCAATGTATCAGCAAATGGCTAATGACTTCTTCTCCACTATAGGACAAAACCTTGCCATAAAATCCCAGCTCAGATACCCACCAATAGGTACCTACACTCATACAACACAATTTTACTTTGTTCCATAGCACCGCCCGATACCCAATGAGGTGCCCAAAGAAAAATTTACCAACATCACTAACAAATCTGCGCAGGAGTCTTAAATACCTTTTTACCAACCCTTTAAACCCTCCTCAAAGTGCACAAGTGACTATCACCAATCATGTGCAACACCGTTTCCCAAATCCATTAATCCTCCACCTTTCCCTACACTCCAAAAAGCAAGGTCACCCAGATCACAAAGTAGGAGACCAAACAGAGTTGAATAACATAGGCCAATATCCAACTTAACCCCCTCCTCAAAATCTTCGTTAACCAATCTCAAATCTAACCACTCCTACCTTATCTCCCAAACATACTCAACCCAGCCAATTTGGATTCATCCAAATTAAAATCTAATGATGCTTATACACATGCTGAACACTATAACCCTGCAATAGAGAAAAAAGTCCCACTGGGGATCTTCATTGACTTACGTAAAGCTTTTGATACAGTTAACCATGACTTGCTCACCGTAAAATTGTCACACTATGGTATAAGAGGGCACTTCCTCAACTACCTCAAGTCATACCTCAGCAACAGAAGCCAATATGTGTATGCAAATGGGGCAAACTCTTCTGCACAACCAATTACAGTTGGTGTCCCACAGGGAAGTGTCCTTGGCCCTCTTCTCTTTCTCCTATACATAAATGACCTAACCAAATGCTTCGCAATTACTCAAACCCACACTATTTGCAGATGACACTACATACGTCTCTCCCACCACGAGCCCAGTCACGCTAGCCAAAACTGTAAATACCGAATTACAGAAAATATCTACCTGGATGAGGACTAACAAACTTACACTAAACATTGACAAAACCTACTTCATTCAGTTTGGTAACAGAGCTACAGATGTCCCTCTTAACATAATGATAAACGGATCACCTATCACAAAGCTAACAGAGGGAAAATTCTTAGGAATCCACCTTGATAATAGACTCAAATTTCATACACATATACAACAAATTTCTAAGAAAATTTCCAAGACTGTAGGCATACTATCGAAGATACGGTACTATGCTCCACAGTCAGCCCTCCTGGCCCTATATCACTCTCTTATTTACCCCTATCTCACCTATGGAATTTGTGCATGGGGCTCAACAACAAGTAACCATCTCAGACCACTAATTAACCCAACAAAAGGCTGCAGTTAGAATGATAACAAATTCTCACTATAGGCAGCACACTCCACCAATATTCAATACACTAAACCTATTCACCATACAAAAATTCATACTTATTACTGCACCTATTACTACATAGAACACTTAACTCTGATATTAACCCTCCCCTTAAACATCTCCTTGCCAACCTCAACAGAACACATGACCATAACACAAGGCACAGATCACTCTTTGATGTTCCTCGTGTCCATCTCACACTATGCAAAAACTCAATGCACATAAAAGGCCCTAAATCTGGAACTCATTACCTGTAAATATAAAAGAAACACTACCTGTTTATAAATTCAAGTCTCTTCTCAAAGATCACTTACTCACCAAAACCAAATAAATACTGAATAACTGAACCTTATAAATTGTATATCTTAAATGTTTCTCACAATTATATCACATAAATGTTAAACCTAAAACACAATCTAACTTTATTTTTTTTTAAATACACTACCTAACAGAATACTCCATTCTACTGAATTTACAACAATGCATACAACCATATGACCTGTCTTTGTAAGACTCACTTGTGCTTTATAGTAATCTGTTTACATTAAAGTTTAATCACTGATGTCATCATTGCTTAGTTCATCTTAAGTTAATTTTAAGCCAGCCCGTAATGCTATGCATAGTATAAGTGGCTTTGGCATGCTGCTCTTATCTGTATTTTTTGTACCTCTGTATGTGTGCTCAAATTTTTAAATAAATAAATAAATGATGATAATGATGATAATGATAATGATAATGATAATAATAATAGGTAGTAGGTTGGTAAACAGCAACCACCCAGGGAGGTACTACTGTCCTGCCAAGTGAGTGTAAAACAAAAGCCTGTAATTGTTTTACATGATGGTAGAATTGCTGGTGTCTTTCGTCTGTCTCATAAACATGCAAGATTTCAGGTACATCTTGCTACTTCTACTTACACTTAGGTCACACTACACATACATGTACAAGCATATATACATATATATATATATATATATAAACACACACCCCTCTGGGTTTTCTTCAATTTTCTTTCTAGTTCTTGTTTATTTTCTCTTATCTCCATGGGGAAGTGGAACAGAATTCTTCCTCCGTAAGCCATGCGTGTTGTAAGAGGCAACTAAAATGCCGGGAGCAAGGGGCTAGTAACCCCTTCTCCTGTATAAGTTACTAAATTTAAAAAGAGAAACATTTGTTTTTCTTTTTGGGCCACCCTGCCTCGGTGGGATACGGCTGGTGTGTTGAAAGAAGAATAGTAATAACAACAACAGTAAGGAGAAACTTCAAAAGGCTGATAGTAGGTGGTGCCACCATCAGCAAAACATTGGTAACCACAACTAGTACACTTTTCACCTGTCTAGACTTTAGTAGTCTATTAGTATTAGGTTAAGTCTGCCCAAAATGCCTCAGCATGATAGTGGCTTTCTTTGCTCCAATCATATGAAATGTAAACACACATTGTAACCTTTGCAAAGAAACAAATATTTTATGTTCTTATTTATTTATTTAAGGAACCTCCCTTGAGGGGGAAGTTCGCATCCTGAAATTTCGTTCGTATCCAGAAGCAAAAAATTGACCGAACGACGGTTTGTATCCAGAAAAATTTGCATGGTGGGGCGTTCGTAAGCCGAGGTTCCACTGTATACTTATTTATCCTCTTTTTCATAAAATACATATTACTTATTACCAAACCTCTTTCTACACACAGTTCAATTTAAAGGCTCCCCATTTTCATTTACCCCTGGCACCCCAAATTTACCTACTACTCTCTCTACAACATTTTTACCCACTTTAGCATTAACCCTTTCAGGGTTTCGGCCGTACTAGTACGGCTTACGCACCAGGGTCCATGACGTACTAGTACTCATAAATTCTAGTGCCTTCAAATCTAGCGAGAGAAAGCTGGTAGGCCTACATATGAAAGAATGGGTCTATGTGGTCAGTGTGCACAGCATAAAAAAAATCCTGCAGCACACACTGTGTAATGAGAAAAAAAAAACTTTGACCGTGTTTTTGGATTAAAACAGCAACTTTGCACTGTATTTTCGTATGGTATTTATTGTTGTATTTAGTTTTCCTGGTCTCATTGTATAGAATGGAAGACATGTTACAGAAATTAAGATGATTTTGACTGGTTTTACAATGAAAACCTTGAAATTGAGCTCAAAGTAGCAGAAATGTTCGATTTTTACCCAAGTTCAAAAGTAAACAAATCATGCTAAGCGTCCAATACACGTCAACTGGTGAGTCTAATATTCTTTCACAAGTGCGCCGATATTATTTATACCATTTCTATACTAATGCAGTAGTCTGCATAACAGTAAATCTTCTATTTTTTGTGAGAATAAAAATTCAAAGTGGAAAGCAAAAGAACCTAAAAGGGGCATGGGGACGTGACTAATGAACAGAGGAAATGTTATTTTAGTGTCAGGAATGTCTTGTTTATTTTGAACCCATTTAGAAATTGGCATCTTTTGAAATTTGTGTGAAATTGGCAAAATTGCTAAATTCTGACCACTGTATTGGATAGTTAAAATCGGTAAATGGGTGGTTTCTTGTACTCATACGATAGAAAAAATGGAGTTCTAATGAAATAGTTATGATTTTTGTCAACTAGTACATTGGAATTGGCCAAAAATAGGGCTCAAAGTGGGCAAAAATCGCCGATGCGTAAACATCGTCAAGACTGCTAACTTCGCAAGAGCATAATTCCGTATGTTTTCCATCAAATTTCATACTTTTGGTATCATTATGATCGGAAAAAATTCTCTATCTTTTCATGAGAAAAATAACTTTTTTTTTTTTTTTTTTTTTTTTTTTTGAAATTTGGGAGACCCTGAGAACAAGTCTCTGAGAGGGCCTGTGGACCCTGAAAGGGTTAAGATCCCCAACCACAAGTACTCTCTCACTTGGTTCAAAACTCCATGCAATCACTCAACATTTCCCAAAATCTCTCTCCTCTACACTTCACTCTTCTCCAGGCGCATGAACACTTACTATAACCCACTTTTCATATTCAACCCTTATTTTACTCCACATAATCCTTGAATTTATACATTTATATTCTTTCTTTTCCTGCCATAACTTATCCTTCAACATTATTGCTACTCCTTCCTTAGCTCTATCAGAAACCCCTCGCTTAATCCCATTTATTTCTCCCCATTGAAACTTTCCTACCCCCTTCAGAGCCAGGACATCCAGGTTTTCATTCATAACATCTATAATCATCTCTTTCTTATCATTCGCACTACAACCACGCACATTCAAACATCCCACTAGCTCATTGCTCCCGGCATTTTACGTAGTTTACTTTTATAACACACAAGGCTTACGGAGGAAAGATTCTTATTCCACTTCCCCATGGCTATGAAAGGAATAATAATAAGAACAAGAATTATTAAGATAAAATCAAGAAAGTGTGTATACATAAATGTGTATATGCATGTGTAGTGTGGCCTAAGTATAAGTAGCAAGATGTACCTGAAATCTTGCAAGTTTATGAGACAGAACAACGACACCAGCAATCCTACCATCACGTAAAACAAATACAGGCTTCCGTTTTACACTCACTTGGCAGTATGGTAGTACCTCCCTGGGTGATAAGATAAGATAAGATTTCGTTCGGATTTTTAACCCCAGAGGATTAGCCACCCAGGGTAACCCAAGAAAGTCAGTGCGTCATCGAGGACTGTAACTTATTTCCATTGGGGTCCTTAATCTTGTCCCCCAGGATGCGACCCACACCAGTCGACTAACACCCAGGTACCTATTTGCTGCTAGGTGAACAGGACAACAGGTGTAAGGAAACGTGCCAAAATGCTTCCACCCGCCGGGAATCGAACCCGGGCCCTCCGTGTGTGAAGCGGGAGCTTTAGCCACCAGGCCACTGGGCCACCCAGTCTACCTACCTACTACCTACAAGAGCATATATCTACACAAAAAGACAGACAAATAGAAAATGGTACTTTGCCAAATTATAAAAAAAACAAGGATGATCCCTGAAGTATCAGCCTGTCTCACTGATAAGTGTTGTGAAATTACCATGAAAAACAAAAAAGTGGATAAAATATGTAATCAAAAAGCTAACATGACTAGCAAAAAGTTAAATTTTCATCAGCAAATTCTTGCAAAAATACTCATTATTGAATCTATAAAGCTACTATGACAGAATTATGGAAATTCATCAAGAACAAAACGGATAAGTGGATTGTATTTGTTTACATTTCACAAAAGCTTTCGACAAAGCACTTAGAGACTGATCTGGAAACTGCAAAACATACGCAGAATAAAAGGGAAACTACATTATGCCTTTCGTAAAGTGATGCCATAGTGTGATTTTGCATAAACGCAATTAAAACAAGTGCATCAAAATTTCATTGGACAAAATAATTTGAAAGTACACACTGTGAAGACATCTGGGGATCAATTCACAAGTGAATATCAGAAAAAATACAAAATACAGCATCAAGTTACTCTCCAAAGTCTAGGTATTACAAGCCATGAAATTTTCCTTCTCCAACCCAAGTTGAGCGTAAGATTCTGGTGTTTGGATACGAAGAGCTCCTCTTCCCCAATGCTACTTGTGCCCCCTACAGTGGCATTCTAGAAGTGTCACATCTTTTACCCTACTGCAGAACAATTACTCAAGGAGTTTGATTCCCAGTTATGAAAGAGGTAGATAAAAGAGGAGGATGAGGAAGAACCTGCTTATGTAACAGTTAACACTGCAATTCCATATTAGTGGTAATGTTGCAGATTTTTGAACGAAGAGGACCCTGACATGTCTAGAAGTACTGCTCTGAATCTGGAGCAAGCAATAATGCTCCATTTTCATCTCTACAAAACTGACAACAGTATTGTTGGAGGGTAAAACAGATCAGATGTATTACAAAGTATATGAACACCCCTATACAACCATCACTACTGAGACCTCTGCATCCACATCAATACAAGATTATTATTATAATAAAAGAACAAGTAATAACCCTACTAGGGTCATACAGCACTGGAGGGCAGGAAATCTTGCAGATCATGGGATATCAAGGGTGGAGAAGATAACAGAGGTAGAGTTAGAAAGTAATGTGAGGAGTGCTAAAGGAAGTACAGTGGACCCCCGGTTAACGATATTTTTTCATTCCAGAAGTATGTTCAGGTGCCAGTACTGACCGAATTTGTTCCCATAGGAATATTGCGAAGTAGATTAGTCCATTTCAGACCCCCAAACATACACGTACAAACGCACTTACATAAATACACTTACATAATTGGTCGCATTGGGAGGTGATCGTTAAGCGGGGGTCCGCTGTATTATCAAAGTTACGTCTGCCCTAAATGCCTAGGCATGATCGTGGCTTTCTTTGCTCCATTCATACTACAGTGGTACCCCAAGTTTTGTACTGCTCCCAACTCAAACAATTATTTAAGTGTATTATTGTAAGTGCTTTTTTAAGTGTATTTTTGGGGGTCTGAAACGAACTATTCTAATTTAAATTGTTCCTTATGGGAACAAATTCGTTCGGTAACAGCACTTGAACAGCCTTCTGGAATGAATCATGTATGAAACTCGGGGTCTCACTGTATATGTAAACACACATTGTAACCTAAAAGAAATATTTTTTTTATTTATTATTTTATTAACACACTGGCCGATTCCCACCAAGGCAGGGTGGCCCGAAAAAGAAAAACTTTCACCATCACTGTCTTGCCAGAAGGGTGTTTTACACTACAGTTTATAAACTGCAACATTAACACCCCTCCTTCAGAGTGCAGGCACTGTACTTCCCATCTCCAGGACTCAAGTCCGGCCTGCTGGTTTCCCTGAACCCCTTCATAAATGTTACTTTGCTCACACTCCAACAGCACGTCAAGTATTAAAAACCATTTGTCTCCATTCACTCCTATCAAACACGCTCACGCATGCCTGCTGGAAGTCCAAGCCCCTCGCACACAAAGTCTCCTTTACCCCCTCCCTCCAATCTTTCCTAGGCTGACCCCTACCCTGCCTTCTTTCCACTACAGACTGATACACTCTTGAAGTCATTCTGTTTCGCTCCATTCTCTCTACATGTCCGAACCACCTCAACAACCCTTCCTCAGCCCTCTGGACAACAGTTTTGGTAATCCCGCACCTCCTCCTAACTTCCAAACTACGAATTCTCTGCATTATATTCACACCACACATTGCCCTCAGACATGACATCTCCCTTGCCTCCAGCCTTCTCCTCGCTGCAACATTCATCACCCATGCTTCACACCCATGTAAGAACGTTGGTAAAACTATACTCTCGTACATTCCCCTCTTTGCCTCCAAGGACAAAGTTCTTTGTCTCCACAGACTCCTAAGTGCACCACTCACCCTTTTCCCCTCATCAATTCTATGATTCACCTCATCTTTCATAGACCCATCCGCTGACACGTCCACTCCCAAATATCTGAATACATTAACCTCTTCCATACTCTCTCCCTCCAATCTGATATCCAATCTTTCATCACCTAATCTTCTTGTTCTCCTCATAACCTTACTCTTTCCTGTATTCACTTTTAATTTTCTTCTTTTGCATACCCTACCAAATTCATCTACCAACCTCTGCAACTTCTCTTCAGAATCTCTCAAGAGCACAGTGTCATCAGCAAAGAGCAACTGTGACAACTCCCACTTTGTGTGTGATTCTTTATCTTTTAACTCCATGTCTCTTGCCAAGACCCTCTCATTTACTTCTCTTACAACCCCATCTGTAAATATATTAAACAACCACGGTGACATCACACATCCTTGTCTAAGGCCTACTTTTACTGGGAAATAATCTCTTTCTTTCCTACATACTCTAACTTGAGCCTCACTATCCTCGTAAAAACTCTTCACTGCTTTCAGTAACCTACACCATACACCTGCAACGTCTGCCACATTGCCCCCCTATCCACCCTGTCATATGCCTTTTCCAAATCCATAAATGCCACAAAAACCTCTTTAGCCTTATCTAAATACTGTTCACTTATATGTTTCACTGTAAACACCTGGTCCACATACCCCCTACCTTTCCTAAAGCCTCCTTGTTCATCTGCTATCCTGTTCTCAGTCTTACTCTTAATTCTTTCAATAATAACTACCATACCATATTTTTATTTATTTTATGTAATAAATCAGTTACTGTCAAAAAGTTACAGAGGGAGTCTGAGTCAAAGGTGGGGGCCATCAGCAAGGAGAGAAGATAAAGAGAGCATTAGAGCAGTAGTGACACTGGAGGTAAATTCTGAATGCTCAATGAAAGACAGGACAGTCCAATAGAATGTGGCAAACAAATTGGAACCTGACAATTTTCAGAGTGGAACAGGGCATCTGTCCGTGAGATACCCACGAGTAAGACAGGTGTGCCCAATGTGAAGACAGGAGAGCATAGTCTCCCAACCTCAGCATCAATGATAAGGAGGCAGCCAGAAACCTAAACTCATTTTTGATGGAATTTAATTTATGAGTCATATCGGACCAATGGTTTTGCCAATGGCAGTAAAGGTGGTTAGAGATTACAGTAAAATATTCTAAACATGGTGTGCCTCTACATGAAACTGGAAGGTCATGTACCGCTGATCACGCAACAGTCTGCCTGCTCATTACCCTGAATATCCACATGACCAGGGACCCAGCGGAAAACGATTTCTTTGTTTTTGCTAGAAATGCGGCACAACCAAAGTTGTATACAAAGAACTAGGGGATGAGGTGAATCAAATTTTTAATAACTTGCAAAACACTAAAGAGTCAGACTACTACACAAACTGAGGTAGGCACAGATGCAATACGAATAATTGCAATAAGAATGGCAAACAGGTTCAGCTATAAAATGCTAGCCGAGTCTAATAAATGCCCTCTCACAACACGCTCCGTGAACACTTGCTGCAAATCCAACACTGTCAGAGGATTTGGAACCATCAGTGTACACTGATGGTTGCAATGTTTTGCAATGGCTTGAGAATGAGATTGGAAGTGGTCGATAAAAAGGGAGCAAGAAGCAACATTAAGTATTTGATCTTTTAAGCATGACAGTGATAAAGGAAAACTGTTGGAACTTCCCAGGGGGAAGAGAAAAGTTAGATGCTAGATGAACATAAAGGGGATAACCAAAGAGAAGTCAAGAGTAAGTGAAGACAAAAAGAAAAGGGACAGAGTAAACCAGGGCGATGAACTAATAATGGACCTCTACTAACATCATTTACTATCCTCTATGTAAAAAGATCGTGAAGGTCATGAGAGTGGACAAAATATCAGAGGCATTGGGCATCATGGCAATCATTCAAGGATGGAACATTCACCTCTGCATACAGGCTCTCGACAAGAAAGGAGCAAAAAGCACCTAGACATAAACGTAATCTCTGATGATGGATGTGATCAAGTTTAGAAAGAGTTGTGGGAGAGACTGCGGAATATATCCGATTGCCATAGTCTAATTTCAACAAAATTAGGGCTGCATGCAGTCGAAGAAGAGTTCGACGATCCGTCTCCCTTGAAAGACGAGTGAGGGTTTCAAGGAGGTTCAGTTGACTATAGGAAATTGCTTTCTGGGAGGTAATGTGAGGTTTCCATGACAGCCAGCAATCAACTAGAAGGCCGAGAAATATGACTATCACTTACAGAGATAAAGGTGTCATACAGGCACAATGAAGTATCAGAGAAAACAATGTCTGGTGAAAGTAATTTGGTGCATTTTAGCACCTGAAAATTTAAACCCATGCATAGTGGCCCAATGGGAAACATGGCTGATGGCATTCTGGAGTAAGGCTGTCACTAGGTGACAGTCAGCACCTGCATAGGCTATAGTGAAATTGACAAAGTGATGACCAAATACTAGATGGGAGAACAGAAGTCAGATCATGTATAGCTAGCAGAAAAAAAGTGGTGTTAAGTACACATCCCTGAGGGACACCAGCTTGGACAAAGGCCAGGGAAAGCAAATTATTAATCCAAACATGGAAATCTCTCAGATATGAAGCTTTCAAGGAAAAGCTGCAGATTGCCTTGGAGGCCTAAGGAATGAATTTGGGCCAAGATGTTATATCTCCAAATAGTGTTATATGCCTGTTCAATATAAAAAAGGACTGCTATAACCAAATGGTTACTAGCAATGGCATTACAAACAGGGTTATCTATTTACTAGATGTTCCATCAACCTGCAAACTGTACTCGCAAGAGCAATGTGAAGATAGTGCGAGGCATCATGGCCTGAAGTACCTGGTTTACAAAAAGGCAGAACAGCAGCAGTTTTCCACAGCTTGGGAAGAGCCCCTTGTGACCAAATTAGACTGATGAATGTAAATGTTGAAGCATACGAATATGAGTGCCATCAGGCCCAGCTGCCAATGATCAGCAAGTGGAAAATGCTGACCCCAGTTGTAGAAGTGTAATAGGAACATTATAAGATTCGACTCTGCTAGAAGTAAAGTCTAAAGGCAGTAACTTTGATAGTCTTGGAGGAAAGAAACGAGAGGCATAGATGTAGCCCCTGAGAGATACAGACGAGGTGTTTTCCAATCTCTGTGCCAACTTTAAGAGGTCTCTCAATGCTGACACCGGCAACCCCAAGAATGGGAGCCAGGTCTGGAGAGTACTTGCCACTCAGTTTCCGTACCTTTTTCCAAACTGTACTCAGAGGAAGCTGAAGTAATGGCAGAAACAGTTCCACCAACAAGTGCATTTAGCTTCCCAGATGACACGATGGGCAACCACTCTCAAGTGCTGAGAATCAAGGAGTTGCTCTGTAGTCCTACTGTAATGATATCAGCCACAGAGTACTTTGGAAAGTAGTGTAAGGGGAACGAGTGTCATGCTAGTCTTTTCTGAGAAGAGAGAGAGGTAGCCGAAGCAGTGCCATTTGTTAATGGTCATGGTCATTTAGGTGTGGGGCCAGAGGTGGTCTGACCAGAGATGTGCAGACTATCTGAAAATTGTTGCACAGTAGAGGGAGAAGCCAGAAGCATAGTCAAAGACATGCAGAGGTCGGATGTATCAAAGGAGTCAGGCATAACCCCAGTACCAGGGGCGGGCAACAAAGTGTTACCTGTAGAAGATACAGGGGTGTTAAAAAGGTCCCCCCCCCAAAAAAAAAGAGGGGAGGGGAAACACGAAGGGGTAGCTCCAAAGAGGAACGAAAGAGCCGCAAATCCCCCCAGCACCGAAAAGGACCCCGGCATGGCCACTAGTGCAGAAGCAGTATGGAACTCGTGCCATACCCTACCTTTTGTGCCAGTAAACTGGCAATCCAGGATAGCAACCTCACATCCACCGAGCCTCTCGGTGGACAAAAGAGGGCAGCCGGAAACCCACACTACAAGGCATACCTCCTCCCAGAATCCAACAGGTAGCCTCTGGAGATACATCAGTCATCTGAAAGACATCACAAGCCACCCTCTGAAGAACCAGAGGGGGATTAGAATACCCCCTGATCCAAATTTCACAGGAAACTACAATAAAACCAAGGACCTCAATGAAATGGGAGGCAGAAGACTGAAGGGCCCAATTCCTCAGACCAAAAGCCTCTTCACTATACCAAGGAGCTCCCTTTGAAGAGGCATCAACACAAGAACCACAGCCATACACCTTAACCAGTAGGATCACCATATCAACTGTTTATGTACACTTCCATGCCAGCAAATACCAACAACCAGAATGCAAGGCAACATAACCTGTGCTAATTTGTACCTCAATATTAAAAAAAAAAAAATGGGTGGGCAGGGGGGGGGGGTCAGTAGGGCAAATTATTACCAAGTGCTAAACCTGTAAGTCTCTCTGTGGTTAAGATATTTCTTGTCTGAAGGAAAAATGCAAACCATGATATAGGGTAAAATCTCCTCATGTGGGTAATATCACCAGCAGGGTGCCTCAATAATGTTTTTAATTTATATACACAATTTCTCATAAAAAAATTACATGATTATGTTTGATGATGCAAAGATCTATGTAAAAATAAAGAACAATTCCTGTTTAACCCTGCAGAAAAATTTAAACAGATTGCAGAAGTTGAGTGATAGATGAAAGTTACCTAATATGGATAAATGTCATATAAAAGAAGTAGGATGAAGTGTAAAAAATTCACACAGAGTATAGATTACATAAGAAAATATTAAAGGCACCAGACAGAGTGACTTAGAAGTGAGAACTGACGACATAAGAACATAAGAAAGAAGGAACGCTGCAACAGGCCTACTGGCCTATGAGAGGCAGGTCCAATTCTTGCACCGTTTAAGCTAATGCCTTGACCTAGGGAGGAGCACGGCATCTGACCTAGTAGCACAAGCTAGTCAGGTCCAACTCGCATCCACCCACACCCACTTGTGTATTTATCCAACCTATTTTTAAAACTACACAATGTTTTAACTTCTATCATGGTACTCAGGAGTTTGTTCCACTCATCTACAACTATTACCAAACCAGTGCTTTCCTATATCCTTCCTGAATCTGAATTTTTCCTATTTAAAGCCATTGCTGTGAGTCCTGTCTATGTTTGATATTTTTAGCATGCTATTTACATCCCCTTTATTAATTCCTGTTTTCCATTTATACACCTCAATCATATCCCCCCTAATTCTATGCCTTTCTCGAGTCCAGATTCAGGGCCCTCAGTCTATCCTCATAGGGAAGATTTCTGATACATGGGATCAACTTTGTCATCCTCCTTCGTACGTTTTCCAGTGTGTTTATATCCATTCTGTAATATGGTGACCAAACTGCACAGCATAATCTAAACGAGGCCTAACCAAAGATATATAGAGTTGTAGAACAATTATTTATACTTCTTGCTATGAAGCCAATGATTGTTAGCTTTACTGCGAACACTAATGCACTGTTGTCTTGGTTTTACATTACTGCTAACCACAACTCCTAAATCCTTTTTGCAATCCATAATATTAAGATCTACTTTATTTAGTTTATATGTGGCATGGTTATTTTCCTGTCCAACATTTAGAACTTTGCATTTGTCTATATTAAACTGCATCTGCCATTTCTCCAGCCACTGCATCAGTCTATTCAAATCATCTTGGAGTGCTCTAATGTCCTCATTAGAATGAATTGGACGGCCTATTTTAGTGTCATCAGCAAATTTGCTTATGTCGCTATTTATTCCCTCATCTATGTCATTTATGTACATAGTGAACAACAAGGGGCCCAACACTGACCCCTGTGGAACACCACTTGTGACGTGCCCCCATTCTGATTTCTCTCCATTTATGCAGACTCCCTGCTGCCTATTTGTCAACAACACCTTTTTTTTTTTTATCACACTGGCCGATTCCCACCAAGGCAGGGTGGCCCAAAAAAGAAAAACTTTCACCATCATTCACTCCATCACTGTCTTGCCAGAAGGGTGCTTTACACTACAGTTTTTAAACTGCAACATTAACACCCCTACCCAGGAAAAAATTTCTCCTATTCTGTGTACATTAAGTTTCCTCAATAGCCTCTGATGTGGAACTCTTTTGAAAGCCTTACTGAAGTTCATATACACAATATCATATTCAATACCATGATCAACCTCCTCATATACCTTAGTGAAGAAAGTTAGTAAATTCGTAAGACAGGAACGCCCCTTTGTAAAACCGTGCTGAGATTCATTAATCAGTTTATGCCTTTCAAGATGGCTACAAATTGCTTCGGCATTTGATCGATTCCATAAATTTTCCCACTATGGAGGTAGGGCTTATTGGTCTATAGTTTGAAGCTAAGGACCTGTATTGCATTTGCCATTTTCTACTTATCAGGCACTATGCCAGTTTGTAGTGATACGTTGAAAAGACTAGCCAAAGGTTATGTTAAGTTCCTCTTTACATTCCTTTAATACTCTTGCCAACAGTTCATCAGGGCCTGGGGATTTGTTAGGTTTTAATTTCTCTATTTGTCTGAGAACCATACCACTAGTAACCGCAATTGTGCATAGTTTATTATTGTCCTGTTCTACATAATCGATTATTTTTGGAATTTCGCTAGCATTTTCCTGGGTAAAAACTGAGGAAGTACTGAAAATTTCACACATCCTTATTATGGTCAGTGATCTTACCCGAGTTACTCTTAAGTGAGCCTATCTTGTCCTTAATCTTAATTCTGAATACCTGAAAGAACCCTTTTGGGTTAGTCTTCAAATCCCTTGTGACCTTAGCCTCAATCCCTTTTTGCTTTTCTTATTCCTTTTTTTATTTCTCTTTAATTAGATATACTGATTTCTTAACTGCCCATCCCCTCTTTTGATGCACTTACATATGCCTCTCTCTTGACCAATGAGATGTTTTAATCTATTGTTCATCCATTTGGGATTATTTCTGCTAGATCTAATTTCCCTACTCTGAACAAAAGTTGTCTGGGCAGCTATAACTATGCTCTGAAAATGTCATATTGGCATCCAAGACCACCTACCTGACCCACAGTCAGGTCATCCCAATTTAACCCACCCAGGTAATTTTTCAGTCCCATGAAGTCTGCCAAGCAAAAGTCTGGGACAGATTTGCTTGCAGTTATCTGGGTAATTCCATGACATATTGAAACTAAGTAATTTGTGACTGCTAACCCAAGTTCATCATTAACCTCAAGATTCTTAATGAGTGATTCTTTGTTGGCAAGAACCAAGTCAAGTAGATTGTTTCCTCCAGTTGGTTTTGCCACAAACTGTTTTAAAATGCAATCCTGAACTCTATCAAGAAAGTCACTAGACTCAAGACTTCCTGTCACACAAAGTATCACTAGATTACAAATGAAGCAGTGAGAAACTATGACATTGAAAATTTTGAAAATACTGTTCACAACCTATGCTCAAGCCAACTCTTTCATTAGCTCTTTTAAACCTTTCTTTCATCTGCCATATAATTAGCCCTTCTTACTGGTATCTTTTAACATATTAATAGCAGTTCATTTTTTCCCATTCCATACCTTTTATATCATTCCACCAATCATCCCCCTTTCCTCCACATCGACCCTCCTAAAATGACAAACCTCTGCTTCACACTCTGGCACTTCATTCTTAAATCTACATTATACTTTCAATATCCACCTTATTACTTTCCTCTAACATTTGCTGCTAAAGATGTTCACTAACCAATTCCTACTTTGACTCACTTTCACTTTTTAATCCGCTGTCACCATTCTCCACGTTTTTACTCTTATTCTACCTGCCACTAAATAATCACCAAACACTTATTATATGGCACTTCACTTCCCACCATTGTTCGAAATCACAGAATTACTGAAACATTTTTACATCATCATCTTTTCACATCAGTTCATTGAACATCAACACTGCTTCTTAGGCTTTCATTTTTTTCATACACATGATTTAATTCCTTTTATCACTCAATCAACCTCAAACAATTTTTTTTTCACTCACTGCTAGGACAAACATCTCAGTCACAACATTACCAGTTCTCTCTTAACATTTGTACCATCTCTATGCAGATTAAACCAATTAACTTCTTAATTACGAAGCTTACTGTTTAATAATCTAATGGAATAATAAGGGTAAAAAGCCCCCTTGTTCCTGGTTCATATTTTAATTGTCTCTATGAAACATCTGACTCCAGACAGGAGGCAGATCTACTATGAAACTAATGAACTTAAGTTTCAGGGCCACTAATGAGAAGGGGTTGTGAAGGGGCCCCCATAACAGTTCAAGCTTCAGGGCCCCAAAAATGTAGGTCTGCCACTGACTATGGGGAAAATTATTCAAACTTCCCAGTGAAACAGAAAAAAAAATTATAGAAATAAGAACTCTTAAGACAGATTTTTTGTTCTGTACACTAACTGCAAACTCATTCATTGTAATATCTACATACATCTTTAAAAAAAAATTAATTACAGTATTACTTAGTCTTCTTACTTCATGTTTTAAGATCAAACCATCTGAATAACCTCTGCTTCATATATTGTATTTGTCATTTGTAAATGCACACCCACCATAACATTACATATTGGAGATTATTTTATTTATCCTTATTAGTGTTCTGCTAGAAACCCTGGCTTGCATTTCCAGTTTTTGAAGCAGTTTTGTGGTCAATGTACTGTCAAAGGCCTTCTCTGTTAATGGTCCTGGGAAACATCACCCCCATGAATCAGTCTCAGATCAGATCTAAATTAGAAAGGAAACACTACAGAAATAAAATTTATAAAACATACGAAAGAAAGATGTGTATATGCCAATTGTAAATAAAAGGATGGATGATTTACCTGCCATCCTTTGTGTTCATGAGAAGGAGAGAAAGAAAAGACCACCAATCATGTTTAAAAGGTTTCCTTTTCATTCATATGGTGGAACACTAAGAACAGTAGCACGTACCTCCCTGGTTAGTGGCTGTCAACCACCCTGCTGCCTGTGCCCTCTGGTAGTCAAGGAATATGAAGTTTGCTCACTGCACTTTACATAACTACCAATGTCAACCTATCATTGACCTCTACACTGTTGGGCTTCTGAGTGAGGATTTGTCATTCTTGAATGTCTTCATTGTAAGCTCATCTGAGCTACCAGTGAGCAAGCTGCATCACCTGGTCTCTACCTCTTAACCATCAGTCTGCCAATTGTAAGCTGAGCCTTCAGGGCTTTGTCCTATATACAGTGGAACCTCAAATTTCAAATGTATCGCTTATCAAACGCTTCAAAAAATCAACCGCTTTTTTTTTTGAACCAACTTTGTCCCTATTATCGAACTCACCCCTTCTTTCGAACCACCGGGTACTGGACCTGTCGGCCAACCCGCACTGTCCGCATCCCCGTGCAGGCGCCGTGAGCCAGTCTGGCTTTGTTGATGCTTGACTGAACATTAACCTGTGCTCTCATTCAAACATTTCACTATTAATTCATTGTGTTTAGTGCTTGTGTGACTGAAATAAGCTACCATGGGCCCAAAGAAACTTGCTAGTGGTACCCCTGTGGTAAAGAAAGTGAGAAACGTCAGATATATGAAGGAAATAATACAGAAGTATGAGAATGGTGTGTGACTTGTTGAGCTTGTCAGGATGTATGGGAAAAACAAGTTGACCATCGCTTCTACCCTGGCAAAGAAAGAACAAATCAAGGAAGCTGATGTTGCGAAAGGTGTTGATATGCTAACCAAAAAAAGACCACAGACAATCAATCAGGTTGAGAAGTTGTTGCTGGTGTGGATCAAGGATAAAGAGATGGCAGGTGATAGTGTTTCAGAGATGATTATTTGTGAAAAGGCAAGGAAATTGCATGCCGATTCAAAGATTAAGGAGATTTGCACCAAGTGGAATGATGTCCAAATGTTTGTGGAGAAGTACCACCCTGAGCAAGCTGAAACAAGCCATCTTTGCAACAAGTTCAGTGACAGAACCATGTCCCATTTTAGGGAAATCTTAAAGAGGCACTAGAAACAGAGGACTGTGGACAGTTATTTTGTGAGACAGGGGTCCAGCGAGTCTCAAGCTGGTCCTAGTGGCATTAAAAGACAGAGAAGGGAAGTAACCCCAGAGAGGGCTTTGATACCTAAAGTCCTTATGGAGGGGATTTCTCTTCCAAACACTAACCCCAACTCCCTCTCTCCTTCTCCCTATCTTCCAGATGCCATCACCAATCTTCAATGAAGTAAAAATGTTATTTTATATATTTGTTTAAATTTATAAATAATTGTACACTATATTTGTTGTATATGTAAAACTATAATGTAATACTATCTATAAAATGTATTTTTTTGTGAATATTTTTGGGTTTCTGGAATGGATTAACTGCATTTCCATTATTTCTTGTGGGAAATATTGCTTTGCCTTTCAAACTTTTCAACTTTAGAACTAGCTCCTGGAATGGATTAAGTTCAAAATTTGAGGTTCCACTGTACAATTTAATTCATGTATTTTATAGTTTGCATCCAGTGCCATTTACCCTACAGTGCATTTTAATGTTTAATTACCATTTGTGCTCTTTAATCCTGTCCATAATATTCACAGGAATCTTTTATATCTATCAAACGACTTGGTAAACTGCAACATCCCCATCTATCCTTCAGTACAGGCACTACAATGTATTTCCTATCTCCAGAACTGAAGTCCAATTAACAAACAAAAAAACTGTTACAAGTGTGGATGTTACAGCAACACTGCCTGTGATTATACCTAGGTATTGCTACAAAACCTGAGCTATGTTCATGGTATGTGATCTTCAACACAGCAGGAGCTTTCAACCAAACAGCTATTAAGTAGATGTCACAACTGGCCGAATTTCCCTCTCAGCAGCCAGATATAAAGGCAGACCCATCTATATATTAGCTATCCTATGAGATGGGGGAGGTTAGATATTTTCCTAGCTCAACTGAACATGTCACTATTTTCACGCCCTGCCTCGGTGGGTAATGGCCAGAGTATTAAAAAAAAATCTGAATATCTAATCCAAAAAATAAATCTGAACACATTTCTCAACAACTGTCATTAAAAAAATCTACATTTCCTGATCAATTTGTATCAAAGAAACAAGAATCTACCTCACCTACAAAAGACAATCATACATTTGAAAAATGCATTCAATAAAGTAACAAAAGTTGGAGGCCGAGTTATATGTAGTCAAGAGTGGTAGTGTGGCCGACACTAAACACAACGTTACACAAATAATCCGCACATAGAAGAAAGAAACATATGACGACGTTCTGATCTGACTTGGTCCAGTCATGGTACTGAACTTTTTTATTCTTTTAAACAGAACATTACTGGCCCCCTTCCACCTTACCCACTTACCTACCTACCTTCATTATCAGTAGTCTCAATGTGGACTTTAAGATCTTTTGTTAGAGAATTCTTCACTATAACTCGTATCTATGTTCTAGAATGATTTTCATTTGCTTCTAACTAAACACAAACTTTTCCTGCTATGATGACATCTTGCAATGATGAAATCAGCGTGGTGAGCATAATGAACTCATGATTTTACTATACAAGATGTAATTTGCCTCTGGCAAAACATGTCCCACTGCACTTTAAGTCTGCAAAAATTAATTGTTAATCAATGTAATAAGCAGCTGCCAATATAGGTGCAGATCTTCATGATAAATATTAAGAGTAAAATACAGTCAACACTCCCCCACCTGTCAGTCTAAAAAATTAATTTTGTAAAATATTGTTTAAGAACATTGACTGCTGTCACCTCTTACACATTGTGGGACCACATGTGACCTGTGCATGCATGCACCCCTTTCCCCCCTAACCACCCCAGGGCTCAACACTGCTACCTATTCATATCTTAGAATAATTTTTTTATTAACAGCCATTTCCCGCAAAGGCAGGTGACCAAAAAAAGAAGACACATTTTCATCATCACTCACTCCATCACTGTCTTGCCAAAGGTATACCTACACTACAGTTCAAAAACTGCAACATATCTCCACCCCTCCTTCAGAGTGCTGTACTTCCCACCTCCAGGACTCAAGTCTGGCTAATTGGTTTCCCTGAATCCCTCTATAAATGTTACTTTACTCACACTCCAACAGCACGTCAGGTCATAAAAAATGTCTCCACTTGCTCCTTATGTACTCACGCACACTTGCTGAAATTCTAAGCCCCCCACACACAAAACCTTTACCCACTCCCTCCATCCTTTCCTAGGATGACCCCTAGCCTGCCTTCCTCCCACTACAAATTTATATGCCTTCCAAGTCATTCTATTGTGCTCCATCCTCTCTGTCTGAACCACCCCAACAACCCCTCCTCAGCCCTCTGGATAATACTTTTAGAAACCCCACACCTAACCTTCAAGCTACAGATTCTCTGCATTACATTCAAACCACACATTGCCCTCAGATCTGACGTATCCACTGCCTCCAGCCTTCTCTTTGTTGCAATGTTCACCACCCACGCCTCACACCCATAGAAGTGTGTTGGTACCACTATACTTTCATACATTCCCCTCTTTGGTTTCAGACTTCTCAGTGCACTACTCACCTTTTTTCCCTCATCAGTTCTATAGTTCACCTCATTTTTCAGACACGCATCTGCTGACTAGCCCACTCCCAATTATTATTATAATCAAAAAGAAGCGCTAAGCCACAAGGACTATACAGCGCTGCAGGGCAGGAAGGAAGCGAGGGCATCAGGTGGCAAGAGGGAGATGGATGAGTAATAGGTTACGGATAACAGCGGGGCAGTGGATGGTGAAAGGGTAAAGGGCAGCAAGAGACTGAATTAGAAAGGGCTGAGGGGAGTGCGAAAAGTATCATCAGAGTTTGTGGAGTAAATCAGTCGTTGTCAAGAAGTCAATGAGGGGGTCAGGGATTAAAGGAGGGTCCATCAGCAAGAAGGAAGGAAAAGAGAGAGTAGTAGAACGAAGACGACGTTGGAGGTAAATTCTGCGTGCTCGTTGATAGAGAGGAGAGTCTAACAGAATGTGGCTAATCGATACTGGAACTTGACACTGCTCACAGAGAGGAAACGGGGTTGCCTCTCCATGAGATACCCTGAGTAAGACGAATTGTGACCAATGCGAAGGCGGGGAGAGAGTGGTCCCCCAACCTCGGCACTGATGACAAGAAGACGGCCAGTAACCTATGCTCGGTTTAATAGAATGAAGTTTGTTACCGAGCAGAGTTGACCAACGTTGTTGCCAACGGGTGCGAAAGGGGGGTAGCTATTGCAGCAAAAAAAGTCCAGAAATGGAACACCTCGATAGGAAAAATTTGGGAGGTCATGTACTGCTGACTGCGCAGCAGTGTCTGCCCGTTCATTGCCCTGTACGTCGACATGACCCGGGACCCAACAAAAAACAATATCTTTATGTTTGGTAGAGTTTCGGCGGTAGCCAAAGTTGGATACGGAGAACTAGGGGATGAGATGTATCAAATTTTCGTATAGCCTGTAGAGCACTAAGGGGGTCTGAGACTACTACAATGAGACACAGGCATAGATGCGATACGAATAAGTGCTGCCCAAAAATGGCAATACAGTTCAGCAGTAAAAATGCTAGCTGAAGATAGTAAATGTCCCCGCACGGGCGCTGTCCGGAAACACTGCTGCGAATCCCATGCCGTCTGAAGACTTAGAGCCCCTCTGTGTACACAGCGGTTGGCATGAGAAATGGGAGTGAAAGTGATCAAGAAAAAGGGGAGCGGGAAGCCACCGTAGGCAGTTGAGCTTTCGAGCAAGGGAGAGTGAGAAAGAACAGACCCGAACAGCTGGAACTTCCCAGGGGGGTAGGGAAAAGTGAGATGCTACATGAACATATAAAGGTGGTAACTGAAGGGAAGACAAGAGTGAATGTAGGCGAAGAGAAAAGGGACGGAGCAAACAGGGGGGGCGAACGAATAAAAAATGTCCTAATTTTCGGTGACCCTTCTATAAATGGAAGGATTGTGTAGTCGTGAGAGCATACAAAATAGTGAAGGCAATGGGCATCACGGCGATCAGCAAGGATGGAACATTCGCTTCTGCATAGAGGCTCTCAACAGGGGAAGAGCGAAAAAAAACACCAAGGCACAAACGTAATCCTTGGTGATGGATAGAGTTAAGGCTAGAGAGAGTAGCAGGAGAGGCAGCGGAATAAATCTGGTCACCATAATCGAGTTTTGATAAAACGAGGGCTGAATGTAGGCGAAGCAGAGTTCGACGATCAGCTCCCCAGGAAAGATGAGCAAGGGTTTTAAGAAGGTTTAGCCGGCTGTGACAAGTTGCCTTCAGAGAGGTTATGTGAGGTTTCCAGGATAACCGACGGTCAAAGAGAAGGCCTAGAAACCTGACTATCACGTTCGGGGATACGGGAGCCATAGAGATACAAAGGATGATCGGAGATAACAGAGCGTCTAGTGAAAGTAATTTGGTGAGTTTTGGTACTTGAAAATTTAATGGACTGTACCAAAGTAGAGGGGGAGGGAAAAGTGTAAGGGACTGGAGATGAAGTGTGGGGGGACACAGAAGAGGCAGAAACCTGGGAGGTGGCAGAAGAGGGAGAAACTTGGGAGGGGACGGGGGTGGAAGGCATAGTACGAGGAGGAGGGTGAATCTCCACACTAGTAATAGAGCCAGAGAGAGGGGAAGAACTAGGTACAGAGACTGGAAAGGTAAAGTGTGGAGGTGGAAAAAGGGAAGGGGAAGGGGCAAAGAAGATTTGAGTAATGTGGATTTTTTGGACTTCTGGTAGAGGGGCGATTGGTATTAGGTGTCGTACGAGGTCTTGTCGATACTGGGGCTTGTGAGGAAGGACCAAAGATGTGAGACGGGACTGAGTTGTAGTCGGGACGTCAGAGCCAAGGACAGCAAAAGGATTAGATGCCATAGTGGCTAGGGGAGGGGTAACAACAGAGGAGGCTGCAGAAGATGGGCCCCCAGAAGTGGGGGGATGTTTGGAAACACGAGAATAGGAAACACGGGGTAGTCTCCCTTGGAGGCGGAGATGAGTAACTGCCATAGCATAAGGGAGACCCTTCTGCCTCTTTGAGGCAACGGATTTCACGTTCATTTAAGTAGACCTGGCAACGGCGGGAGTACGAAGGGTGAGCTTCACTACAATAAGGCAAGATGGAGGTTGACTGCAAGATGTATTAAAATGGTCGTCGGCACCACAGACTGGGCTTTCGGCCATAGATCTGCAATATTTCGCTGGGTGACCAAAACGCCAGCAATTTCTACATTTGGGGGTGTAGGTATCCCTTTCGAACTTGTAACCGATGTCCCGCGACATATACAGAGGAGGGGAGTTCTCGGCTGTCAAAAGTTAAACGAGCCACATTTGCAAGGGAAACGTCTCCGCCCCGGGCAGGAAGGACATAAGTGTCTACTTTGAGGTTTGGGGGAGATCCTGGATTTCCCCAGCTGTTCAAAAATGTCACTGCCACATGACGGGGAAATTCTGTTGGACTATGGTATGGGGCAGAATGACAGTACCACTACAAGAATTGAGAAAAAGTGTTTTTCAATAGTGATAGGAGTAGTATCGATATTCGAAAGGAGAGAAAGATCATGAGCTTGGTAGCATTCTGGACAGTGACGATGCGCGTACCGCTCTTGAGAGCGTGAAATGAAATATCTTGCCAACATGATGCAGGAGCGCTTTGCCAAATACTATGGTCAAAAAGGTAGGCAGAAGAAAAAGTTGGTCTTAAAGTAAAAAAATTTAGTCCATTGTGTGGTCCGAAACTGAGCGTGGAGAGGGAGTGCTTGACGTGTCGGTCTTTTCCGAGTGAGAATGGGAAGGTAACGAAGGAGCATCATCAGGAGATTGACGTTGGCGTTTAGGAGTAGGACCGGAGTTTTGGTCCGGCATGAAATGGGCGGGCGATTCGAAAATTGCCATACCGTTAGAGGGAGAAGCCGGAAGCATAGTCAAAGGGGAGCGGAGTCAGAAAAAATCGAAGGAGTCAGTCGAAGCCCCCGGTCCTGAAGTGGGTGAGGGAAACAGCACCAGCAAGAGGTACAGGGGCATCAGGAGTGTCCGAAGAGTGGTCTAAACACAAGGCAGGGTCAGAATGGGGTGCATGGGATCAAAAAGGGGCCCGGGGGTAGTGGTTTCATGGACTAGGGCTGCCATTTGGGTTTGGTTTTCTCCTTTGCTTTTTGTTTTTAAGAAAAAAAAAGAAAGAAGAAAATAAAAAAAAGAATAAAAAAAAGAATAAAAAAAAGGGAGGAGCGGGGAGGGATAGTTCCCAGGAGGAATGAAAGGGCGGAATCTCCCTCCGCGCCAAGAGGGGCCTCAACACCGCTAGTAGCGCAGATTTCAGCATGGAACCCGTGCCATACCCTACCTTCATGCCAGTAAACCAGCAATCCGGGATAGCAACCTCACATCTGCCGAGCTACCTCGGTGGACAAAAGAGAGGGCGGCCGGATATCCGCCACAAAGATACCTCCTTCACCCACCACCCCCCCGGGAAACGAAAGGTGGCTTCCAGAGATACACCCGTCGCCCAAAGACACCCAAAACTTTTACGGGATACCGTTTGAGGGATCGGGACACCCCAGGGATCCAGATTCCCGGCAAACTATGCCACCGCCAAGAACCTCACGGAATGGGATGGACCCCGGTGTCCTTTCCCCTACCTAGGAACTAGCGCGCCTGTGGGAGAAATCACGAAGGCCAAAAAGAGGAAGGGCAAAAGGGAGGGGTGAGGAGGAGGAGGAGGAATGGAAAAAGGGGAGGATGGGATAGGGGAGGGGAGAATGGGGGGTAATTAGGTTCGGTCTGAGGAAGAAGACCGACAGGGCTAATTCCTCAGACCAAGAGCCTCTTCACCACACCAAGGAGCCCCCCTTGAAGAGGCCCACTCCCAAATATCTGAATACGTTTACTTCCTCCATACTCTCTCCCTTCAATCTGATGTCCAATTTTTCATTTCCTATATTTTTTTTCACCCTGCTCTTTCTAATGTTCATTTTTTAATCTCCTTTTACATACCTTCCCAAACTCATCCATCAACCTCTGCAACTTCTCTCAAGTCTTAGGATTAGTCTGCCTAAAATGCTTTGCATAATAAGCAACTTTCTTCTGGATGAGCAGCTGTAACTATTATAATTGTATCAAAATATTAACTAAATAAACTGCAAGCCCATACTTTGTAATTTCTATGCATGTTTCTAAAGATTTTCCATTCTCATTTAACAATTATATTTGCAAGTTAGAATTTTAACGTTGTTCCTCTTTTGTAGGAAATATAATGAAACAGTTATTTTACTGTTTTTATAAATAGTACTTTAGTTCATGTTCATTCATGCAATTTTCACAAGGTCTCTATGTTGAATTGTTTACTCAAAGGTTGGTCTTGGCTTATAATGGTGTATGTGTATCATCATTATACTCTGCCATTCTTATCTCCATGACTTATGTTGTCAATGTTATGACTAGCATTCCCTCTAGTTATCATATAATTTATGCATCTATCTTCATAATCTTCCATTTAAATAAAACTTTATGCCAATATAGATCCCAACTTACAGTGTAATCCTAGCATTATAACTTACAAGTACACTTGAATCCTACCTTTAAAACTTACAAATGAATTGTAATTACAGTTTTTCAACTAAGCAACAAACTGTAATCCCAGTTTTCAACTGAAAATTTAGTCATTTGCAAAGAAAGCAACACTACTGATGATGGTTATGTTTAACATGTGCATAGTGAGGCCCAGCAGTTCTAAAATTTCATTTGGTTTCAAAATTCTTGTTTTTAAGTGTGAAAGTACAGTGGACCCCCGGTTTACAATCAGCTCCCAATGCGACCATTAATGTAAGTGTATTTATGTAAGTGCATTTGTACGTGTATGTTTGGGGGTCTGAAATGGACTAATCTAATTCACAATATTCCTTATGGGAACAAATTCGTTCAGTAACGGCACCTGAACGTACTTCTGGAATGAAATAATATCGTAAACCGGGGGTCCACTGTATCTAATATTGAGTGTCTTGTTAATTTGGGGCCAACTGTACTTTTTTGAAAGTCTAGTGCAGGATGCCAAGCAGTCACTTATAACTCCTGCAGTTGAGGCCCATTTTCTTACCGGCAATGAGACCAGTCTGTACACTGTTTTACTGACATCTTTGTACTTCATCAAAGAGAGGTCTAGTCAAAGATAAATTATTCACTGGTATTGACAAGGTGGACACAGAAATGCTGTGTGAAAGGGTATGCAATGAGAATGAAAGGATAGCACAAAAACTAAGTTTGCAGATGAGTCAGAGAAAAATATTTTGTTATAGTGGGGATAATAATCAAAAGAAGTGAACTAAGTAGGAATGGTGGACAACACTATACACAGCTTCAAATATGCAGTAATTATGAAAAATCCATGGGAACAGAGGCATCACACAAGCCGATGAATCACTAAGAGATGGGGTTATGGAGCCTAAACTCTTTACCCACAAACTCAAATACGTGAACACATGACCAACTTTATTTTATGGCTTATTCCTTTTGAAAGTAATTCTTGAAGTTGCCACATGCAGAGCCTTCTCCAGACATTTAAAATGCCTTCAAGTATTTAAATACTGTAATTACTGAAGTAGCATCTGAAACATTTCCCAAGGAGTTACACATGGTGATCTGGCAATCATAAAAATGAAGTTGCCAGTTGCTGGCACTGAGAAATAATGTGCATCTGGGATGAGGACTCGTCTCCACACACAAACAAGTAAAAAAGCAGAAGAAATATAAAAAAAAAAGACAAAAATGCACAAGAAAAAAAGGATAACACACTGGAAAAGTATTTCTTACTGGAAGGGCAACAGTGAGCATGCAGTGAGTAATAAAAAAAAATATATCAATAGGGAAGCGGTATTCACAATTAACCCAAAACTGGAGATGCAATTTAGAGTATGTTCTGGACCATTATGTCACGACTTAATAGTAGCCCAGGTTAAGCCGAAATGTTGTCTAGCTTTATCACAGTTTCTAGGGGATCTGTGAATTGTTGCAGACACCATATCACAACTTTTAATAATCAAACAAGAGGAGTAAATTATTTCATTTTGACAAAGGTAGTGTTTTGCCAGGTGACCAAGGCCTCAAGTTCCTGGGTTCAAAACTTGATGTTTGATTGGTAAGCATTACCTCTACCATATTTACATTCAATTATTTACACTAATATTTCTAGCTCATTATATTAACTGCCAAATAAAAAAAAATGCTTTCAAATGTTGGGCATAAGGAAGGTCTTTCACACGTGTGTGACCTGCAACAAGTTGCATATATATGCATCTTATCTTGTAACCATCTTCTCCTCATGGAGCCCTCAGTGTCAAATAGCCTATTTCTGTCTACCATGACTGCCCCAGAGTATTTTGTGATTGTCTCCTCTTAGCCTATGCTCCCCAGGGTTGTAAGGATAAGTTCCTACAGTATTTCTGCGTAGCTCTTTCCTCTCACTTAGATACCAGGTTGGTGGCATTTCAATTCATTTTAATTTCTAATAGTATGCTTAACTAGGTGCATTACTCACAATGGTGCTACACACTTAAGAAATGGACTATGGACATATGATAGAGGGGAGTCAAAAGATTTGAAAAGTTTCTAGCTTATGTGCCTTTAACCCGAAAACGGTCCAAACGTATATATACGTTTTTACCGCTACTGCCCCAAACGTATATACAAGTTTTATTTTTCCTGCCTTCAAATTTGGCACGATTGGCCTGAGATGCCTTGTCAGCATAGAATGGGTCCTAACACTCAGTGTGTGCAGTATTAAAAAAAATCTGGGACCATTTAGTAACTTGTGGGAGCACCAGTTCAAATGAGCACCAGCTAGAGCAAACAGTGCAGCAAACACCTGGGATTCACTGATTTCATGTAGTAACTCTCCGATTTTAAGAGGAAAGTGATTTTGACCCAGAGTTTAGTGGCTTTGAGGTGGTCGTTGAAATATCAAAAAATCTTTATTATAACCCATGTGCAACACCCTTTCAGAATGTCTTATAACCAATGCCCTAAGTAAAGAAACAATTCTGGCTGACGGGCCAGCTGCGTGGCTGGACGACTGCTGGCGGCCTGGCTCTATCTCCGTTTGTCTGTATCTATGTATCTCTATCTATCTCTATCTCTGTCTCACAGGTACACACAAGTACAAGTATACATTGTGTAAATTACCTAGGATAACCCAAAAAATCCAGACAAAGTGCTATTCTCTGCTTGAAGATATGAATAAAGGTGATGACCCAGACTTGTGGCTCTCTCTGAGACTGAGCTTGACAGACAGACATGTTTGTGTACCAGCGAAAACAAAGCGAGGGAGATGCTTCTAATCTTTTCTTATCAAGTGTTATCACTGCACCCTCGAGTATGCTCATCAAACGTCAGCTCTTATCAGATTTTATCTCATCTTATCATGTCAGGGGTGGACTTTTTCATACTTCAAGGGAACTTATTATTACTTATTATTTTTATTATTACGTATTCTTCTCCTCCTTCCTCCTCTTCTGCCTCCTCCTCCTCTTCCTCCTCCTCATTATTATATACTTCCACATATCCAAAACATTGCTGGGATCTATAAATACTTTTTACATATTCCAAGACAACAGTAAATGACCAAAGCAGGTGTAAATGTCAACCTGTCAGTTTGTTTGTGACAATGTGAGTACAATTTCAGTACCTAATACAAGTGTTAGAACAAAGATCAGTTATAAAATAACCAGAACTACTATAAAATGTAATTATCAGATCATAAAATTATATAAAATAACATGAAAATAGAAAAAAGGTATATCGGCAACACTTCTACAAGTGGCAGGACTATGTTGCTGTCACTTGAGCATCCAGTGCCAGCTTCTCGGCCTCATATCTCTAAGTACCGACCCTAATTTTTTTTTTTAGCCTATAACACTTATAAAAATGTGCTCTTTATTTTCATTAAAAAAAAATTTTTTTTTTTTATTTATCAAAATATTTGGGGCGCTAGGGTAGTGAACGTATATATACGTTTGGACCGTTTACGGGTTAATAAATTCTTACATTTACTATTCTGGCATTTGTTGCTTATCTGTGTGCTGCTGCTAGACACAGATGGGATGCTCACTCTATTTTCTTCCTCTATCAACAAACCGGCCATATCCCAGAGGCAGGGTAGAATAGAATACCATTCAAGGCAGGTGAAATTGCTGACCTAGAAAATGTACAGAGAACCTTCACGGCACGCATAACGGAGATAAAACACCTCAATTACTGGGAGCGCTTGAGGTTCCTGAACCTGTATTCCCTGGAACGCAGGCGGGAGAGATACATGATTATATACACCTGGAAAATCCTAGAGGGACTAGTACCGAACTTGCACACGAAAATCACTCGCTACAAAAGCAAAAGACTTGGCAGACGATGCAACATCCCCCCAATGAAAAGCAGGGGTCTCACTAGCATGTTAAGAGACCATACAATAAGTGTCAGGGGCCCGAGACTGTTCAACTGCCTCCCAGCATACATAAGGGGGATTACCAACAGACCCCTGGCAGTCTTCAAGCTGGCACTGGACAAGCACCTAAAGTCGGTTCCTGATCAGCCGGGCTGTGGCTCGTACGTGGTTTGCGTGCAGCCAGCAGTAACAGCCTGGTTGATCAGGCTCTGATCCACCAGGCGGCCTGGTCACAGACCGGGCCGCGGGGGCGTTGACCCCTGGAACTCTCTCCAGGTAAACTATTTGACCAGCAAATCATTTGGTGACCTGTACATCTGTACCTTCTTCTTGGTCTTCATCTCTCACTGCACAAGCCTCACAAGCCATTTGGCTGCCCACACTTACTCCATTTATGCCCCACTACAAAACAGAACATTCTATTTGCTTCTCAATGCCGGAGGATAGCAATAATCTCACTGCATGGTACATACACTGTACTTGAATAGAAGAGCTTATTCAGTGTACAAAGATGAAACAAATTCCTTCAGAACTTGCCCTATAGCAGACATCTGCCTCTAAGCGTCTTCATGAGCCACATATATCAATACATTTTTGGAAAGTGATGGGCCTGGTGGGCCCTACAGATGAAAAAGTTAAACAGAGTTAAGCTGGACATAGTTTGGCCATTTTCTTTTAAAAAGAATCAGCACCAGATGATTCTCTGTAGAATAAGGATAGACCACATGTACCTTGCTCACTGCCACCTACTTGAAGTTGCTCCTGCCAAATCCAGCTCCAAAGTGCACTGCTGACCTTGAAAAATATTTTAACTGTCTGTCCATGACTAAGTTTTTTCGCCAGAGTTGTGGATTTTATACATATCAAGGTACAGATTATGAAATCTGGAAAATTATAGAGAAGTCTTTGACATTACCAATTTCGTTTCTATAAATTACAGCTGATATTTTAACTTTAGTGTGAGTACTGTATTAATTTTTTTGTTGGTTTTAATGGGACCCAAGATTGTTCAACTATCTCCCAGCATACATAAGAGGGATTACCAATAGACCCCTGGCTGTCTTCAAGAAGGTGCTAGACAGGCACCTAAAGTCAGTGCCTGATTAGCCGGGCTGTGGTTTGTACGTTGGTTTTCGTGTGGCCAGCAGTAACAGCCTGGTTGATCAGACCCTCATCCACCACAAGGCCTGGTCTTATACCAGGCCGCAGGGGTGTTGACCCTCAAAACCCTCTCCAGGTATACTCCAGGACTGAAGTTTTTATTTTTGTAAGAGTTAGTGTGTATGGCTATATTTAACTTTTACTGCCAAACATGCCAAATGATATTTTAAATCAAAATGCTTAGCAAATCAAATATTTTTCCTTCTTTCTGGCGATTCTTCACCCATCTCGGATAGTAAGAGTAACCTATCAATCCTTGATGCTCCAAAGGAATGCCTTTCACCTCTAATGATTGCAAAGTTTGTCACTAGAAGTGGTGGGTCCAACCAGTGACTATGGACATCAGTCCCAATGAACCTTCCACACCCCATCCCACCCCAGCTGAGGAATTGCTCTGAATATGCCCAATCAGAGCTGAGGAACATTACACTTTATGGTACATTACTATTTCAATTTTCATTAAAAGGTTCTATGGTAATTTACACAAAGGAATTTAATTAGAGGAAAATTATTTCCTTTGAGTTTTATTACACAGATGGGATGGTCCCTTTCTTCCTTGACATAGCTGGGTTACCATCAACCAAGCAACAGAAGCAGACAATGGCATAACCTGAGTGGTGGTAATTTCAAAGATGCAGTCAGCAAGAAAAGCCTTTTGTTATACAATGTTCCACAAACAGTGGGGCTCTATCTGTTGATAAATTTACTTCATTAACGCACCCCAAACTAATCATTATTCAGCAAAAGGCAGCAATCAAAAATTTAAATTATAGGCAATACAATATGCTTTTATGCAAGTATCTAAACCTTGTAAATGTGAATGCCAGTCATACACACTACCGTCTCTTACACATCTTTAGAACACTGAACTGTAATGCCAATTCTCACCCAAGATATTTCCAGGAAAATTTTAACAATGTTTAGGCATCACACAAATATCTGTATCATTAATATTGCATGTGTTCATTTGAACATTTATGGAAATTCTATGCAAATTAAGGTCAGACATGTAAACTACATTATCTGTATACTGCATAAAAGAAATAGAATATCAGAATTTGAATTTAAAAATTAATTTGAAAGTTAACATGATGAATTCAAATCCAAGCTAAAGCAAGTATGTACTATGTGCTTAGTCCTTTCATTGCTTTACTGATGCCAGCATTTCTCACATAGATCTATATTTTGAGCACAGTTCCTTCAGATAAGCTGTGAGCAATAAATTTTGGTCAAGACACGATATAAAGGGTTGTGCAGCAAGTATGTCTTGTATAAAAAAAATCCTACACCACGTAGTGCATGATGGGAAAAGAAAAACTGACTTTGTTTGGTTTAAAATAGCTAGTTTAAGGGGTTTCCTAGGGTATTTTTTATGACTTTCTTGGTATTGCTTGACAGAAATGAAGACATACTACTGCAAAAGAGATGATTTTGGTTGGTTTCAGAAATGAAAGTACAGTGAGCCCCGCCGTTCGGTGGCTGTGACTTTCGTGAAATCCGACTTTCAGAAACTTTTTTTGCCAAAATATAGCCTCGCGGTTCGTGCTTGGCCTCGTGATTCGGCAACTGTCCAGTACATGTCTGCCGTCAGCATGCACACAAAGCCAGTCTCTCTCACCATTCACACTCAGTGTGCCATTGTTTACCAGCAAGTGACCATCACCCCACGGGTTCATACGATACATTTCATATTATTATTATTATTATTATTATAAAAAAAAGAAGCACTAAACCACAAAGGCTATTTAGCGCTGCAGGGCAGGGAAGGAAGCAAGGGTATCGGGTGGCAGAAGGGGAAAGGGATGATTATTAGGTTCCAGAAAACAGCGGGGCAGGGGATAGTCTGGGGGTAAAGGGTAGCAAGAGATTGAGGTAGAAAGGGCTGAAGGTATCATCATCAGAGTTTGTGGAGTGAGTCAGTTGTCAAAAAGTCAATGAGAGTCTCCAGATGAAAGGTGGGTCCATCAGCAAGAAGGGAAGGTAAAGAGCAGCAGAGCGAAGACGACGTTGGAGGCAAATTCTGCATGCTCGTTGATAGAGTGGGCAGTCTAACAAAATGTGGCTGACCGATACTGGAACCTGACAATTCTCAGAGAAGAGCAGGGCGCCTCTCCATGAGATAAAAGTGCTGCAAGAATGGCATATAATTCAGCAGTAAAAATGCTAGCCGAAGACAGTAAATGCCCTCGCACGACGCTGTCCGGAAACACTGCTGCGAATCCGACACCATCAGAAGACTTAGAGCCACCTGCGTACACTGCGATGGCATGAGAATGAGAGTGGAAGTGGTCAAGAAAAAAGAGAGAGTGGGAAGCTACCGTAGGCAGTTGGGCTTTTGAGCAAGGGAGTGAGAAAGAACAGACTCGAGCAGCTGGAGCTTCCCAGTGGGGTAGGGAAAAGTGAGATGCTACATGAACATAAAAAGGTGGCAACTGAAGGGAAGACAAGAGCAAATGTAGGCGAAGAGAAAAAGGATGGAGCAAACAGGGGCGGCGAACAAATAAAGAATGTCTACTAATATCGGTGACTATTCTATAAACGGAAGGATTGTGGAGATCATGAGAGTGTACATAGTAGCGAAGGCAATGGGCATCACGGCGATCGGACAAGGATGGAACATTCGCTTCTGCATAGAGGCTCTCAACAGGGAAAGAGCGAAAAGCACCAAGGCATAAACGTAATCCCTGATGACGGATGGAATTAAGGCTAGAGAGAGTAGCAGGAGAGGCCGCTGAATAGATCTGGTCACCATAATAGAGTTTCGATAAAATGATGGCTGAATGTAGGCGAAGCAGAGTTTGACAATCAGCTCCCAATGAAAGATGAGCAAAGGTTTTAAGAAGGTTCAGCCAGCTGTGACAAGTTGCCTTCAGAGAGGTAATGTGAGGTTTCCAGGATAACCTACAGTCAAAGAGAAGGCCTAGAAACCTGACTATCACGTTCAGGGATAAGCAAGCCATAATGGTACAAAGGATGATCGGAAATGACAGTGTGTCTAGTGAAAGTAATTTGGCGAGTTTTGGTACTGGAAAATTTACACCCAAGCGTGGTGGCCCAATTAGAAACACGGTCGACCGCATGCTGGAGAGAAACTGTAATGAGGTGACAGTCAGAGCCTGCACAAGCAATAGCGAAGTCATCAACACAGAGTGACGACCAAATATTGGATGGAAGACTAGAGGCCAAATCATTTATAGCAAGGAGAAAAAGTTGTGCTCAACATTTCATCATAATCCAATGTTTTTTCTGCTTGCGACTGCTTAATAAGTCACCATGGGCCCGAAGAAAGCTAGTGCCAGCCCTTTGGTAAAGACAGTGAGGAACACAATCGAATTCAAGAAAGAAATCATTGAAAAATCTGAGAGTGGAATGCGTGTTACAGAGCCTGCCAGGATGTATGGCAAACTCCATTCAACCATCACTTCAATTGTGGTAAAGGGAAAGCAAATGAAGTGTGGTGTTCTTGCAAAAGGGGTAGATATGCTGACAAAAAAGAGAGATTGCAAACCCTCAAAGAAGTGGAGAGGTTATTGTTGGTGAGGATTACCCAAAAACAGTTAGCAGGAGATAGTATTATGCAGTCAATAATACGTGAAAATGCGGGGAAATTGCATGACGACCTCGTAAAGAAAATACCTGCAACAAGTGATGTTTGTGATTTTAAGGCCAGCAAAGGCTAGTTTGAGAGATTTAAGAAGCGTAGTGGCATACACAGTGTGGTAAGGCATAGCGAGGCTGCCAGTTCAAACAAAAGGGCGGCTGAGAAGTTTGTACAAGAATTTAAGGGGTACGTAGATGCTGAAAAATTTAAACCGCAACAAGTGTTCAGTTGTGATGAAACAGGCCTGTTTTGGAAGAAAATGTCAAAGACCTACATCATGCAGGAGGAAACAGCACTCCCAGGACACAAGCCTATGAAAGACAGGCTAACTCTCATGTTTTGTAGTAATGCTAGTGGGGATTTAAAAGTGAAGCCTTTACTGGTGCATCACTCTGAAAATTCCAGTGTGTTCAAGAAAAACAGTGTCGCCAAGAGTAAACTGTGTGTGATGTGGAAGGCTAACAGTAAGGCATTGATCACAAGGAAAATTTTCCTTGATTGGTTTAATGAAGTGTTTGGCCCCCAGTGTGAAGAAATACCTCCTGGAAAATATATTGGAACTCAAGTGCCTCCTGGTAATGGATAATGCTCCTGCTCATCCTCCAGACTTGGAAGAGCAAATGGTGGAGGAGTTTCGTTTATCACAGTGAAGTTCTTGCCCCCTAATACAACTCCTCTCCTCCAGCCCATGGACCAGCAGGTCATTTCAAACTTCAAAAAACTGTACACCAAAGCAGTGTTTCAAAAGTGCTTTGAAGTGACCTCAAACACTGAACTGACCCTAAGAGAATTCTGGAAAGATCACTTCAATATCCTCTATTGCATAAACCTTATAGGTAAGGCTTGGGAGGGAGTGACTTGCAGGACTTTGAACTCTGCTTGGAGAAAATTGTGGCCCGAGTGTGTACAAGAGAGGAACTTTGAAGGGTTTGGGACTGACCCTGTGGAGCCTATGCCAATTTGGAAAGTATTGCATCATTGGGGAATTCCATGGGGTTGGATGCGAGTTTGGAGGATGTGGAAGAGTTGGTGGAGGACCACTACGAAGAGCTAACCACTACAGACCTGCAAGAGCTTCATCTGCAACAGCAACAGACCACAGCTCAGGAAATTGCTTCAGAGGAGGAGGAAGAGACGGAGGAAGGTGCCTTCTTCAACGATTAAGGACATTTGTATAAAGTGGACTGAAGTGCAAACATTTATGGATAAACTTCACCCTGGCAAAGCTGTTGCAAGCCGTGTTGGCAACATGTATAATGACAGTGTTGTGTCCCACTTCAAACAAATCTTAAAGAAACGCCAGAAACACAGGTCTCTGGAGAGATATTTTGTGCAACAGGGGTCCAGTGTCTCTCAAGTCGTTCCCAGTGGCATTAAAAAACAAAAGGGAAGTAATCCCAGATAAGGACTTGGTACCTGAAGTCTCTATGGAAGGGGATTCCCGTTCCAAACAATAGTGCACCTTCATCCTCTCCCCTCCTCCCACCTTCCATCCACCCAGAAGTCTTCAGTAAACGTGTTATATGTGTATGTATGTGCAGTAGGGCCCCGCTTTTTGGCGTTTTGCCTTACGACACTCTGCTAATAGAGCGATCTCAAATTATGACCAGAACTTTCTATACAGCAAGTGGTCTTTCAAATACGGTGCAGGCCACCCGGTTTGTTTACATTCTCCATGAGCACTTTTTTTTTTTTTTTTTTTTTTTTTTTTTTTTTAACAAGTCAGCCGTCTCCCACCAAGGCAGGGTGACCCAAAAAAGAAAAAAATCCCCAAAAAGAAAATACTTTCATCATCATTCAACACTTTCACCTCACTCACACAATCACTGTTTTTGCAGAGGTGCTCAGAACACAACAGCTTAGAAGCATATACCTATAAAGATGGTTTAGAAAGACACGTAAGCAAACACTAACATATTTATTAGAAAACGTTTCGGTCCTGGGACCTTGATCACTTCTAACACAGAGGTAGAAAGACATTATATATATAGGCGGAGAGTAAGATGTGACGCACGTGACCTGAGGAATGTCATAAGAACATAAGAATGGAGGAACACTGTAGAAGGCCTGCTGGCCCATGCAAGGCAGGTCCTTATCAAAACAACCTCTACCTATGAGGAGGACGGGTAGACGATGAAATCATATGACTCCTGTTGGGTTGGTGCTGCTTAAGTATCATGTATGCCAATGTTTTTGAAATTTTGTAGTTTCCAGTGTTGCGTTCTATAGTGTCGGTGACGGCGATTAGTGAGGCTTCTAGGCACCGTCGGCGTCTGAGGTCTGGTTCGGTGAGAACGAGTTGTGCCTCGTTCCAGTTCATCAAATGCCCCGTGGAGTCTCTGTGGAGGACACAGGCGTACCTTACATCGTCTCTGTTAGAGGCATTTCCATGTTCATTCAGGCGGACTGCAAGATCTCTGCCTGTCTCGCCTACGTATTTCTTGGGACAGAACCCACAGGGGATAGTGTAGACGCCTGCTGTAGAAGTTAGAGGTGTGGGGCTGCGTTTCGTAGTGAGGTCTTTGATAGATGATGTGTTTATGGTGGAAACGTTGATGTTACTCATAGCAAGTGCCCGGCGAGTATTCGTGGCAACATCGCCACATGGGAGTACTATGAACTGTTTAGGGGGCTGTTCCATGGGCAGTTTGTTGAGGATAGCTTGTGCCTTGAGTCTGCAATCTCGGATGAAGAAAGATGGGAACTGAAGACGTGTAAAGGCTTGTGTTATGTAAGTGCATTCTTCTTCTAGAAAACAAGGGCTTGAGAGCTCTTCGCATCTCCAGCCCTTGTTTTCTAGAAGAAGAATGCACTTACATAACACAAGCCTTTACACGTCTTCAGTTCCCATCTTTCTTCATCCGAGATTGCAGACTCAAGGCACAAGCTATCCTCAACAAACCGCCCATGGGACAGCCCCCTAAACAGTTCATAGTACTCCCATGTGGCGATGTTGCCACGAATACTCGCTGGGCACTTGCTATGAGTAACATCAACGTTTCCACCATAAACACATCATCTATCAAAGACCTCACTACGAAACGCAGCCCCACACCTCTAACTTCTACAGCAGGCGTCTACACTATCCCCTGTGGGTTCTGTCCCAAGAAATACGTAAGCGAGACAGGCAGAGATCTTGCAGTCCGCCTGAATGAACATCGAAATGCCTCTAACAGAGATGATGTAAGGTACGCCTGTGTCCTCCACAGACTCCACGGGGCATTTGATGAACTGGAACGAGGCACAACTCGTTCTCACCGAACCAGACCTCAGACGCCGATGGTGCCTAGAAGCCTCACTAATCGCCGTCACCGACACTATAGAACGCAACACTGGAAACTACAAAATTTCAAAAACATTGGCATACATGATACTTAAGCAGCACCAACCCAACAACACAAGAGTCACATGATTTCATCGTCTACCCGTCCTCCTCATAGGTAGAGGTTGTTTTGATAAGGACCTGCCTCGCATGGGCCAGCAGGCCTTCTACAGTGTTCCTCCATTCTTATGTTCTTATGACATTCCTCAGGTCACGTGCATCACATCTCACTCTCCGCCTATATATATAATGCCTTTCTACCTCTGTATGTTAGAAGTGATCAAGGTCCCAGGACCGAAACGTTTTCTAATAAATATGTTATAGTGTTTGCTTACGTGTCTTTCTAAACCAACTTGTCGGTATTTATTACCAAGGTTTATACCACCTATAAAGATACACAACATATCTCTCCAAACTGCTAATATCCCAAAACCCCTCCTTTAGAGTGCAGGCACTGTACTTCCCATTTCCAGGACTCAAGTCCGGCTATATAAAAACAACCAGTTTCCCTGAATCCCTTCACTAAATATTACCCTGCTCATATTCCAACAGATCGTCAGGTCCCAAATACCATTTGTCTCCATTCACTCCTATCTAACACGCTCATGCATGCTTGCTGGAAGTCCAAGCCCCTCACCCACAAAACCTCCTTTACTCCCTCCCTCCAACCTTTTCGAGGACGACCCCTACCCCGCCTTCCTTCCCCTACAGATTTATACGCTCTCCATGTCATTCTACTTTGATCCATTCTCTCTAAATGGCCAAACCACCTCAACAACCCCTCTTCTGCCCTCTGACTAATGCTTTCATTAACTCCACACCTTCTCCTAATTTCCACACTCCGAATTTTCTGCATAATATTTACACCACACATTGCCCTTAGACAGGACATCTCCACTGTCTCCAACCGGCTCCGCGCTGCTGCATTCACAACCCAAGCTTCACACCCATATAAGAGTGTTGGTAGTACTATACTTTCATACATTCCCTTCTTTGCCTCCATAGATAACGTTTTTTGTCTCCACATATACCTCAACGCACCACTCGCCTTTTTTCCCTCGTCAATTCTATGATTAACCTCATCCTTCATAAATTCGTCCGCCGACACATCAACTCCCATGTATCTTCTTCCATACTACTCCTCCCCAATTTGATATCCAATTTTATTTAAATCATTTGATAGCCTCATCACCTTACTCTTTTCTATGTTCACTTTCAACTTTCTATCTTTACACACACACACACACCCAAACTCATCCACTAACCTTTGCAATTTTTCTTTAGAATCTCCTATGAGCACAGTATCATCAGCAAAAAGTAACTGTCAATTCCCATTTTGTATTTGATTCCCCATAATTTAATCCCACCCCTCTCCCGAACACCCTAGCATTTACTTCTTACAACCCCATCTATAAATATATTAAACAACCATGGTGACATTACACATCCCTGTCTAAGACCTACTTTTACCGGGAAGTAGTCTCCCTTTCTTCTACACACCCTAACCTGAGCCTCATTATCCTCATAAAAACTCTTTACAGCATTTAGTAACTTACCACCTATTCCATATACTTGTAACATCTGCCACATTGCTCCCCTATCCACTATCATATGCATTTTCTAAATCCATAAGTGCAATAAAAACTTCCCTACCTTTATCTAAATACTGTTCACATATATGCCTCAATGTAAACTTGATCTACACATCCCCTACCCACTCTGAAACCTCCTTGCTCATCCCCAAACCTACATTCTGTCTTACCTCTAATTCTTTCAATTATAACCCTACCGTACACTTTTCCTGGTATACTTGGTAAACTTATTCCTCTATAATTTTTACAATCCCTTTTGTCCCCCTTCCCTTTATATAAAGGGACTATACATGCTCTCTGCCAATCTCTAAGTACCTTCCCCTCTTTCATACATTTATTAAACAAAAATACCAACCTCTCCAACAATATATCCCCCCTGCTTTTAACATTTCTCTCATGATCCTGTCAGCTCCAGCTGCTTTACCCACTTTCATTCTACATAATGCCTCATGCACCTCCCCCACACTCACATCCTGTTCTTCACTCCTAAAAGATGGTATACCTCCCTGTCCAGTACATGAAATTACCGCCTCCCTTTCTTTGTCGACATTTAAAAGTTCCTCAAAATATTCTCACCATCTACCCAAAACCTCCCTTTCCCCATCTACTAACTCCCCTCTCTATTATGTAATAATAATCACTCTTGGGCACACTAAATATTTAATCTGACATCAATACAGACATTTTCATTAATCCATCTATGATATTTTCTTCAAAATTATACAAGAAACATGATACATAGTACAGTATATTAACATTTTGTTTATATGCTATGGAGGTGTAGTAGCCAGGTGGAGGGAAAACATTATGTCACTCCCACTTTTGTTTAAAATTCTTGGCTTGAATTATTCATTACTTTTGTTTATGATGGCATCTAAAGGTAGTTGTTATAAACGATTAAACTCAGTGAACACAGTATGTCGATGGTAACGATATGGCTCTGGATCATATTAAGTATCGTGTAGCTGTGCAGTAGGTGTAGGTATGTAGCCCAGGCAGACTACATACCTACATTATTATTATAACTGATACGTATGTGTACCTGTACCTAAGTAAACTTACACACTGTGCTTGCATGCAGGTACACATTGAAATCACTAAGAGTGTCTTATTAGTCTTGAAGATGCCATATTAATAATGATAACAACAACACAATAATAATCACTAAGGAGCATTAAATATTGTATAAAACGTTAATATAGACATTTTGCTTAATCCATCTAAATACACCTCACAGTAGAATAAATTAACAAATATGAGATGTGGTAGCCAGGCAACTTGTAGAACTTGCGGTAGCCAGGAAACTTTAAGGACTTGTGACGAAAACCAGACGCATTCATCTGGTTTGTTTACATTATGTGTGGGTGGGGTGGAGAGGGCTGCCCTTCCTGGCTACCCATACTTCCCAACTTTACTTCATACAAATAAAACTCACCTCTCACCCTACATTAAGACTACAAATATGCACATTTTATCGCTCTAGGGAGTTTAATGTTGTAGTAGGTATAAGTGGCCAGGCAGGATACCACACCTCCCACACGACTTTCTACAAATACCTTTCACCTCTCACCCTACATTAAAACCATTAAGACTACAAATATTTTAAGGTAGTAATGTGTGCACTGTATATGCATTTTTATTGCTCAAGCGAGTGATAGTATGTGTGGGTGGGGTGGCCAGAAGGGCTACCACACCTGACTTCTTAGAGTAAATACTACACTCACCTTTTTGCCCTACATTAAGACTACAAATATTTTGAGGTAAATAATGAGTGTACTGTGTATTTTCCTTTTTAATGCCTAGTTCTATTGCTAACTTAATATATGTTAGCATAAATTGTTATCTGGCATTTATATGCATTTATAAATGGAAAAAATGGAGTTCTGCTTTCCGGCGAAGTCTGCTTTCCGGTAGTAGCCTGGAACCTAACCTGCCAAATAAGTGGGGCCCTACTGTACTTGATTTCTCATTGTTTTCTGTATGTAAATCTTTATTTAACTTGAAACAAATTTTTTTTTTTTAATGGTTAGTAGTAGGTTGGTAGACAGCAACCGCCCAGGGAGGTACTACCGTCCTGCCAAGCGAGTAAAACTGAATCCTGTAATTGTTTTGCATGATGGTAGGATTACTGGTGTCTTTTTTCTGTCTCTTAAACATCCAGGATTTCAGGTACATCTTGCTACTTCTACTTACACTTAGGTCACACTACACATACATGTACAAGAACATATATACACATCCCTCTGGGTTTTATTCTATTTTCTTTCTAGTTCTTGTTCTTGTTTATTTCCTATCTCCATGGGGAAGTGGAACAGAATTCTTCCTCTGTAAGCTATGCGTGTTGTAAGAGGCAACTAAAATGCCAGGAGCAAGGGCCTAGTAACCCCTTCTCCTGTACGAATTACTAAATTTAAAAAGGGAAACTTTCATTTTTCTTTTTGGGCCACCCTACCTTGGTGGGATACGGCCGATTTGTTTAAAAAAAAAAAATAATATTTTTGGGTGTCGAACAGATTAATTTTATTTGCATTATTTCTTAAGGGGAAAATGGTTTCGCCATTTAGCAATTTCGTCCTTCGGCAGACTCTGGAATGGATTAATTACGTAACTCGGGCGTTCACTGCATCTTGAAATCAAACTAAAAAAAAATTATTTTTGACAATTTTCCTGAGGACAGGTAAGGTCTCCCCACATCCCTGGTCTATTTCATGGGTTTTTACTACACATGCTTCAATTATTGGGATGCCCTAAACCATGACCACTCATTCCTGGTTATTTTATTATCCGAGAAATATGATAAAATTTTGATTTTTTCAAGTGATGATGAATTCACAATGGAGGGCAAGTGTAATTAAGAAAAGGCCTGGGGACTTAATGAATGGAATGCCTACATTGTTTATTTTGGACTCTTGTTTTTAACCCCTTGACTGTCACAACCCCAAATCCTGAGGTGTTTCCTGGTGTCGCAAAATCCCCCCCCCCCCCAAAAAAAAATATGAAATGATAGAGAATCTTTTCTTGACTGTAATGACACCAAAAGAACGAACGTTGATGGAAAACTGACGGAATTACACTCTCGTGAAGTTAGCGACCTCTGAAATATTTACGAATCGGCAATTTTGCCCACTTTACGCCCTATTTTCGGCTAATTCTACTGTTCCAGTCGACCAAACTCATAGCTATTTCTTTAGAACTCCATTTTTTTCTATCGCTTGAGTACAAGAAACTGCCCATTTACAGATTTCAACTACACAATAACGTGATCAGAAATTTGCAATTTGGTCAATTTCACGAAAATTAAAAAATATGACAATTTCAAAATAGGGTCCAGAATGAACAATGCAGACATTCCTGGCTCTAAAATAGCATTTTCTCTGTTCATCAGTCACATCTCCAGGCCCCTCTGATATTACTCCTGCTTTCTATTTTGAATATTTATTCTAACAAAATATAGAAGATTTACTGTTATGCAGACTACTGCAATATTATAATAATTGTACAAATATTGTCAACCCATTCATGACCGCATATTAGAATGGCTACTTCGACATTTATTGGAAAATGACATTTGTTTACTTTTGAACATCAGCAAAAATCAAACATTTTCCCTAATTTGAGCTCCATTTCAAGGTTCTTTTCATAGTAAAATCAATCAAAATCACCTCAATTTTTATAATATGTTTTACACTATCAAATGAAACCAAGAAAACGAGAATACAACCATAAATACTATACAAAAATAGACCACAAAGTCGGCAATTTAAAAAAAAAAAAAAAAAAAAAAAAAAAAAAAAAAAAAAAAAAACGGTCGGAGTCTTTCTTTCTCATTATGCACTGCGTGCTGCAGGATTTTTTTTTATATGGTGCACATTGACCACAAAGACCTATTCTCTCACATGTGGGCCTACCAGCTTTCTCCTGAATGATTTGAAGCCGCTAGAATTTATGAGCAAATGTATGTCACAAACAGTAGCTCGTAAGACGTGTATACAGTGGACCCTCCCCTCCCCGAGTTTCGTGATTAATCCATTCCAGAGAGCCTGCCAAAGGTCGAAATTCACGAAACTCAAAACTATTTTCCCCATAAGAAATAATGCAAATAAAATTAATCCGTTCCAGACACCCAAAAATATTAAAATAAATTTTTTTTTTTTTCAAATTAAATAAAGATTTACATAATGAAAACAATCAGAAATCAAGTACATGCATTTAAAATAAATAATAGTAACATTACACTTACCTTTACTGAAGACTTCTGGGTGAATGGAAGATGGGAGATGATGATAGGAGGAAGGTGTACACTATTGTTTGGAAGGAGAATCTCCTTCCATTAGGACTTTAGGTAGCAAGTCCTTATCTGGGGTTACTTTCCTTCTTTTAATGCCACTGGGAACAACTGGACTCCTGGCGCACAAAATATCTATCCAGAGGTCTTTTTCTGGCATTTCTGATTTCCCTGAAGTGGGACACAACACTGTCATTGCACATGTTGCAGATACGGCTTGTTTCAGCTTGGTCAGAGTGATACTTTTCAACAAAACTTTGCAACTCATTTTACATTCCACACATGTCCTTAATCACTGAAGAAGGCACCTCATTCACTCCCTCTCCCTCCTCCTCTGAAGCAAGTTCCTCGGCTGTGGTCTGATGCTGTTCCAGTTGAAGCTCTTGCAGTTCGTCAGTGGTTAGCTCTTCCCTGTGGTCCTCCAAGTCTTCCACATCCCCATCACTCACTTTATTTACCAAAGGGCTTGCACTAGCTTTCCTTGGGTCCATGATGACTTATTTAGCAGTTGCAAGCACAAAAAACAATGGATTATTATGAAATGTATTGTATGAACCCGCGGGGTGATGGTCACGTGTTGGTAAACAATGGCACACTGAGTGTGAATGGGGTGGGAGACTGGCTTTGTGTGCGTGTTGACGGGCGGACGGGTACCGGACGGTTGCCGAAACACGAGTTTTTTCACGAAACTCAAGGCCAAATTTAAAAAAAAAAAAAAAAAAAAAAAAAAAAACGCCAAAGGTCGAATTTCGCGAAAGTCGAGGCTGCCGAAACTCGGGGGTCCACTGTATATGACCAAAACACTCAAAGGGTTAAACTGGTTTTTTTTTAAATTTTCTGTAAAAGTGGCTAAATTTCCCACATTTTTGTGCACAGTAAATAGTAGTTCTGATAGTTGAATGGGAGGTTTCTTGTGCTTAACTGAGGGTCCCAACAATGAAAGTTAAATAAACCAATCACGTAATTCTTTGCATTACACTAAAGAAAATTCTTAATTTTTTTATTATTATCAACTTGTTACATTTTATCTTATTACTGACAGCAAACAATACTGTATTAACCCTTCCACTGTCACAACCCCAAATCCTGAAGTGTGTGTGTTGCAAAATATTCGGGAAAAAAAAAAAAAAAAAGATATTCTCACAAAAATACATAACGATGTCCCCAAAACATCCTACTCACTTTGTATTACTCTCTAATCTACCTATACTTCCCCTATGATAGCTGTGTGGGGATGAACAACACCTAGTCACCTTAAACCTGTTGTTACTCAGCAAAAATAAGCTCAGAATAATCAATAATTCAGGCTCCAGGCAACACACACACACACTCCCCCTTAATCAAAAGTTTTAGTTTGCTTAATATATAAAATATTCACACTTTCTACTGTGAAGGCTATGTCTGCAGGACACTCAATTTAAACATTAATCCAGAGCTTAAATTCTGTGCGTAGAGCTACAACATAAAACATGGACAACACAAGGAACAAATATCACTGACATTCCATGTGTATGTCTCAACCTGTTCAAAAACTCCATCCAAATAAAAGCCCAAAAATTTAGAACTCGCTGCCTGAAAATGAAAAAATTTCCCTGTCTACCAACATTTTTACTAATATTGTTAAAAACCAGTTAAAAAATCTCACATAAATGCAATATACATTAACTGTAAACTGTCATGCTGTTAATTCATCACCTCTTCAATCACTCCATAAAATGCATATCACTGAACCAATGTAAATACTACGATGTACTAATTGTTTTGTAATTGACCATTTGTCATTCACAACCTATTTCACTGTACATACTTGTGACAGCAGTGAACTACATAAGTTGTCTCAAATACCATACTAGGTCTAGATTTAATTAGTATTTAAGCCCTATTACTGATTAGTTTGTCTGAACTGCACTGCATAATAGTGGCTTTCTTTGGTGCCTACTTTTGTATCAAATTCTGCATCAAAATATTTATGTCTACTATAATCTTTGTAAGGACCATGAGAAAAAACTTAAATTTTGAAATTTTAAATAAAGACTAGACCAAATAGTTCTCTTCCCAACACTTAGTTCTCCACAGGAATGACTGGGTTCCTGGGTCCCACGTTTCATTACAAGAGATTTCCTGTAATGATTTTTTTTTTAAATCGAGTATGATTGCAAGTATCAGAATTCTTGAGGCTAACAGGGTGATGTGTTAAAGCCAATCCCTTCTACAAGACTCTTCATTAATGCTTTAAATTTTTTTTTTTAAACATGCCTTAAACAAAGGTGCCTTAGTGCAAGGCACTTCAAAGTTTCTGCTTCAAAACATTCAGCTACTGCTTTCATAATTTTGGGTACTGGTGGTAGGATTTCTTTAAGTGGTTCATAGAACCCAATCACATAAAATACAGGTATCAAGTATGAAAACCTACTTTCTGTGAAGGATTTCAAGAACCATGGTATCCACCCCACCCACATGTCAGCTGTTCCTCATCAGGCTGTATCAAGTGTATAGGGTCTGTGAAATGAGTGATACAGACAAAAAATGGGAGCTCAGGTATGAGGAAGGCAATTTACTGGGCAAATTTATCATTACTAAATATTATGGAGGTTACACTAACAGGTCACTATAGGAGTCGGTGATTTTTTGCAGCCATTCACAAAGTAGTCTTGTATAGTAATTCAAAACATTATATTACTGAGGTATTGTATATCTTATTTTAATCAATATTAAAAGATTTTTTATTTTATTTTCTTCCAATTTCTTGTGGTTGTGGTGGAAGAAGGTGGGGGGTAGAAAAGTGGCCAGGCTTGCTAGGAGCAGCCATGAAGTGTGCTTGACTGTTTATATTTAAAGTGGTTGTTCAATTATGCTTTTAATTCTCCTCTTCTTGTAGTTTTTAAATATTTTTCCCATCTCTTATGCTAGATGACAAATGTGCCTATCTTATTACCCATCATCTATTAGGGGGAAGTTAGGTTGAATTTCGTGGCTGATAAATAAAGTTGGTCAAACAAGCCAAACTAGTGCATTTAATCCTTTGTACTCTTACATGCAAGGAAATTAATGTTCTGTGCAAATTTTTAATCTTGCATGAAAACTCACTTAGCAATGTGACATTCCACTGTTAAATTTATATCATAGAATTCAGTACAGCTTACTCCTCCACAGCCTAAGGTTGTATGCAACATCAATGAAATGTGTCAATTTTGTGATATGTACTTTTTTCATCAGTTATTACTCTGAAGAATTTAAGCTTGACTTTTGGCTTGCTTGACTAAACAATGCTAGCCAAATTAAATAAAGTCAGAAAGTTTGGCAACAAATACATATCAATATACAGTATATATACATACTGTGTGTATATATATATAAACAAACATATACATACACACTGTACTGATATGGTAAGAAAGATGTATAGCTGTGTCAGCATATATTGTTCTGGAGCAGCCCATATATAAAAATATAACATGAATATATATTTTCAGGTCAACAAAATACTGATGCAAGGTTCTTTGTCTCTCTTCAGCACTGGTGTGGACAAGTGTAAGAATGTGCATGATGTATTTGTATATACAAGGCATACAGGTATGCGTGTTACCATATGTATAGTGGCAGGAATAGTGGGGACTGACTGTTTAAATGTGTTATTTTAGTACAGGGGTTGAGTGCGTATCAGGTTTAGTTTTTGTGCGTTGTGTGCAGAGATGTGTGTATAATGAGGGTATACACTCCATGCTGTGGTGAGCTTGTGGTCATGTCAACAACACAGGTCATGGAAGGGTCATAAAGGCCCCCAAGCTAAAGTTACAGACAGCAGCATTAGACGAGAAGCATTCAGAAGCAGGTGTAAGGTACGAAGAAAATATCAATAAATACCCGTCTCTCCTGTTGAAGTGCGACAAAACATATAAACGTAATATTTAGTACAATATTTCAACTTTATCTACCATTAGCTACAACATTAAAATTCTCTGAACTACAAAAAACTATACTCTATAGACATCCTATGAAATTCTTACATTAAAAGCTCGCCTTAAAGCATCATGACTACGGATGTCTCTATTTTACTTTTCCGATACATTAACTGAACTTAGACAAACACACAGATTCTTTACCTTAAGTTCGGTTTTAGAATCCAAATGAACATCTTCAAAACAAAGGGTAACTGAGGAGGCAAAAATTAGGATAAGGACAATCCACTCAAAGTAGGGGCTGTCAACCACATAAAGGCAGCCTTGTCGCACATGGTACCACTTCTTGTAGGAGTTTGTCTGTGTACAACGGCTACAACACTGTAATCTGAAAGAGGAGTACTAATTTTGATGACAGCATGTTAGATAACATGAAAGACAAAGCAATATAGGAGTGAATGTTTAACAGTTCCAAGAATGATTGACAGCAAGAATGATTTTAAAAATCAACACGGCTCCAAAGGAAAATACATTAAGGGTCCTAGCAAATGATGCCTCTGACATTTTTTATAAATATTTTTCTTTGTTTTGGCTTTATCAAATATAAATATTTTGTGTATATTATTTGGTACAATTGTGGCAAGTTCCTATATGGTTGGTACTAGGGATGTGCCAAGATGTCCATATCAGTGGTATCGGCTGATTCTGATGGTACTGGTATCAGCCTAAAATTGAATGTCAGTATCAAATACAGCGGTATCTTGAGTTTTGTACCGCTCCCAACTCGAACAATTTTTTAAGTATTATTGTAAGTAGTACTTTCCTAAGTGTATTTTTAGGTGTCTGAAATGGACTAATCTAATTTACATTATTCCTTATGGGAACAAATTCATTCAGTAAAGGCACTTGAACAGCCTTCTGGAACAAATTATGTACGGAACTCTGGGTACCACTGTAATCTGTTAGGGCATCAGTAGGCATTGGCTAATTCTTGTGGTATTGGTATTGGCCTAAAACTGTACATCAGTACCTGCAAATTATTAGTATTGTCCCATTGATAGTTGGTACAATTTGGAAAGGAAATGTGGCTTGTATTATGTTTTTGATATGCACAGTGTGTAGGGAAATATACCTAGCTACACCAACTTGGCCTAGCAGGCCTACATTAAGCCTCTTCAAACTTTTCAAATGTTTAAACCCTTTCAGGGTTCAGAGGCCAAATTTCAAAGTGTGCACCAGGGTCCAAGAATTTTAAAAAGATAATTGCTATTTTTTCATGAAATGGCGGAGAATCTTTTTCTGAAGGTAATAAAACAAAAAGTACGAAATTTGATGGAAAACTGACGAAATTATGCTCTCGCGAATTTTGATGTGTCAGCGATATTTACGAATTGGTGATTTTGCCGACTTTGACTCCCATTTTAGGGCAATTACAGTATTCCAGTCAACCAAATTCTTAGTTATTTCACTAGTATTACTTCTATTTTATCGACTGAGCACAAGAAATCGCCAAGTCAACTGTTTCAACAAAATAAAGTGACCGGAAATTGGTAATTTGGCCAATTTAATGCAAAGTTCAAAATATTCCAATTTCAAAATAGGGTCCAGAATAAACAATGCAGGCATTCCTGGCACTAAACTAACATTTCCTCTGTTCATTAGTTACGTTTTCAGGCTTTACAAATGAATTCCATTTTGATTTTTTATTCACAAAATGAATTTTTATTCAAACCAAAAAATAGAAGATTTACTGTTATGCAATACTGTAATAACTGTATAACTAATATCACCACATTTGTGAATGTATATTAGACCCACCAGCTGTCATGTATTAGACTTTTGAGGTCATTTGTTTACTCTTAAACATCGGCAAAAATTTAACATCTACTTTGAGCTCAGTTTCAAGCCATTTCCAATACTAAAACCAATCAAAATCATCTCTATTTCTGTAGTATATCTTCCATTCTATCAAATGAGACCAAGAAATTGCAAATACAACTATAAAAAACATACGAAAAAACACTGCAAAGTGGCTGTTTTAATAGAAAATTACGGTCTCAGTTTTTTTCTCTCATTATGCACTGTGTGCTGCAGGATTTGTTTTATGTGGTGCACACATACCACACAGATGTATTCTGTCATATCTAGGCCCAAATTTACTGCTCACAGCTTATTAGAGTGAGTTGAGCTCATGGCTTAGATCTAAGGTTTGGACCCTGAACGTAAAGCCGTAGATCTATGGTACGGACCCTGAAAGGGTTAAGTAACAACTAACAGGACATTAGGCATGTTTTATTATAGAGTTTTTACCTGTAGAATATAAAAAATTACTTGCAAATTTGGAAGTGTCTGAACTGTAACTATTTTCCACATTTCCTTCATTTCACATAACCTTAATTTGCACAAGGTACTAATTTTTAGGAATGTATCTCAAGGTTGAGAAGGTTTACTCTGTGTACCCAGTGAGTTGTACATACGGGGACAGGCTCAGCTTCTCTTTCTGTGTCTGCATTTGCCTATATATGATTGCATAGGTCAAGTCCTAGCTCCTGGTCCTGGTCCACAATGTTCAGATTTCCAAATTTACTCCTTCCTAGCCTCATGGGCCCTATCATAACTGCTCTTTAAAACTATGTATGGAGAAAGCCTCTGCTACTTCTTTGAGATCATTTCACTTCTCAACCACTGAGTCTGAAGAAATACTTTCTGACATCCCTGTGACTCATTTGTGTTTAACTTACAGTTGTGTTCCTGTGTCCCTGTCTACTCTATCAATTCCTCTAAGTATTTTGCACCTTACCATATCTCCCCTGATTATAAATTACAGGTTCAAACACCACCAGTTCTGTAATTTGTTTGCAACTGTATTATTATAATTTCATGAGTCGCTCCCATGGTTCTTCTATCTTGCACTGTTGCTTAATCCAATTGTTAGTCTCCCCTCGTAGCTCATGCCCCTTGGCTCTGGAATAAGCCTTGTTCCATGCTTCTGTACTTTCTCCAGTTCTTTCAACATGCTTTTTCAGGTGTGGGTTTCATACTGGTGCCACACACTCCAAGATGGGCTTGATGTAATACAGAGGGCCCAGAATGACTTAGTCGAGATTCCTAAAGGCTAATCTTTAATTTACCAGACAAGTTGAAACATAAAAATAAAATATAATTTTATTTCTTATGCATTATACAAAAAAGTTACAGTAGTTACACAGTCCAAGTGATTGTGTTTAGAAATTGATCTTGGTATAACAAATAATTTGGTGCAATTGTAGGCTCAGAAGAAGGCCCCTAATTATGTGATGCATTTCAAGACTAATCATAAGGCTTACATACTATTTCAATCTAGACTTAGTATATTATTAATGATATTGAGTATCAGTGCCTCTGACATAATGTGTTGGACTTAACCTGTTAAGAAACTATGCAGATAAGACAAATACAAAACTATCAGTAGCTGCAAAAGTTCCTTAACTTCCAATTGCTTCAGAACTCTATTAAAAAATACTTCTTTAATATGAAATGATTACTGCATTGACTGTTAATATCAACAATATTTGGGAGTTCAGTTTAGACTGCTTTCTCTTCATATTTACATGTTTTATTAAACTTAGCATTCAAGTAATCAAACTTTAATTATGCTCTATAAGGTCATTTAAGTCCCAGTTATAAGGACTGATCTTAGTATGCCACTCACTTTTTTTTATTATTTCCATCTGTAGCCTTTCTTGAGGCATTATTGCTATTAGGCACAATGTTAGCCAGCAACACTTTCAAGAAACAACTGACCACATGAAGCCAGCAATGCTGGCATAGGAGAACAATTTTTTTTTTTTTTTTTTTTTCCCAACAAGTCGGCCGTCTCCCACCGAGGCAGGGTGACCCAAAACAGAAAGAAAATCCCCAAAAAGAAAATACTTTCATCATCATTCAACACTTTCACCACACTCACACATTATCACTGCTTTTGCGGAGGTGCTCAGAATACAACAGTTTAGAAGCATATACGTATAAAAATACACAACATATCCCTCCAAACTGCCAATATCCCAAAACCCCTCCTTTAAAGTGCAGGCATTGTACTTCCTATTTCCAGGACTCAAGTCCGACTATATGAAAATAACCGGTTTCCCTGAATCCCTTCACTAAATATTACCCTGCTCACACTCCAACAGATCGTCAGGTCCCAAGTATCATTCGTCTCCATTCACTCCTATCTAACATGCTCATGCACGCTTGCTGGAAGTCCAAGCCCCTCGCCCACAAAACCTCCTTTACCCCCTCTTTCGAGGATGACCCCTACCCCTCCTTCCTTCCCCTATAGATTTATATGCTTTCCATGTCATTCTACTTTGATCCATTCTCTCTAAATGACCAAACCACCTCAACAACCCCTCTTCTGCCCTCTGACTAATGCTTTTATTAACTCCACACCTTCTCCTAATTTCCACACTCCAAATTTTCTGCATAATATTTACACCACACATTGCCCTTAGACAGGACATCTCCACTGCCTCCAACCGTCTCCTCGCTGCTGCATTTACCACCCAAGCTTCACATCCATATAAGTGTTGGTACTACTATACTTTCATACATTCCCTTCTTTGCCTCCATAGATAACGTTTTTTGACTCCACATATACCTCAACGCAACACTCACTATTTTTCCCTCATCAATTCTATGATTAACCTCATCCTTCATAAATCCATCCGCCGACACGTCAACTCCCAAGTATCTGAAAACATTCACTTCTTCCATACTCCTCCTCCCCAATTTGATATCCAATTTTTCTTTATCTAAATCATTTGATACCCTCATCACCTTACTCTTTTCTATGTTCACTTTCAACATATTTATATTAAAAATAATAGTGTAAATAACTGAAAACTTATCAGTGTCAATATGAATGATTTTTTTTCTTAAATTACTATACAAACAATATTAAATATTTAGCCTTTATTTGACAGAAATAACAAAATGAATAATATCAAACCTGAATAAGAGAACAAATGAACACACCCCCACACCACTTAATTTATTTCGCTCACTTTTAATTTATTTTTGCCCAAACAAAGGAGAACTACGTATACAACACTACTATTTACCGCAACACCATGCACGGATCAGGCCGCAGGGGCATTGACTCCCAGAACACCTTCCAGGTATGCATGTTTTTCTATAGAGATAGCACCCTAAATTCAAGGGCTTTTATTCATTTAGAATCTAGACTACCAGTAATTCAACATTACATCTGTATAATAAAGTTTGTTTCAGGATTTAGCTTCAGAGGACTTATCAGCTTAAATCTCACTAATAAAACAATATTTATAAGAAAATATGATTAAAAAAAAAGGAGAAAAATTTAAGAAAGTGAAAGCCAATGAGTATTTTGAACTCTTATGGTTGGTTTTCAATTTAGGAGTTGAACATCAAGCCCCCAAAAATGAGGCTTGGATAATGGGAGGCAATAAGTTCAGTGCAAACAAGGAAAAACCTGGTCCAATTACTTGTATCACAATTCTCTCACTAGCATCAATGTACCTCTCTTGAGGGGCATCCATTGGTAAAAATGTGTGATAACTGAATTCTATAAATTAAAATCCTGCAAACTATATAGGATTTCGCAAGGGAAAATACATAACCATATTTCATGAAAATAATAATTGTTAAAAACTAGAATATTAATGTACTGAATTTAAATTATAAAAAAAAATAACTGATAGTAATAAACAATTTTATTTCAAAAGCACATTTAAAAGGTCTAATGTAATCAAGTTATTTATGAAGGGCTAATTGATAAGCACAATTCTACACACAAAACAAAATGGAATTCATTTATTATAGTAAAGCTTAATGAATCTCTGAAATCTCACTTGTTAAAAAACTGTTTGGGAAAACAGTCTGCAGGTTCCTTGGCTATAATTTCTGTCCTCTTGAATCTTGGGTCCTCATCATCTTTAACCCCTCCAGTGATAGTATCCACATAGCTAACAACAGCACTCCAACTCTGAGTCTTGTTCAGCACATTTGGAATATCCTTCTTCACCGTCTAAGTAAAAAAAAGTAATTCTGTAATCCTATGAAACTAAAAGACAAAAAATACTATGCAATATAAGCTACAACAAACGTACAATTTCCTCGGCAAAGAGTAATGGCAAGGTTCTTCCTCACATAATACATTAGTTAAATAAGCAAAATGCTAATATACAAAATTTAGCACAAGATTTGTACACAATTACAGTACTGGCATTCTATAAAAGATGCCAAAACCATTGTTTTATCCAGCAAATTAAAGCTGTGTAAGACTACAGTACTATAATGCTTGATAATCAAAGTAGTCACCCCCACTGAATGTCAGTTTGGTCAAATTAAATTTGTAATATAAAAAAGATACATTAGAAAACACACAGTTTGCCCTCTATGTCAAATGGTGTAGCAGTGTGCACAAACATAGCCGAGATCTGTGCTCTCCCATGACTGACATTAGCATTATAGTCCTGGGAGAGCGTTAAACCATTAGGGGATCATACAGTGGCTAGGAAATAGGTGGTAATTAAGTTTGTTTCAAGGAAGAGGACCATAGCTTCAATTTGCTACTATAGTTCAAGTGGACTTATTTCCTTGGATATTGTTCTGATCTCATTAAAATTTAAATTAAAAATAAAGTGGGGAAAAAGAGGGGTCTGGAGATGGAGAAAAAATCAAACCTTCACAAATTAAGCATTCAATGGTAAATTTTACATTATAAATTTATGCAGCAGCATTTACTGAAGTACCATTCCAATGACTAAAGCTTAAATTTTTTAGAAGAGCCAGCCTAAAATCATACGTTTCTGTTACCTGATTAATCCATCAAGCATTTTTCAAAATATTTTATAATAAATTTAAATTTTGCATGGCTAATGGTTAGCAGAAAATATGACTAATGGTTTTAAAACTGAAATTCAATAAGAAATTAACATTCAAAGAATACTAGAGATTATATTGGTGAGAAAGTTAAAAGATAGACTAAAACATTTTACATAGTTATCCTACCAGGAAAAATGATAACTGAGTATTGGGAAGGAATCGAGGGGGTTCAGGGAAGGTTCAAGGTAAGTATTATGTTAATTACTCATACACAACTGTCATATATACAACACATCAATAATATGATTTTAAAATAAGAAATATACCAAATTTGTTTTGCATGTACACATCTCTGATTAAACAAGTCTATGGAGAAACTCAACTAGATTAGCATAAAATTAATACCAGTTTTGGTGAGAAGAATTAGTGTCATTAAACAGGGGTGACCAGTATTTAAAATGATGACAATGAAATCATGCACCATTCAAAGGGACTTAATGTAAACATGTTTTGCATCTTTGCCATGCATTGTCTTCAAATCTACCGAAGAAGCCAGAAGCTGGAACTCTAAAGCTAAGACTCAAGTAAGCATGTAATTATATTATATAATTAATTTCATTAATTGGAGCAAGTGTAGATACAATAAAAAAGTAATTATGGCAATGAGTTAGTAAATATAGATGGTTATATTTTAATTTCTGCTTGTTAATCCTACAGTTATGGTTAATATAATAAACCAACTTTCACTAGTGACTTCATATTGGTGGGAAGAAACAAAATTTTTGTGCCTAGATGTCCTAGATGATGACCATAATAATGCAAGTTTGTGACATGTTTATCCAGCACTTTAAAGCCTCATCACACCCTGATATACCTTTGAAGAGTTTCGAGAGAGTATCTACTCTCAGAGCCTGGCCATGGGCTAGGCTCGTCTGGTGCTTGCCTGGTCAACCAGGCTATTGCTGTTGGAGGCCCGCTGTCCTACATATCCATCACAGCCTGGTTGATCTGGCACCCAGTGAAGATACTTGTCCAGTTTCCTCTTGAAGACTTTTACACTTGTTCCAGCCATGTTTCTGATATCTTCTGGTAAGATGTTGAATAGTCTGGGACCCCGGATGTTGATAGTGTTCCCTTATTGTCTCCGCCGCACCCCTGCTCCTCACTGGGTTTATTTTACACTTCCTCCCATATCTCTCACTCCAGTACGTTATTATGGCAGTGTGCAGATTTGGGACCAAGCCCTCGAGTATTTTCCAGGTATATATTATCATGCATCTCTCTCTCCTCCGCTCCAATGAATACATGTTCAAGACTTGCAGGCGTTCCCAGTAGTTTAGGTGCTTTACAGGCTCAATGTGAGCCATAAACAATCCCTGTATTTGTTCCAGTTCCGATATTTCTCCTGCTTTGAACGGGGCCATCAGCATTGAGCAATATTCTAAGTGAGGGAGCACTAGCAATTTGAAGTGTCACCATCGGCATTATTTCCCTTGTTTTGAAAGTTCTCAATACCCACCCCGTCATCTTCCTGGCTGTCGTGATCTTTGTCCTGTTATGGTCTTTAAAAGAAAGGTCCACTGACATGATTATTCCCAGGACTTTTAAGTGTTCCTTGTGTTCTATTTGGTGACCTTCTCAAGTTCTGTATATAGTGTTCCTTTGAGTTCTTCATTCTTTCCATACCTAAGCAGCTGGAACTCATCACCATTGAACATCATCATGTTCTCCACTGCCCAATGGAAAACTGTTTATGTCTTCCAGTACTTTTTCAGTGTCCTCTACCATTGTGACTTTCATGCTGATTTTAGTGTCATTTGCAAATGATACAAAAGTGTGCTGGGTGCTTTTGTCTGTCCGCTATGAGGATGAGAAACAGCAGAGGTGCCAGGACAGTGCTTGGGGCACCGAGCTTTTGATCTCGCTGATGCTGGATCTTGCCCTGTTCACTACTACTACTTTCTGTGCTGTGTGTGTTAGGAAACACAAAATCCATCTGCCTACCTTCCCCATAATGCCCATGGCCTTCATTTTGTGTGCTACCACTCCATGATCGCATTTGTCAAATGCCTTTGCAAAATCTGTATAAATCACATCTGCGTTTTGGAAAGTGAATGAAAACGTGTTTGAATGGCAGTATGGGGTCACAGTGCCTTTATACAAAGGAACTATGCATGCTCTCTGCAAATCCCTAGGTACCTTACCCTCTTCCATACATTTATTAAATAATAGCACCAACCACTCCAAAACTATCCCCTACTATATCTACTACTGTGACTGCCCACTAGTATATACAAAATTAAAAAAATTAATCATTCAATAAAAAACTAGTTTATTTTGAGGCCCTTTGAAGAGTTAACCAATTAAAATGATGATATATCAGCTATAAAAAAAAGTTTATATGTAATCACTTTTTTTACAAAAATCTAAAATCAGGGTTAGATTTTCAGTAGCTATCTCAATGAATGCATCAACACTAGGTTCCTGTCATTGTTCTCAGTTGCCATGGTTCTCTTTCTCAAACTTTAAACATGAAGTACAAGGACTTTCACGGGACACTTATTTTGGATTATGCTACTTATGCCTGCATCTAATAGTAATTGCACTCTCAGCAGCATTCCACAATCTATTCCCATACACAGAAAGTTAGGCACGATCATTAGCTTGTCCCTTTCTATGAATGAAGCAGCTCTGAAGCATATTAAAAGCATGGTTACTGCATCAGTAAACTAAAAATGAAATTAAAAAAAGTACAATACTTCATCAGAAGTTCCAGATTTCTTGTTTTGACTCTTCTTTTTTTCCTTAGAGTTCCTCACAGCCTGAAGAAAAAAAAACTTGGCTAAAATCTTTTTTTTTTTTTTCACTAAGATTGTAGAACCTAAGGGCCCAGTATCAAATTATACTTTGAATTTACTGCAGTCTGCAATGTACTGTACACATTTTGGTGTAATAAATAATATAGCAGTTTACAAAAGTGACAGTAGTTTTAACAGCAGAAGTACTTCCCATGATTATCACAAACACCTTCTTGTCTGCATATGTATGCTGATTCAGAATTTATGCTGTTATTTTAGACAATTAAAATGGTCATAAGGGATTAATATTTATTAACTGTTTTGGTGCATTACCTTGTTTTGAATATCAAATGCAAAATTTCAGACTTAAGTCTAGTAGTCAGTGAGAAAATTCTAGTCAATAATCTAATAAAAATTACATAACTACTATACTGGTATATTTTAACTCAATGCCCTTTTTTAATTAAAGTTTGCAGTGCATTAGTTCTTGAGCTGCATAATGCAGCTCAAGAACTTCTCAGCCCTATTTTAATTCTTCTGCTAGTATTACGGGTCAGGCCTGAAAGGCAGGGAAGGAAAAGGGGAAGGTTGATGGCACATTAATGTTAAATGAGGAACAAAGACAAGCTGAATTAATGAGACAGTGCTAAAGATGTTCCAGTACCAATTTTTTTTACAGCATGACATTTTATTTTAATTAAAATATGGAGATAATCACCAACAAAAACTATTTATATCTTATTCTGCTTAATAGTCATGCACGTGTACTTACCTGGATACCTGGGTATACCTGGACTTGTTTAACTGTACAAGATAGGAAAACTGTGTGGAAGACATCAAGCTTCATTTCCCGAGTCTGCCTCTTGACCATCAAATGGCCAGAATGCCTCAAAACCCTATTTTTGTACATGCCTATATTATTATTTTATTATCACACTGGCCGAATCCCACCAAGGCAGGGTGGCCCGAAAAAGAAAAACTTTCACCATCATTCACTCCATCACTGTCTTGCCAGAAGGGTGCTTTACACTACAGTTTTTAAACTGCAACATAACACCCCTCCTTCAGAGTGCAGGCACTGTACTTCCCATCTCCAGGACTCAAGTCCGGCCTGCCGGTTTCCCTGAACCCTTTCATAAATGTTACTTTGCTCACACATGCCTATATGTACCCTTATTTACGTGGTTTCAGGGGTTGAATTTCAGCTACTGGCCCCCATCTCTCCAATGGCTATTAGTGGGTCCCCCTCTCCTAGTTTTATGAATCCTTCATACCTATTCTTAAAGGTATGTATAGATCATGCCTTTCCCACTTTACCATATAGGTATTTCCACTTCTTGACCACTCTGAGGTTAAAGAAATATGCATGTATATCTGAAAATCCCCAAGACTGTCCCTGTCCACTATCAGTACTGTATTTTGTATGTCATTATGTTACCTTGGTTCCTGTCCTCTAGTCTTGATACAAACCTTTGCACTTTCAGCATCTTCTTGACCTACCGTATCAGGTATGGGTTTCATACTGGTGCCACTGACTCAAAGATGGACATGATATGCTGTACATGTGTCATGAATGACTCCTTGTCAAGTTCCTAAAAGCTCACCTTTCATTTGTCAAATGAATGTTTGCTGCAGAGATTAATCACTTGATGCTCGCCTCAAGTAATGTGCTCAGTGATATGCTCACCCTGAACTTTCTCTTTCTGGGAGAATTGCAGCCTGTCCCCAGAGCCTGTACTCCTGCATTTCTTCTTTCAACAAACCGGCCGTATCCCACTGACGCAGGGTGGCTCAAAAGAAAAACAAAAGTTTCTCCAATTTAACTTTAGTAATGTATACTGGAGAAGTGGTTACTAGCCCCTTGCTCCCCGCATGTTAGTCGCCTCTTACGACACGCATGGCTTATGGAGGAAGAATTCTGTTCCACTTCTCTGGGGGTTAAATCCTAATTGTCACTTGTGAGATCCATCCTGCAGCTTCTCCATTCTCTGGGTCAGTTTTTAATGATTCTGAAGAGCCAGTGAAATTCATAAGAAATACAATAACTTACCTGGACAAAAAAAAATTGCTGCAAGTTCAATGACCAATCACTATTCATTGTTATCCCTTCAACAATCGACATCTTGAGTCTCTACTCAAGGTGGAAGGTTTGGTTGGTGACCATAAGGAAACTGCTTAGCGAGTTTATTTGCTATTGATGGTTTTACGATGGATAATGTGTAGGAACGTCGAGTTTTTTCTAGTTATTGAATGGAAAGCTAAATTTTGAAGCACTTAAAGCTGTAATATGATCAAAAGTGAGATAACCCATACACTGGAGGGCAATCATTGCCCAGATCAACAAAGACAATGCTTTTCCTTCTTCAAAGGAAATGTATTAGTTATCTTAAGGTATCTACTTTTACTACTCTTATTTTGGAACACTTTTAGAACTAGATACATGTTCTTTAACCTTAAATACTTTTATTTATTTTTGTTACAGTATCATACCAGCTGGTCACTTTTTTGCACCACTGAGTTTGAATTACCTAGACCAATATATTTTCAGCTACTGAGAGACACTCTGGAATATTCTAATGATTAGTTCCCATCATATTAAGCAAGACAAATATACTCCCTCATATCTCTGTTGCATTGGTGCAATATGTGCATCCCATTCTTAGTATTAAAAAACTATTGCAAATTACTGAAAAGCACACAATTCTAACCCTCACAATGGCGTTCTCATACATAACTGTCAAACTGTAGCTGACTTTCTATATCAGACTGTTTTGCTTTCGTACCCATCAAGATACGCAGAATTTGCTCCGGCACCTAGACTTACCGGGAACATAATGTATAGTCTCTCACCTGCCAGTGCTTCCCTTTAGGTCCCCCATTAGGTTCTCCATGAGCATCTTTGGCTTGTGGATCGAAGCTCACTTCCTGAAAACCGTCAATATCCTTAGAGCTTGACCGGTGTAGGTCACTGAAGCTCATCTGAGGAGGTAATGCTAATATTAAGCAAATTCCTTCTGCTGGTGGACTGCAATTGTTAGGTGGAAGAAATTGTGAGAAGGAAAGGTATACTGCATCAAAGAATACTTCAGTGCAGCATTTGCAGGGAGGAGGTTTTACATACTCTGATCAGTTGGCAAAAGTACAAAGGTGCAAAAATGTAATAAATGCTAATAATGATTTTAAAGCATGCAAAAAATATATTATTCGTATGTAAGAATAAATATTCTAGGTAGAACTATTGTAAAGCCATAATGCTTTGCTAATTAAACAACTTTTAAAAAGTGAAAAAATTAAGGTAATATATTGCATTCAAAATCTGTAAAAAAGTTTTTGTAAGAACTTCATGCATTCTAGTCAGAATAAATAATTAGCTTATACAATGAATGAAAAATTTTAGTATCAAAGTTCTTAGCAAATTTGTATCTAATGCATATTTACTTACCTGTATATCCATAAGCAACCAGATTTAGCTTTTTTCATAATCCAGCATATTTTATATATACTGTGTGTTACATGACTAAAGAAATAGTACCATCTATCTAATTGCCATTTATATATGTAAAGAACACTACCACACACTTCTTGTGCTAAGCTTCCAGTAATTAAAAAATAATTCCCTTTATTGATTCACCTGTTATCAATGACTATTACTGTATTTAACACAGCTTTTTAACAAGGCAATGTAACCCAAGTGTACCCGTGGGCTTGACCAGATGATGGTGAAAACAGTGGTCAACCTCACAGGCTGGCTACAACACCACAGGTCATTCGACTAAATGCATATTAACTCGGAACAATTTTTTTCCTTCCATGCTTGAAAGGTGGTTACTGAGATAGTGTGAGAATGAATTCATAAGATCTTAGCAATGTCTGAAATATTCAGTTAAGTCAATTCATGGCAGTAGATGCAAAATTCCCCCAATGAAAAGCAATGGTGTCACAAGTACACAGAGACAACACAATAAGTTCCTGAACCTGTATTTCCTGGAACGCAGGTGGGAGAGATACATGATTATATACACCTGGAAAATCCTAGAGGGACTAGTACCGAACTTGCACACGAAAATCACTCACTACGAAAGCAAAAGACTTGGCAGACGATGCAACATCCCCCCAATGAAAAGCAGGGGCGTCACTAGCACGTTAAGAGACCATACAATAAGTGTCAGGGGCCCGAGACTGTTCAACTGCCTCCCAGCATACATAAAGGGGATTACCAACAGACCCCTGGCAGTCTTCAAGCTGGCACTGGACAAGCACCTAAAGTCGGTTCCTGATCAGCCGGGCTGTGGCTCGTACGTTGGTTTGCGTGCAGCCAGCAGTAACAGCCTGGTTGATCAGGCTCTGATCCACCAGGAGGCCTGGTCACAGACCGGGCCACGGGGGCGTTGACCCCCGGAACTCTCTCCAGGTAAACTCCAGGTAAGTGTCAGGGGCCCAAGATTGTTCAATGCCTCCCAGCATATATAAGGGGGATTACCAAGAGACCCCTAGCTGTCTTCAAGAAGGCACTGAACAGGCACCTAAAGTCAGTACCTGACCAGCTGGCTATGGTTTGTATGTCAGTTTGTGCACGGCAAGCAGTAACAGCCTGGTTGATCAGACCCTGATCCACCACGAGGCCTGGTCACAGACTGGGCCATGGGGCGGTGACCCCCAAAACCCTCCCCAGGTACATTGGAGAGGTATATGCTTAAATATATACAACTACACTATGTAGTTTGCCTAATTTCCTGAATCTTCATTTTTTTTTTTTTTTTTTTTTTTTTTCAACAAGTCGGCCGTCTCCCACCGAGGCAGGTATTCCTTTTGCTTTAAGTTGAAAATATAAATTATTTCTTTCCAAACCTGGTAACTAAACAGAACTGCAAATGTAAAATCATGACTTCACCACAGACATCCTAATCTTGATGGGATACAATAAGATTTTGCTTCCCCATACTTGCCTCTCCCTGGACTAATAAATACTTTAGTCTTTGGAACATGTTTAACTTGGTCTGACTTTGTCTCTTCACTTTCTAATGACTGAATTTTTAACTTTCCTCCATTTTCTCTTTATCATGGCTTTATAATGGTTCAGAACTGGTAAACTTTACCCAATTTTCATTTTCAGTTTATAGGTAGGTTGTAAATTTTTTCAGCCATGATGATACAGTGATATTCTTAATAAGTTTATTTGTCCTAAGAGTAAGACAGGGAAAAAAAAAAACTAACATACAAGACTTCTTGGAATTCACATGATTCATAACAAAAATTGCAGGAGGAATACTGTTTACCTGGACTTTATCTGGAGAGAGTTCTGGGGGTCAACGCCCCCGTGGCCTGGTCTGTGACCAGGCCTCATGGTGGACCAGAACCTGATCAACCAGGCTGTTACTGCTGGCTGCACGCAATCCAATGTACGAGCCACAGCCCGGCTGGTCAGGTACCGACTTAAGTGCTTGTCCAGTGCCTGCTTGAAGACAGCCAGGGGTCTATTGGTAATCCCCCTTATGTATGCTGGGAGGCAGTCGAATAGTCTCGGACCCCTGACACTTATTGTACTGTCTCTTAACATGTGTTGCAACCCCTGAATGGGTTACAATGATTATGTATATATATATAATGTATATTATCTTTTCATATAATTTTATATTGCTTATATTTGCGATAATAGCTAAATCATGAATATATTGCTTTATATTCTTATTTGACTTATGTTGTTAGGATGTACATAATATGTGCTCAGTTCATGTCTTGATTGTCAAACTACTGTAATTATCGCTTGTCGCTCGTTATACTGCCGGCTTCTGAGCTGTGCTGTCCACGGGGCTATCACGTGATCGAGGGGGGGTGTCCTCACCTCTCGTGAAGTATACAGTCTGCTCGAGACTCGCTTGGTGGTTGGACAGATTGTCTGTCTCATTATTCTTGTTAGTTCTGTAGAACTCTGTTCACAGAACATTGTATAGACTTAGTGATTTTCGACGTTGTACTGAGGTTGTGTGTCGCTTAGACACTCTGAACATCTCAGGTCCTTAGCTATAGCTTCTGACCTAATTTTGTACTGGTTTCTGTGTATTGTCACAGTCAGGGTTTTTCCTATGCTGAACTTAGATTCAGTAGTATGGGAGTTTTGTAACTTTTGTGGAGGATCTGCTGATGGTCCCTACTTAGTGTCGTTATATTATCTCCTTGATCCTGATTGTGTCGCAGTCGCTTGTTATATGGCTATTGGGCTTAGCATTCTTTTCATTGTTCAAGCAGACTGTTCTGGTTGCCAGTCGGTCAAGAAGTTAGTTTATGTGAGGACTTTGTCAGTCACTTGTTTAAGTCTAGTCGAGTCGTGAGACATAGTGAACTACTTAGAGCACTTACACGCATACACACTTACTTGTACATATTTGTAATATCTTATTAAATGTTAATGTACCAGACGGTACTTAAGAATTATAAATGTGATATGTGCTTTCAGCACAATAATATTGAACTCGAGAGAAGTGATTAATATTATTTTGATTACTGTGATTAATTTAATTTAATTTACTTTGATAATATACCTCTAGACTTAATAAATTTATTAAATTTTGATTTCTCTAGTTAGTAGCCTACCAGTTGTAATCCTGAAGCACTATTGAATAATACTGAATTCTAATGGATAATTGGACAAGGATACTGACTACTTGTTACGAAAACCCAGTAACAGGCTGGATGCTAGAAGGGCAGTCCTTTCTAGTATTCACTGGAGATCTCTAAGCTTTTAGAATCGCGTTTTTTGTAACAACATGCTAGTGACACCCCTGCTTTTCATTGGGGGGATGTTGCATCATCTGCCGAGTTTTTTGCTTTCGTTGTGAGTGAATTTCGTGTGCAAGTTCGATACTAGTCCCTCTAGGATTTTCCAGGTGTATATAATTGTGCATCTCTCCCGCCTGCGTTCCAGGGAGTACAGGTTCAGGAACTTCAAGCGCTCCCAGTAATTGAGGTGTTTTATCTCCGTTATGCATCCCATGAAGATTCTCTGTACATTTTCTAGGTCAGCAATTTCACCTGCCTTGAAAGGTGCTGTTAGTGTGCAGGAATATTCCAGCCTAGCTAGAACAAGCAACCTGAACAGTGTCATCATGGGCTTGGCATCCCTAGTTTTGAAGGTTCTCATTACCCATCCTGTCATTTTTCTAGCAGATGCAAATGATACAATGTTATGGTCCTTGAAGGTGAGATCCTCCGACATGATCACTCCCAGGTCTTTGACAATGGTTTTTCGCTCTATTTTGTGGCTGGAATTTGTTTTGTACTCTGATTAAGTTTTAATTTCCTCATGTTTACCATATCGGAGTAATTGAAATTTCTCATCATTGAACTTCATATTGTTTTCTGCAGCCCATTGAAAGATTTGGTTGATGTCTGCCTGGAGCCTTGCAGTGTCTGCAATGGAAGACACTATCATGCAGATTCGGGTGTCATCTGCAAAGGAAGACATGGTGCTGTGGCTGACATCCTTGTCTATGTCAGATATGAGGATGAGAAACAAGATGGGAGCGAGTATTGTGCCTTGTGGAACAGAGCTTTTCACCATAGCTGCCTCAGACTTTACTCTGTTGACTACTACACTTTGTGTTCTGTTAGTGAGGAAATTGTAGATCCATCTACCAACTTTTCCTGTTATTCCTTTAGCACGCATTTTGTGCTCTATTATGCCATGGTCACACTTGTCCAAGGCTTTTGCAAAGTCTGTATATGTTGTGCAAGACAGGTATACAATACCGACAAGATGTTGTAAACACCACCTCCAAGGCTGAGGGACTGATTACCTCATCTTTTGTATATAGTTCTTCTGTTTTCTAATTATGTCCAAGAATTTGTATTGATAAAGCCACTGGATGGCGAAACGTTTATAATAAAGATAAGCAGATGTTGCACAAGTGTCTTAACTTTCAAAGTCTGTATATATTATATCTGCATTTTTTTTCTAGTGCATCTAGGACCTTGTCGTAGTGATCCAGTAGTTGGGACAGACATGAGCGACCTGCTATAAACCCATGTTGCCCTGGGTTGTGTAATTGATGGGTATTTAGATGGGTGGCAATCTTGCTTCTTAGGACTCTTTCAAAGATTTTTATGATATGGGATGTTAGTGCTATTGGTCTGTAGTTCTTTGCTATTGCTTTAGTGCCCCCTTTGTGGAGTGGGGCTATGTCTGTTGTTTTTAGTAACTGTGGGACGACCCCCATGTCCATGCTCCCTCTCCCTAGGATGGTAAAAACTCGTGATAGGGGCTTCTTGCAGTTCTTGGTGAACACTGAGTTCCACGAGTCTGGCCCTGGGGCAGAGTGCATGGGCATGTCACTTATCGCCTGTTCAAAGTCATTTGGGGTCATGATAACATCAGACAAGCTTGTGTTTACCAAATTCTGTGGCTCTCATAAAAAAATTCATTTTGATCTTCAACTCTCAGTCTGGTTAATGGCTTGCTAAAAACCGAGTCATACTGGGACTTGAGTAGCTCACTCATTTCCTTGCTGTCATCTGTGTAGGACCCATCTTGTTTAAGTAGGGGCCCAATACTGGATGTTGTTCTCGACTTAGATTTGGCATAAGAAAAGAAATACTTTGGGTTTCTTTCGATTTAATTTATGCATAGATTACTTCCTCCATCCATGTTTCATGGAGTACCACATATATAGTGTAAATTACTAGTTTTAAGGAAGGTTTTTTTTTTAACCCTTTGACTGTTTTGGTCGCATATATACATCTTACGAGCCAGCATTTCGGACGTGTATATACTCAATAATTCTAGCGGCTTCAAATCAAACAGGAGAAAGCTGATAGACCCACATGTGAGAGAATGGGTCTGTGTAGCCACTGTGCACCACAAAAAAAAAATCCTGCAGCAAGCAGTGCACGAGAAAAAAAAGACTTTTTGGATTAAAACGCCGAATTTGAGGTGTGTTTTCGTATAGTACATGTATTTATTGTTGTATTCTCGTTTTCATGGTCTCGCTTGACAAAATGGAAAACATTTCAGAAATAGAGATGATTTTGATTAGTTTCACGATGAAAACGACCTTGAAATTGAGCTCAAAGTAGCAGAAATGTTCAATTTTTACCAATGTTCAAGAGTAAGCAAATCACACCACACGTCCAATACACGTCAACTGGGGAGTCCAATATTCTTTCACTAGTGCATTGATATTATTTATACCATTTTTACAATAATGCAGTAGTCTGCATAACAGTAAATTTAGTATTTTTTGTATGAATAAAAAATCAAAACAGAAAGCAAGAGTAATATAAGAGGGACCTAGAGACGTGACTAATGAACAGAGGATAAGCTATTTTTGTGCCAAGAATGTGTACATTGTTTATTCTGGATCCTATTTTGAAACTGGCACCTTTTTTATTTTGTGTGAAATTGGCCAAATTGCCAATTTCTGACCGCTTTATTGGGTAGTTTAAATAAGTAAATGGGCAGTTTCTTGTACTCAATTGATAGACAAAACGAAGTTCTAAAGAAATAGCTATGAGTTTGGTCAACTGGAACAACGAAATCAGCCAAAAACGGGGCTCATATTCGGCAAAATTGCCGATGCATATATGTCGCCGAGATCGCTAACTTCGTGGAGCATAATTCCGTGAGTTTTCGACCAAATTTCGTATTACCATCGGGAAAAGATTCTCTATCATTTCAGATTTTTTTTTTTCCAAAAATTTTGTGACATAAAATGACAGTTTCAGAAAGGGGCTTGCGAAAGTCAAAGGGTTAATAATCATTTTGTACAAGGATTTTGGCAAAATGAGACACTTTGTTCACCCAGTTGTATGTGGTTTTGAGCAGTGCAAATTCAAAACTTAAAAGTCATCATCTTATTTACTGCTCATTTTATCTGTATTTCTATTCAGTTTGGAATGGTTCATAATCCTATTATAAAAAAATGCCCAATGCTGAGGTAATACATCTAATGACCCAGCTTAAATACTATTAAATATATACTGTTCTCAGCTACTGGCTTTCAAATTTTAGAACCATGTCACAAAATACATTTTTAATATTACAGAACTAATGCAAAATAAATGTATATATGCATTTTGAAGAGTTACCAGTTAAGTTTATCTATACTGTACTTTATTTCTGACTTACCATGTCAAGCTTTTGTTGGTGAATATCATTATACAGTATATTCCATTGAGCCATGCAGCAAGCTTATGTAGCATATCTATATATATATTCAATATTTTACCTTTGTCTACCTCTATAAACAAAGTTCTTCTATACAACTGTGAAAGAAAACTGCTCCAGTGCCTGCACAACTTATGGATAAATGCCTTTTAATATGAGAATCTTAATTTGTCAATTCCACTTCAGCAGTGGTGTAAGGACACGTGAGAACCCTAATAAACGATGAGCAATACTACTGCTACTGTACGTGGCTGTGGTGATATTTTAT
>NC_069450.1:26425173-26482673 GCF_026875155.1 Cherax quadricarinatus
TGAGGGAACCACAAAAAATAATTGTTACTTATAGACTGTAGTAACAGATTTGTAATGACAGAATTTTAATGTTCTTAAAAAAAAAATATTGAAGTTTGAGAGGAAAATACTTTCTATTGTCTTTGCTAAAAAAAATATGGTTCATATCTAAATGTCAAGAATATAGAAAATGACAATATGCAATGTATAATTTTTATTGCAAATGAATACTGCACGGCTTCAAGATTTTACTGGATAAGATGTCTACAAGCTTTCCCATCAGAGAACATTATATCAGCAAGCATTTAATTGAAATAAAATATTACTTTAAGGATTTAATAATACTAATGGCAAGGAAAATAAAGGCACAGTTATCTGGAAGGGTTCTGAACATAATGCCTAAATAATTTCTTAAATTACCAATTAAAAACATCTAAATACCAAGTCTCCCATGTTGGTGGTAGTTGTGCATCACAGTGCTCCAAACACAATGATGAATTTTAAAGAATCCTGTAAGCTACTATTAACAGGCATCTATATAGCCACAGATTATAAAATTACAAACGGCTCATGAGAATTCCTGTGCAGCCTTACAAATCACAAGCTTACTATGAAATTTAGCACAGTTATTTATGGGTAAAAAAAGAACATTTGAGAAAACAGTTTTAGAAACGTAGCAAAACTCTTGAATGGAATTCGTTTTAGACTCCCCATTGCATACCACTATCATAAGCAGTGTCAAAGTAAAATCTTCAAACCAATACATGGGGTAAAGTGAATGTATTTTTGACAAACTGTGTTGTGAAATCTTGGAGCTCCAGAGCACACTCCCATCAACAGGAAAACTATGCACAAAAAAATAACAGGGGTGGACAGACAATTTTAAAAATAAAATTAGCAACAAAACACAATATAGTATGTATAATAAATTTAGATATTTAGTACTCTAGATACAATTTATTGAAAAAAGAAACTAATAAATAGATATAAATAAATTCTATTAAATTTTAATTGAGATACAGTACAATAAAATACATATTTAATTTTATGGCCAAAAAATATCATACAATTCACACATACACACACACAAAAAAAAAAAAAAAATACATTGTAGAGCCCAAAAACAAAAAGCCTTAATATTTTATTAGTCACTAGTTTAAATATTGCTAAGTGAGCCATGAAGTTATTGCTAAATTTATATGCTATATGAAGTGGGAACATTCACTTGGTACAACTATTTAACTGCCTATGTCTTCTATGGCCTACTTATGCTTGGTTACCTTGAAACTTTACTTTCTTCCCATTTACTTTATTCTTGTCCATGTGTCCATTTTCTTGAGGTGGGCGAATTACTTTCGAATTGCGGTTGTTCTTGTCTGAATTGAGGTGGGATGGGGGGGGGGGAGAGTAATAAAGGTGAAGAAAAAGGCAAACATTGCTGGCAAGGTGTCATCTAAAAAGAATTACAATTTTTGGTATAGATAAAAACCGAGATAGAGAAGGTAAACTTTCGCCAAAGGAAAACTAATACAGTAACCCTCCCTATAATGGACTAACTGGGGGAAGCGAGTGGCCGGTAATGGCAACTATGATGGATGGAGACTTTTTTCATGACTGCAACAATAATTGACAATTGCATAACCAATGGACCTTGCCCATTGCTTCAACATCGACTGACCCAGTGGAATTTGTTCTGTATTTCCAAAGCCAGTTGTATAGTTGTCCATTATGAAGCGGGTTTACATGTACTTATTACTATACAATACTGCACCATGAAAACTAAACACATTCTGCACAACTGTTAAACAAGAAATATGAAGAAAAAGATCAGAGAAAAATTGCGAAAAGCTTGGAGAAAAACAAAATAGTGTATCAGATTTCAGTGCAACAATACTATAGGAACTACACTTCCTAAATATTAATGTGTTATACAGTACTTCGTGCAGAACACTGTTGTCAACTGTTTTCAAACCTAAATTCACACACAGTCCAGTGACATTATATATATCTTATGGCAACCTACCATCTCCATGTTTCAGAAAATGATGCTTTCATAGCTTACAACACACTTACCGACATCCCATTTGACAACACTGGGTATTTCTGTATCTGTCAATATCTGCCTGAATCTACATCTGTCTCTCGTGTATGTGGTGTATTCACCTATATGTACTCGCCTATATGTGGTTGCAGGGGTTGAGTTATAGCTCCTAGCCCCGCCTCTTCACTGGTCGATACTAATTCATTCTCTCCCTGCTCCATGATATGTCATACCTCTTCTTAAAGCTATTTATGGAACTTGCTTCCACTGCTTCACTCTCCAGATTATTCCAGTTCCTGACAACTCTAAGACTAAAGAAATACTTCCTAACATCCCTATGATTCATCTGGGTTTTCAGTTTCCAATTGTGTCCCTTTGTTTCTGTATCCCATCTCTGAAACATTCGATCCTTGTCCACCTTGTCATGGTCTCGTAGTGGGTGAGTGTGTTAGTGTGTGAGAGAGTGTGTGTGTATGTGTGTTTTTTGTACTCACCTAGTTGTACTCGCCTAATTGAGGTTGCAGGGGTCGATTCATAGCTCCAGGCCCCGCCTCTTCACTGGTTCCTACTAGGTCACTCTCCCTGAACCGTGAGCTTTATCATACCTCTGCTTAAAGCTATGTATGGATCCTGCCTCCACTACATCACTTCCCAAACTATTCCACTTCCTGACTGCACTGTGGCTGAAGAAATACTTCCTAACATCCCTGTGATTCATCTGTGTCTTCAACTTCCAACTGTGTCCCCTTGTTGCTGTGTCTCATCTCTGGAACATCCTGTCTTTCTCGACCTTGTCAATTCCTCCCAGTATTTTGTAAGTTATCGTGTCCCCCCTATCTCTCCCGTCTTTCAGTGTCGTCAAGTCGATTTCCCTTAACCTCTCCTCGTAGGACATACCTCTCAGCTCCAGGACTAATCTTGTTGCAAACCTTTGCACTTCTAGTTTCCTTACATGACTGACTACGTGAGAGTTCCAAACTGGCGCTGCATATTCCAATATGGGCCTAGAGTACAGTGTACAGGGTCCTGAATGACTCCTTATTTAGATGTTGGAATGCTCTTCTTAGGTTTGCCAGGCGCCCACATGCTGCAGCAGTTATTTGGTTGATGTGCACCTCAGGTGATGTTCCCAGTGTTATATTCACACCAAGATCCTTTTTTCCTTTTTCTGTCCGGGGGAAATTTCTTGGTTTTTTTTCCCATCGTTTTCTTGCGAATTGATTGTGTTTTTTGAAATTTTATTGAAGGGAAACCCCCCTGCAAAAAATTCAAAAAAATTTTTAAATTTGGGTTTTTTTTTCCCCTTTTAAAGGTTTTCCCAAGCCCAATCATTTTTTCCTTTTTTTTTTTTTTTTTAAATTTCCCCCTTGGCCTTGGAGGAACCCCAAAATGCCCTGCCCTTTCCCTCTAACTGATTCCATTCTTCCTCTGGGGGTTTTTTTTTTCCCAGCATTTCGTTTTTTTGTCATTTAAACCCCTTTTTATTGTTTTTTCTTTCCTGCCACCTGTTTTTTCACTGCACTTTTAAAAGTTGAAAAAAAAAAAATTTCTTCCCCCCTGTGTTACAAATGTGTATCTTTTTTTTTCCCGGCCAAAATTTGTTATTTTTTCTGTACCCCTGCCCCCCCTTGTTTTTACCATTCCCCTTTCTCCCCAAAATTTGAATTTCCCCCTTTTTTTTTAGGTCTTTTTTAGTGTCCCCTTTTCCCTCCCCCAGGGGGGCATGGGTTTCCCTGTACGGATTCTCCTTGTTTCCCATCCCCTTTTTGGGTAAATTTAATTCTGATTAGTTGTTGCATTTTTTTAAACTTTTCGGCTTTCATTTTTCTAACCTTTCCCCTGCTCTGTGCAAATCTTATTATTTTCTGCCTTGTTTCCCCCTCCTCCATTTTTTTCCAACTCTACAAAAATTTTCCCCCCCCCTTTTTCCCCTTTTTGGGTTCCCCCCCAAATTTTTCCTTTTTCTTACCAATCTCTGTTTCCGCCCTGGCCCCCCTTTTATTTTTTTTTTTTTTTTTTTTTTTTTTTTTTTTTTTTTGGGGGGTCTTTTCTTTTTTTTTTTTTTTTAAAAACGGGGCGGGGCAGGGAAAAGGCCCTTTAAAAGAAAGGGGGTTTTGTGGGGGGGGGAAGGGGGGGCGGGGGGGTTAGAAAAGGGGGTTTTTGGGGGGGAAGGGGGGGTGAAAAAGAAAAAGGGGGAGGGGGGGGGGGGGGGGGGGTGGGAAAAAAAAAAAAAGGGGGGGGGGGGGGGGGAGGGGGGGAAAAAAAAGAAAAGAGAGGGGGGAGGAAGGGGTTGAAACCAAAACCCAAAAAAAAAAAAAAAAAAAAAACCCAAAAAAAACAAAAAAAAAAAAAAAAAAAAAAAAAAAAAAGGAAAGAAGGGGGGAAATTGAAAAAAGGGGGAAGGGGGGAAAAAGGGGGAAAAAGGGGGGCGGAAAAAGGGAAAGAAGAAGGGGGGGGGGGGAAAGGGGGGAAAGGGGGGGAAAAAAGGGGAAGGGGGGAAGGGGGAAAGGGGGGGGGGAAAAAAAAAGGAGCAAAAAAAAGGGGGAGGGAGAAAGGGGGAGAAAGGGGAAAAAGGGGGGGAAAGGGGGAGGGGGGAAAAAAAAGGGGGAAAAAAGGGAAAGGAAAAAAAAAGGGGGAATGGGGGGGGGAAAGGGGGGGGGGAAAAAAAGGGGAAGGGTTTTTTTGGAAAAAAAAAAAAAAAAAAAAAAAACAAAAAAAAAAAAAAAAAAAAAAAAAAAGGGGAAAAGGGGGGGAATATAAAGGGGGAGAGGGGGGGGGGGGGGGGTGAGGGGGTTTGGGGAGGGGGGGGGGGGGGGGGAGGGGGGGGAGGGAGGGGGGGTGGGGGGGGGGGGGGGGGGGGGGGGTGGGGGGGGGGGGGGGGGGGGGTGTTAGGTGGGGGGGGGGGGGGGAGGGGAGGGGTGGGGGGGGGGGGGGGGGGTTTTTTTTGGGGGGGGGCCGGGGGGGTTTTGGGGGGGAAAAAAGGGGGGGGGGGTTTTTAATAAAAAAAGGGGGATTTTTTTTTTTTGGGGGGGGGGAAAGGAAAGGGGGGGGTAAAAAAAGGGGGGAGGGGGATGGGGGGGGGGGGGGGGGGGGGGGTTGGGGGGGGGGGGGGGGTGGGGGGGGGGGTGGGGCGGGGGGGAAAAAAAAGGGGGGGGGGGCTGGGGAGGAGGGGTGGGGGGGGGTTTTGGGGTGGTTGGGTTGTGATTTTGGAAAGGGGAGGGGCCCCAAAGGGGGGGGGTTTTTTTTTTTTTTTTGGGGGGGGAAAGTTTTTTTGTGGGGGAAAAGGGGGTTTTTTGGGGGGGTTTTTGTTTGGGGGGGGTTTTGTTTTTTTTAGTATTTTATTTTTTTTTAAAATTTTTGTGTTTTTTGGTCTTTTCCCTTTAATTTTTTTTTTTTTTTTGCTTGTTTTTTTTATTTTTTTGGGGCCTTTTTTTGGGGGTTTTGTTTTGGTTGTTTTTCTTTTTTTTCTTTTTTTTTTTTTTTTTTCCTTTTGTGGGTTTTTTTGTTTGGGTTTTTGGGGGGGAGGTAAAAAGGAAAGGGGTTGGGAGGGGTTTGTTCCCCGTGGTTTGTGTTTGTGTGTGTGTTTGGTGTGTGTTGTGGTGTTTTTTTGGGGTTTTTTGTTGTTGTTTTTGGTTTTTTGCCTTTTTTTGGTTTTTTTTTGTTTGGGGGTTTTTTTTTTTTTTGTGGTGTTTGGTGTGTGTTTTTGGGGTTTGTTGTGTTTGTTTTTTGTTGTTCTTTTTTTTTGGGGGTTGTTTGGGGGGTGTGTTTTTTGTTGTTGTTGTTTTTTTTTTTGGTTTTTTTTTGTTGTTGTTTTTGTTGTTTTGGTGGGGGGGGGTTTGTGTGGTTTGTTTTTTTGGGGTTTTTGGTTTTTGGGGGTTTTTTTTTTTTTTTGGTTTTTTTTGTGGGTTGTTTTTGGGGGGTTTGGTGTTTGTGTGTTGTTGGTGGTTGTGTTTTTTGTGTGTGTTGTGTTGTGGTTTTTGGTGTGGGTTGTGTGGTTGTGGTGTGTTTGTGTGGTGTTTGGTGGTGGTGGGTGGTTTTGTGTGGGGTGTGTGTGTGTTGGGGGTTTGGGTGTGGGGGTTGTGTGTGGGTGGTGTGGTTTTGTTGTGGTGTGGGGTGGTGTTTTGGGGGGTGTGGGTGTGGTGGGTGTGTGTGTGGTGTGTGTGTGGTGGTGTGTGTTTGTGTTTTGTGTGGGTGGTGTGTGGTGTGGTGGTGTGTGGGTGTGTTTTGGGTTTGTGGGGTGTGGGTGTGGGGGTTTGGTGTTTGTTGTGTGTGGGTGGTGGGGTGTGGTGTGTTGTGGTGGTTTTGGTGTGGGTGTGGTGTGTGGTGTGTGTGTGGTGTGGTGTGGGTGGTGTGGGTGGGTGGTGTGGTGTGGGTGTGTGTGTGGTGGGGTGTGGTGGTGTGGTGGTGTGGTGGGTGTTGTGTTGTTGGGGTGTTGGTTGTTTTTGTGGGTTGTGTGGGGGTGTGGTGTGTGTGGTGTGTGGGTTGTTTTTGGTGGGGTGGTGGTGTGGGGGGTGGTGTGGTGGGGGGTGTGGGTTTGGGGGGTGGGGTTTTGTGTGTGTGGTTGTGTGTTTGTGTGGTTGTGGGGTTTGGTTGGTGTGTGGGGGTGTTGGGTGTGTTGTGTGTTGTGTTGTGGGGTGGTGTTTGTGGGGGGTTGTGTTGGGGTGTGGGGGGGTTTTTGTGTGGGGGGGTGTGGTGTGTGTGGGGTTGGTGGGGTGGGGTTTGGGGGTGTTGTGTGGTGTTTTGTGTGTGGGGGGGTGGTGGGGTGGGGGTTGTGTGGGGATGTGTGGGTTTTGGGTGGGGGGTGTTGTGTGGGGGTTTTTGTGGGGGGGTGTGGTGGTTTGTGTGGTGTGTGGGTGTGTGTTTTTGGTGGGGTTGTGGTGGGGTGTGTGTGGTGTTTGGTGTGGTGTGTGGGGGGGGTGGTGTGGTGTTTGGGGGGGGGTGTGTGTGGTTTTTTGTGTGTGTGTGTGGTTTTGTGGGGTTTTTGTTTTGGTGTGTGTGGTGTGTGTGTGTGTGGTGTGGGGTGTGTGTTGGGGTGTGTGGGGTGTGGATGGTGTGGTTGTGTGGGTGGGGGTGGTGTGTTGTGTGGTGTTTGGGTGTGTGGGTGTGTGTGGGTGTGTGTGGGGGTGTTGGGTGTGTGTGTTTTTTTGTGTGGTGTGTGTGGGGGTGGTGTGTGTGTGTGGTGTGTGTGGGGGGTGTGTGTGGTGTGTGGGTGTGGTTTTGGGTGTTTTGGGTTTTGGTGGGTGGGTGTGTTGGGTGTGTGTGTGGTGTGTGTGGTGTGTGTTGTGGTGTGGGTGTGGGGGGGTGTGGGGTTTTGTTGTGGGTGGGGGTTGGGTTGTGGGGGTGTGTGTGGGGTGGTGTGTGTGTGTGGGGTGTTGGTTGGGTGGTGGTGGGGGGTGTGGGTGTGGGGTGTGTGTGGGTGTGTGGTGTTTTTGGTGGGGTGTGGGGTGTGTGTGTGGGGGTGGGGGTGGGTGTGGGGTTTTGGGGGTGTTTTGGTTGGGGGTGTGGGGTTGGTGTTTTGGTGGGGTGTGGGTGTGTGTGTGTGTGTGGGGGGGTTTTTTGTGTGTGTGTGTGTGGTGTGGGGGTTGTGTGTGTGGTGTGTGTGTGTGTGTGGGTTTTGGGTGTGTGTGTGTGTGGTGTGTGTGGGGTGTGTGTGGTTTTGGGGGTGTGTGTGGTGTGTGTGTGGGGTGGGTGTGTGGGGGTGGGGTGTGGTTTTGTGTGTTGGGGTGTGGTGGGGTGTGTGGTGTGGGGTTGTGTGTGTGGTGGGGGTGTGTGTGTGTGTTGGTGTGTGTGTGTGTGGTGTGTGTTGTGTGTGGTGTGTGTGTGTGGGGGTGTGTGTTGTGGTGTGTTGTGTGTGTTTGTGGGGGTGTGGGGTGTGTGTGTGTGTGTTTTGTGTGTGTTTGTTGGGTTAATCATTAATCCGGTTTTCCACCGGGGGGGCCCCCAAACAAAAAAAAACCCCCAAAGAAAATTCCAGGGGTTTTTAAAAAACTGCTCCAGCAATGTTCCCTAAATAAAATACACCCCAATCCAGGCCGGCTTCCCCCCAAACTAACCCCAGCAATATTTCCCAAACCCAAAACACAAATGTTATTTTGCTCACACTCCAACAGCACATTAAAACAAAAATCCCCTCCCTTCGGTCATCCTATCTAACAGCTCGCCAAGCCTATCGACTTTGTGGACCCCCTACTCAGAATTTTTTAAAACCAAGGAACAAATAGTGTGCAAAAGGGAAAAGTGCAAAAAAAGGGAAAGGATTGTGTTCTTTTCTGCTCATAAACCGCTAAGATAACAGGATATCTTGCTACTCCTACTTACACTTTTGGCACACTTTTACAGACACGCACATGCTATATTATATACATACATCTAGGTTTTTTCCTCTTTTTTTCTAAATGTCTTGTTCTTTTTTATTTTTCTATTGTCCAGGGGAAATGGGAAAAAAAAATCTTTCCCCCGTAAGCATGCGTGTCGTTGAGGCGATAAAATGCGGGGGCAAAGGGCTAGTAACCCCTTCTTGTATACAATTTCTAAAAAAGAGAGGAAAAAAAAACTTTTTAAAAAATGGGGTTGCTTAAAATGTGGGGGAGTAGTGCGGATGACAAGAAAAAGAGATTGCGATGTTATGAATGAAAAAAAGTTGGGATGTCCCGGCCCTAAACGAAACAAAAACTGAAGGGGGTAGGGAGTTTCAGTGGGGGGAAATAAAAGGGATTAAATTGGAGTTCTGAGAATTTGGCAAAGGAAGGGGTAGCAGTAAGTTAAATGATAGTTATGGAAGGAGAAAAGAAAAATTAAAAGTGTAAATTCGAATTATTGGATTAAAGTAAAGGGTTGGGTGCGAGAAGTGGGTATAATAAGCGTGTATGCACCTGGAGAAGAGAGGAATGCAGGGAAAAAAGAGAGATTTTTGGGGGATTTAAGTGAAATTTTAGGGGCCTTTGAACCCGTGAGAGAGAAATTTTGGTAGGGGGCTTTTAATGCTAAAGTAGGGGAAACTTTTAGAGAGGGTGTGGTAGGGAAGTTTGGGGTGCCAAAGGTGTAAATGATTAAAGGGGGCCCTTGATTGAACTTTGTATGAAAGGGGTTTAGTTTAGGTATAAAATTTTTAAGAAAAAGGGATAAAAAAGTTAAGTATGATGTAGGGGGAATGACTAGTTTGTTGGGTTATGTATTTGGTAGTAAAAACGTTTGGTTAACTAGGATGTACATGTTTTTTTAAAAGGGGGCCCCAGATTATCAATCACTTTCTAGTTTAGTATATGAGATAAAAGGTAGATGGATACAAGGAGAATAGAAGCATCAGGGAAGAAGGGTAAAGGGTTTTTAAACAAAAGAGGAGGAGTTAGGGTAAAAATAAACGATTGGAGGTAGATGGGTTGGAGCAAAGGCAATGGGGTCGAAGAGGTATGGGGGAGGTTTTAAAAAAGTAGTGGGTTTGAGTGTTCAGCAGAAGGGGTTTCGGGAAAGTGGGTGCAGGAGGGAAGAGGAGCGATTTGGGGAATGGGGATTAAAGGAGTATAAAGGGGGAAAAATTGCAATGGAAGTTTTTCAAATAGAAAGTGAGGGAAGGTAAAAAGGTATTGGGAAAAAGGGTTTTAGGAGTGGTGAAGCAATGTAAAAAGAGACAAAAGGAAGGGTAATGTTATCAACAAAAATTTTTTTGAAAATAAGAAAAAAGTTTTTGGATGAATTAAAAAATTTAAGAAATAAAAAACAAATGGGTTTGTCGTTAAAAAATTTTGGGGAGGAAATTATTAAATGGAGAGTTAGAGGTATTGGGGAAAAGGGAAAAGGGTATTTTGAGGGAAAATTTTTAAAAGTTGTGAAGATAGGGAAGCTTGATTTCGTGTATAGGGCAAGGGGGGAAAAAAACTTGTAGGAGTGAGGAAGAGCCAGTTGTGAGTGGGGGGAAATTGGAGGGAGTGGTAAAAAGAAAGGGGGTAAGGCAGCCCCGGGGGTTTATGGGATAAAGATAGAAATGTTAAAAGCAGGTGGGATATATTTTGGGGGGTTGGTGCAATTATTTAATAAAGTAGGAAAGGGGTGGTACCTAGGGTTCGGAGAGCAGCTTGTTTCCCTTTTTAAAAGGCAAAGGGGAAAAAGAGAGTGCAAAAAAATTTTAGGGGGAAAGTCTGTTGAGTGTACCTGGTAAAGGTATGGTAGGTTTTTTTGAAAGAAAATTTGATAAACGGGGAGAAAGGATAGAATAACAAGGGGTTAGGAAGGTAGGGGGTGTGTGGACCCGGTGTTTACAGTGAAACAATAAAAAGGAACATATTTAGATAAGGCTAAGGGTTTTGGGATTTATGGATTTTGGAAAGGGGGTATGACAGGGGGGGAAGGGGGGGAATGTGGGGGATGTGAAGTGTATGGGGGTGGGGTAGGTTTTGAAAGCAGTGAAGATTTTTTCGAGGGTAGGAGGCTCAAGTTAGAGTATGTAGGAAAGAGGGAAATTTTTTCCCCTAAAAGTAGGCTTGAAAGGATGTTGAGTCACCGTGGTTTTTTTTAATTATTTATAATGGGGTTGTAAGAGAAGTAAATGCGAGGGGGTTTTTGGGAAAAGGGGGTGGGGTTAAAAGTAAAAAATCCACACAAAGTGGGAGTTTTCACAGTCTCTTTGTAGAAACTGTGCTCTTGGGAGATTCGAAGAGAAGTTGCAGAGTTGGGGGAATTTGGTTTTGGTGTCAAAAGAAGAAAATTAAAAGGGGAAAAACAGGAAAGGAAGGTTTTGGGGTAACAAAAAAATTAGGTGATGAAAGATTTAATATCAGTTGGAGGGGGAGAGTATGGAGGGGGTGAAGATTCAGATTTTGGGAGTGGAGTGTCAGCGGGGGGGTTATGAAAGATGAGGTGAATCATAGAATTGATGAGGGGGAAAAAAAGGAGTTGCACTTAGGAGTTGTGGAAAAAAAGAACTTTGTCCTTGGAGGGAAAGAGGGGGAAAGTATGGATATATTTTTTTCCCAAACCCTTTATGGGGGTTTAAGGTGGGTGATGAAGGTTTTCGCGGGAAAGGTGGAGGCAGTGGAGATGTAGTCTTTGGGGAATGTGTGGGGTGAATATAAGCAGGAATTCGTAGTTTTAAGTTAGGGGGAGGTGGGGTTACCCCAAAAATGTTGTCCGAGGGCTGAGGAAAGGTTGTTAGGGGGTTAGGACATGTAGAGAGAATGGAGCGAAAAGAATGCTCAAAAGTTATCAGTCTGAGTGGAAGGAGGGGGGTAGGGGTCGGCCCGAAGGGGTTTGGGGGGAGGGGGTAAGGGGTTTTGTTGCGAGGGGCTTGGCCCCCAAGGCATGCGTGAGGGGGTTTTATAGGAGTGAATGGAGACAAAAGGGTTTTTTAAAACTTGACTGCTGTTGGAGTGGAGCAAAGTAAATTTTTAAGGGGTTCAGGGAAACCGGGAGGGCCGGATTTAGTCCCGGGAAAGGGAATCAGTGCCTGCACTTGAAAGGGGGGGGTGTTTAATGTTCGTTTAAAAAAATTTAGGTTTTAAGCACCTTCTGGCAAGACAGTTGGAAAATGAATGATGTTTAAAAATTTTTCTTTTTTTGGGCCCCCTGCCTTGGGGGAAACGGGCCCCTGTGATAAAAAAAAAAAAAAAAAAAAAATAAAAGCAAAAATTTTACTACTAACTGTCCCCCGTTGGCGATGAAATAAGGAAAACAGTTTAAAAAGGTACAAACACAGCAAATGCAAGGGAAATGCTCCAAGAACATCTACTTTAGAGCAGTTTTTAGTTTTGTGACCCCAAAGGCTTAAAAGCACTGTATATTAACTTTCAAATGCTCTAAACTAAAAATAATATCTTCTCTTTGATCAAACATGGAACAAGCAAAATTCAAATTATGGTAAAAACCCGTCTAAAATTTGGCCAGCTGGACGATTAGAGCACTAGCCGCTAGCTTTTGGATGACACCCATGGGGTTTTACCCCAAACCCTTCGTCAACTTATCTTTGCCCCTGCTATACAACACGCCCAAAATATGACTTTTAAATTTCACTTCCCCCGATTTTATTGTCTGTTTAGGAAAATCTCCAAGCTTACCTACAATTGTCATGCTTGTACCTTTTTTGAGGATCTTCCCGGGGCTTTTTACAGTGTTGCACTTGGTTACTGAAGGCCCGCTTCATCCTCTGTCGGCAAATTTCATCCTCAAGAGATTTCTTCTTTGCATTTCCTCCTCCTCCTCCTCCTCTTCTGCTGTGCTGCTGCTGCTGCTTTTTTTCCTTTATTTTTCCCTTTCTTCTTTTTTCTTTCGTCCCAAACAAAACATCCCCGGGGGGTTAAAACAAAATTAAGATAAAAATGCAAAACAATAAAGGAATGGAATAGAATAAGAGATATATTTCAATATTTTAGCAAGTAATAAATACTTTCTTTAGAAAATAAAACATTTTTAAACAATAAGTTACTTAGGGGATTTAAAACCCGTGGGTACAAAAAATTTTGTTCATGCCCCCAAAACATTTCCAATTTTTAATAACATTTATAAGGAATAAAAACTACTGTACGTATGCCAAAATGCTTTTTTGATATATCAACCCCGCATCCTGCTGCTTAAACTGTATTATGGAATCAGAGGCCATGATCTTGTGTAAATACAACGACCCCAATGGAAATAAATCACCGACTTTTTTTTTTTTTTTTTTTTTTTGGGGGGGGGGGTTATCCTAGTTAATTTACACACGTTACTATAATTGTGCTTGTGTGCCTGTACCTGGAGTATACCTGGAGGGGGTTTCAGGGGTCAACACCCCTGCAGCCCGGTCTGAAACCAGGCCTCATCGTGGATCACAGTCTATTACAAAAAAGTAGTTTTTTGGGTGTAGGTTACTAATTTTGTAATACAGAGTTAGAAATATATATATATATATATATATATATATATATATATATATATATATACACACACAAAATTTATCATTTTTACTAGCATATAAAACAATCTTTGGTCTAGAGGTAATATATATATATATATATATATATATATATATATATATATATATATATATATATATATATATATATATATATATATATATATATATATATATATATATATATATATAATATATATATAATATATATATAATATATATATAATATATATTATATATATATATATATATATATATATATATATATATATATATATATATATATATATATATATATATATATATATTACAATAATAAATTATAATTACCTTTGTACATCTACAAATCTTAAAATAATAAATTATAATTTCATTCATGACCCTACCATAAACAGGGTACATTCCTGACACCACCACGTCACAGTACGTGATAAAATAATAAATTATAAGTAACATCTCTATACATATACATCATACACTGGATCACACGACAGTTCATCCTACCACACAGGGTACAGTCCTTCCTCAGTATCAACCCTGCGTTTCTCCTCAGAGACCAGCAAGTCACTGACATCCAGTGTCACACTACTATCTTATCTTTCTTCAGTGTCACATGACACTACTGTCTCTCTGTGTTACACTACGCCCTTTTCTTACATCAGTGCCACACACTGTCTCTTCCTCCAGTGTCACACTACGATCCCATCCTTTCTTCAGTGTCACACTCCGACCCTATCTTTTAGCGTCACACTGCTCCGTCACGACTTGCTACAGGTGGTCGAATACTGCTTATAAGGCCACACTATGGTGGTCAGGTGAATACTGTCTCTTGCCAGTATACCGTAAAATGGTCAAATAAGTACCATCCACTGTCAGTAGATCTACACCATAAGGTGGTCAGGTAAGTACTACTAAAGACCAGTATGTATACACCCTAAGATGGTCAGGCGAATACTGATTCTAAAGCCGGCACAGCAGTCCCCACACTGGATTGTGACGTACCCGTGGAACTGAAGGCTGGCAGGTTAACAATTTAACCCCTAGTTTGGCAGGCCGCCGCCACACTGATCAACCAGGCTGTTACTGCTGGCCACGCACAAACTGACATACGAACCACAGCCCAGCTGGCCAGGTACTGACTTTAGGTGCCTGTCCAGTGCCTTCTTGAAGACAGCCAGGGGTCTATTGGTAATCCCCTTCATGTATGCCGGGAGGCAGTTGAACAGTCTTAGGCCCCTGACACTTATTGTATTGTCTCTCACTGTACTCGTGGAGCCCCTGTTTTGCATTGGGGGAATGCTGCATCTCCTACCGAGTCTTTTGCTTTCATAGGGAGTGATTTTCACGTGCAAGTTTGGTACTAATCCCTCTAGGATTTTCCAGGTGTATATCATCATGTCTCTCTCTCGCCTGCATTCCAAGGAATACAAATCAAATGGATTTCAACAGTTCCCAATAATTTAGGTGCCTTATCATACTTATGTGTGCTGCGAGAGTTTTGTACACTCTCCAGGTCAGCAATTTTGCCTGCCTTGAAGGGGGTTGTTAGTGTACAACAGTATTCCAGCCTAGAGAGAACAAGCAATTTAAGGAGAACCATCATGGGCTTGGCGTCCCTAGTTTTGAAGGTTTTCATTATCCATTCTTTCATTTTTCTAGCAGATGTGGTAGAAACATTGTTATGGTCTTTAAAGGCGAGATCCTCTAACATTATCACTCCCAGGTCCTTCACATTACTTTTTTGCTCTACTGTATGGTTAGAATTTGTTGCATACCACAATACAGTTGTAATTTCTTCAAGTTTTCCGTATCTGAGAATAGTTGAAATTTCTCTTCATTGAACTTCATATTGTTTTGAGTGGCCTATCTGAAGATTTGGCTGATGTCCGCTTGAAGTCTCGCAGCGTCTTCGATGGAGGACACTGTCATGGCAATTTGGGACACAGTCATGACATATTGACAATGCTTCTTCAAATCTACCTATCAACATAGGCATACCACAGTGCTGTATCCTAGGCCCCGTAGCCTGGTGGCAAAAGCTCTTGCTTCACACGGTAAGGGTCCGGGTTCGATTCCCAGCAAAGGAGTGGAAACACTGGATGTGTTTCCTTACACCAGTTGTCTATGTTCACCCCTCAGTAAAATGGGTACCCAACTGTTAGTCGACTGGCATGAGTCGCATCCTGGGGCAAAACTGACCTAATTTGCCCTAAGTGCTTTGCATAACAAGCGGCTTTCAATATAGTAGTATGTCACTGACGTCAGTTAGGCCTGTATACCTTGTACATGTACTTGTAGTAAATAGAAGATATTACATTATTACAGCCTCTCCTCACTTAGTGACATACTCGCTTACCAACACCTCAGACTTACGATGGGCTCTCTGATCAGTATTTATACCTAAATAATGTATATTAGAGCCGACTTCCTCTATTCTTTTTATTTTAATATATAGTTCACTACTGTATAAACATTTAAAAACATACCAGAAATGTTATAAATGGTGCAAAGGTGACATTAAAACAATACCAAAGATGGTTGACAAACCCACTACCATTACAGTATGCTCCTCACTTAGCAACGACTTTGTTTAACAGTGTGGCCTTAGGAACGGAAGTCAGTCATTAAGTGACTAGAGGTTGTATTATTATTATTTCTCATCTACAGTACCTCAATCACACAGATTTATTTATTTATTTATTTATTTATTTATTTTAGTAATTTGAGCATACATACAGAAGTACAAAAAAATACAGGTAAGAGCAGCATGTCAAAGCCACTTATATGCATAGCATTACGGGCTGGCTTAAAATTAACTTTAGATTAACTAAGCAATGATGAAATCAGTGATAAAACATTATTTATTTATTTATTTATTATAAATTTGTGCACACATACAGAGGTACAAAAAAATACAGATAAGAGCAGTATGCCAAAGCCACTTATACTATGCATAGCATTACGGGCTGGCTTAAAATTAACTTAAGATTAACTAAGCAATGATGAAGTCAGTGATAAAACATTAATGTAAACAGATTACTATAAAGCACAAGTGAGTATTACAAAGACAGGTCATATGAAGGATTCTGTTAGGTAGTGTATTTAAAAAATAATAAAGTTAGATTGGGTTTTAGGTTTAACATTTATGTGATATAATTGTGAGAAACATTTATGATATACAATTTATAAGGTTCAGTTATTCAGTATTTATTTGGTTTTGGGTGAGTAAGTGATCTTTGAGTAGAGACTTGAATTTATAAACAGGTAGTGTTTCTTTTATATTTACAGGTAATGAATTCCAGATTTTAGGGCCTTTTATGTGCATTGAGTTTTTGCATAGTGTGAGATGAACACGAGGAACATCAAAGAGTGATCTGTGCCTTGTGTTATGGTCATGTGTTCTGTTGAGGTTGGCAAGGAGATGTTTGAGGGGAGGGTTAATATCAGAGTTAAGTGTTCTATGTATGTAATAGGTGCAGTAATAAGTATGGATGTTTTGTATGGTGAGTAGGTTTAGTGTATTGAATATTGGTGGAGTGTGCTGCCTGTAGTGAGAATTTGTTATCATTCTAACTGCAGCCTTTTGTTGGGTATTAGTGGTCTGAGATGGTTAACTGTTGTTGAGCCCCATGCACAAATTCCATAGGTGGAGATAGGGGTAAATAAGAGAGTGATATAGGGCCAGGAGGGCTGACTGTGGAACATAGTACCGTATCTTCGATAGTATGCCTACAGTCTTGGAAATTTTCTTAGAATTTGTTGTATATATGTGTATGAAATTTGAGTCTATTATCAAGGTGGATTCCTAAGAATTTTCCTCTGTTAGCTTTGTGATAGGTGATCCGTTTATCATTATGTTAGAGGGACATCTGTAGCTCTGTTACCAAACTGAATGAAGTTAGGTTTTGTCAATGTTTAGTGTAAGTTTGTTAGTCCTCATCCAGGTAGATATTTTCTGTAATTCGGTATTTACAGTATTGGCTAGTGTGACTGGGCTCGGATGAGAGAAGACGTATGTAGTGTCATCTGCAAATAGTGTGGGTTTGAGTAATTGCGAAGCATTTGGAAGGTCATTTATGTATAGGAGAAAGAGAAGAGGGCCAAGGACACTTCCCTGTGGGACACCAACTGTAACTTGGTTGCGCAGAAGAGTTTGCCCATTTGCGTACACATATTGGCTTCTGTTGCTGAGGTTATGACTTGAGGTAATTGAGGGAGTGCCCTCTTATACCATAGTGTGACAATTTTACGTGGAGCAAGTCCATGGTCAACTGTATCAAAAGCTTTACGTAAGTCAATGAAGATCCCCAGTGGGACTTCTTTTTTTTCTATTGCAGTGTATATATGTTCTAGCATGTGTATAATAGCATCATTAGTATTTTTATTAGGCCTGAATCCAAATTGGCAGGGGTTGAGTATGTTTTGGGAGATAAGGTAGGAGTAGATTCGTTTGTGAATTAGTTTTTCAAAGATTTTTGAGAGAGGGTGTAAGTTGGATATTGGCCTATAGTTATTCAACTCTGTTTGGTCTCCTCCTTTGTGGATCGGGGTGACCCTTGCTATTTTGAGTACTGTAGGGAAGGTGGAGGATTCAATGGATTTGTTAAAGAGTGTTGCAATGATTGGAGATAGCACTTGTGACACTTTTTTATATATAAAGGGTGGTAAGGTACTTAAAATCTCCTGCCTTGTTTTTTAGTGCATTGATAATAAGGGAGACTTCTATGGGTTAGTCGGAGCTAGGAACAGTGTGTGTTCGGGTAGTTGCCAGTGAGGTAGTTATTTGGTTGGGGTATCTGAGCTTGGGATTTTATGGGCAAGGTTTTGTCCTATAGTGGAGAAGAAATCATTGAGTCTGTTTTGCTGTTTCTGTTGGTGGGAGTTGGGGTTCATCTGATTTGCTAATTTTATTTCGCTATTTCGTGATATCTTTTTTGTTCCAGAATTTTCAGATAGTGTTTTCCAGGTCTTTTTTATATCACCTCGTAAGTTGGATAATCTGTTCTCATAATACAATTTTTTTTGCCCTTCTTATCAGGCTGGTTAGGATTGACGAGTAACGTTTTGTTTGGTCTCTGGTTATGTGACCCATTCTGTACTGTTTTTCATATTGGTGTTTTTGTATTTATGGATTTGAGAATGCTGGGTGTTAGCCAGGGACTTTTTCAGTCTCTTTGCTGTCATCTGTTTAGTTTTTTTAGGGCAGTGCTTGTTATAGAGGTATTGGGTCTTTTTTAGAAAATTATTAATACATTCGTTCAATATCTGTATAGATTTCTAGCTCAGTGTGCCAATCAATGTTTGCTAATGCTGTTGCGAAGTTATTAATGGCTGCCTCATTGTGAAGTCTGAAGGTGACTTTAGTAGTGTCTTGGGGTAGTTTACCAAGAGTTGTTATGAGGAAAGTAGGGTAGTGGTCTGTGGTATTATCTGTAATTATGCTGATTTTAAAGGGGATATGGTGTTGGTCCAGATGTGGTCAAGTAGGGAAACACTAGTCTCTGTAACTCTTATAGGTTTTGTTACTGTTGGTAGTAACATACAGTTACTCATTGTGTTTGTGAATTCAGTAACGTGTGGGTCCTGGTCTTGCAGGAGATTTATATTGAAGTCACTGAGAGTAGTAAGTGATCTTTGTTCATGCGTGCATCAGTTATCATACTTCCTAGATTTTGACTAAATTGGCTAATGTTTGACTGTGGAACTCTGTAGATGTTTATCAATGTGAGAGGTTTTTGTAGGTATTTGGATTTGAATTTAGCTATTATATATTCCCCATGTTCATCCCTTGTGCAAGTATTAGTGAACATTCTAGTTGGTCTGAGTAGTATATGGCTGTGCCACCCCCTTGTTGGTCTGGCCTACAGTTGTGTATGGCTGTGTAACCAGGAATGGCATAGACATCTGTACTATCAGGCTTTAGCCAGGTTTCAGTTAGTGTAATGATGGAATATTGGCATGTAAGGAATTTAGTAATGCTATGAGGTCATCGTAATGCTTGCTTAAAGATCTGATATTGTAGTTAAAGATAGTTATGTTGTTGTTGTCACTGAGAAGTGCCTTTGATTGTTCTGCAGTGTAGTAATTACAGTAACTGTTTGATTCATTTAAGTCATTAAATAAGAGGTTGGTATCAGGATCAGTGCTTGTAATCATAAGATTTGTAGTGAATCTATAGTTAGAATTAAGTATAAAACAAAGTAAATAGTCTTAAGCTAAAAAATAGCACCTGAATTATTTAACAAATGTAAAATAATGAGCTAAGGGACTAATACAAATAAAGTGATGATCATATAATAGTGCTTGGGAATATGATAGTAGGTAGTACTATAAGGGTAATTTTTTAAAGTTATAATTATAGTTTAAAATTATAATAAAAAGGGACTAATATAGGTTGTGAATAAATGAGCTTTGGAATATAATGGCAAGATTGTGAGCTTATTCTACTTTAGCACCTGAGAATAGCACCTTGATTATTTTAACAGTTGTGGATATATAAACTAGGATAGTTATATAAAGCTAAAATAAAGGAGAAAATATAAAAGGGACTAAAATTAAGTAATGGTAAGCAAAGTTAAATGGACAGATGGTAGGAATTATAATATAAACTTATAATATAAAAATACAATTTGAAATGGTACTTGCAATTGCACTAGAGTCTGGTATGGGTTGTTGACAAGATCAAGGTTATAACTATAGATTTAAATTGACAAAATAAAATTCACAATTAAAGTACCAAAAGAATAATAGTAAAAAATCACAATGGTAATGTCTTGGTTATAATATGATAGTAAGATGGTAGACAGGTACCCAGGTACACAGGTACAAGGATAATACAAGGTTGGGGTTGAATATAAAAACTTGAAAATTTGGCAACAAAATGTTATGGGAAGTATAAAATAATGTTTAATGTACAAAAGTAAAATTGACTGGTAGTAAATATGGTGTTTAATAAAATTTTAGTAAGTAATAATGATTACAAAAAAGTGAAATAGTAATGTTTATTTCATTCAATATTGCACTGGTAGTTATACTTGAGGTTATATGGCAGTACAAGGTAATTAAGAGTAATCTAGGATAGTAAATGTGGTATTAAAACAGGTAAAGGTAATTAGACAAGTAATGGTTATTAAATGTCAAAAATGTTAAGAGTAAATTGAAATTTTAGTAAAAATGATATTTATTAATTTTAGTAAAGTATATCAATTGATAGTATTTAAAAAAAATATGAGGTAGTAATATGGACAGAGAAAGTATCAATTCAGCTAATGTTCAAGCGAACAATAGTAAATAAGAAAATCACATAAGGTGATTTATGCTTACTAGTAAAATCACAAAATGAGGTAGTTGATTATTTAAATACTAAGAGATTGTACAATGAAATTTGAACAATAATGGAGCAAAACATACACTACACTACGTAGACTTTTAAGTTGGACATTGTTTAGTTATTCTCTGTAAGATTAGTATCCCTGAGAAATCGTGATAGATCATTCTCGTTCGTGATTGTGTACAGTTGACCTACATTTGTTTTCCTAACTAGAATTTTCCCATCCCGTGTGAAGCATTGGTGTATTGTGTCATTATTCTCCCGTTTAAGTTTTCTGACTCTATACAGATAACTATAAAGCACAAATGAGTATTACAAAGACAGGTCATATGGTTGCATGCATTGCTGTACATTCAGTCGAATGGAGTATTCTGTTAGGTAGTGTATTTAAAAAATAATAAAGTTAGATTGTGTTTTAGGTTTAACATTTATGTGATATAATTGTGAGAAACATTTAAGATATACAATTTATAAGGTTCAGTTATTCAGTATTTATTTGGTTTTGGATGAGTAAGTGATCTTTGAGAAGAGACTTGAATTTATAAACAGGTAGTGTTTCTTGTATATTTACAGGTAATGAATTCCAGATTTTAGGGCCTTTTATGTGCATTGAGTTTTTACATAGTGTGAGATGGACACGAGGAACATCAAAGAGTGATCTGTGCCTTGTGTTATGGTCATGTGTTCTGTTGAGGTTGGCAAGGAGATGTTTGAGGGGAGGGTTAATATCAGAGTTAAGTGTTTTATGTATGTAATAGGTGCAATAATAAGTATGGATGTTTGTATGGTGAGTAGGTCGAGTGTTTTGAATATTGGTGGAGTGTGCTGCCTGTAGTGAGAATTTATCATCATTCTAACTGCAGCCTTTTGTTGGGTAATTAGTGGTCTGAGATGGTTAATTATTGTTGAGCCCCATGCACAAATTCCATAGGTGAGATAGGGGTAAATAAGAGTGAGATATAGGGCCAGGAGGGCTGACTGTGGAGAATAGTACCGTATCTTCGATAGTATGCCTACAGTCTTGGAAATTTTCTTAGAAATTTGTTGTATATATGTATGAAATTTGAGTCTATTATCAAGGTGGATTCCTAAGAATTTTCCCTCTGTTAGCTTTGTGATAGGTGATCCGTTTATCATTATGTTAAGAGAGACATCTGTAGCTCTGTTACCAAACTGAATGAAGTAGGTTTTGTCAATGTTTAGTGTAAGTTTGTTAGTCCTCATCCAGGTAGATATTTTCTGTAATTCGGTATTTACAGTATTGGCTAGCGTGACTGGGCTCGGGTGAGAGAAGACGTATGTAGTGTCATCTGCAAAAAGTGTGGGTTTGAGTAATTGCGAAGCATTTGGTAGGTCATTTATGTATAGGAGAAAGAGAAGAGGGCCAAGGACACTTCCCTGTGGGACACCAACTGTAATTGGTTGTGCGGAAGAGCTTGCCCCATTTGCGTACACATATTGGCTTCTGTTGCTGAGGTATGACTTGAGGTAGTTGAGGGAGTGCCCTCTTATACCATAATGTGAATTTTACGTGGAGCAAGTCATGGTCAACTGTATCAAAAGCTTTACCTAAGTCAATGAAGATCCCCAGTGGGACTTCTTTTTTCTCTATTGCAGTGTATATATGTTCTAGCATGTGTATAATAGCATCATTAGTATTCTTATTAGGCCTGAATCCAAGATGACTTACTTAGTCGTTTTAATTTTTACAGTTATGATCATGAATGATTTCTACTGTATCTTACAGCTAGGCTTCAAATAAGATATTACAAGGACCCCAATATAAATAATTTCATCTGACTTTTTTGGGTTACCCTAGATAATTTACCCATGTTAGTAGGTATGATAATTGTACGTACTTATGTGTACCTGTACCTAAATAAATTAACTCGCTCACTTACTTAATGCCTCCCAGGAATTTAACCCATTTTGTTTACAGAAGCTGGCAATACTCTCACCTAACACACAGTGTCTGTGGTTCAATTACCGGCACATGTAGGAACATTGGGCATGTTCCCTTACACCTTCTGTCCCAATCACCTAGCAGCAAGTAGGTACCTGGGTGTTACCAGTGGTGTTGTAATAGAGGGGGGGGGTGCCATCCCAGGTGACACCATAGAGCCTCTGAAGGTGACAGTAATGCCCAAAACAGTGCTGCAGCAACACAAGAGAAAAATCCGTTGTTTCTATATAGCCTAGTATAATATTACAGAGTACAAATAGGCCTACATAGGGAAAATCAATGATGCTATACGAAAAACTACGATAAATCGATAATTTTATTTATGATATTTTGGAAAAACCCTTAATCCACCTGGCATCACTATGATCAGTCACCACTGACTCAACATTCTGTGTGCTGCACTTCCCACGAGTGAGTTTGGTCCAGGTGGTGGTGTATACGTGGCTGGGTTAAACAGATGAAAGGTTAGGTAATTATCATATTTGGTATCAAGATATATGAACGGGTGAGAACTGACATTCATGAAATGTTGAAATAACCGTGGTACGTAACTGCCAATGTTAATGAAATCATACCTTTTCAGTATTAACTGGTTCACTGCGATGAAGTACTTTTCCATTATATTATTATATTATGGCTATGTAATATCCCCAGATTGTAACATGAGTTAACTTACTGCCTGCTTTAAATAAAAACAGATGTACAACTTAAACTATGATCAATTTATTTAGTATTAGGTAGTCTGTAAGCCATTAATTTAGTCTGCCCATAATGCTGTGGCATGACAGTGGCTCTCTTCTTACTGCAACTCATTACTGTAACTACAGAATCTCAATGTAAACTTGCAAAGAAAAAAAAATTGTATTGTATTGTATCAATGAGGGATTTTATTTAGCTTAGGGATAGGGTTCGTGCCAGAGCAAATGATTTAATTTGATAGTCTGAACACACATTCCCAGTCAAGATATGAAAACTTGCAATTAATAAAGAGTTCAAAGGCAAGGCCAAGTTTTTTCAACAAGTATTCTCCTGTTTGGTTTATGGCCCTTAAATGTTCTCATTGCTAAACATTAGTCATTGGGCATTCAGTCGTGACGTTATTGGAGTTTGCTCCCCCACCCCCCTGCCCTTGAATTTCATCGGGGTGACACCAAAGATGCTGCCCTGGGTGACACCAAGCCTAGCAATGCCACTGAGTGTTACTAGACTTGTGGGTTGCATCCTAGGAAACAAGATTATAGGACTCCTGTGGAAATAAGACAGAAAATTATTCCTAACTAGTCACAAGTTTGCCTGTGATACTCCAATATAGAAACTATGTATTGTGCCAAAACAAAAGCATTCACATTGCTAAACTCACAAACTAGTATTTAGTCACTTAGTATTTAGTCAACTTACTCCACAATTTGTAATAATTTAGGGTTAAGAATTTATTCAAGTTTGCCTGAAATGCCTAGCCTTGCTAGGTGTTCTAGTGGCCCCCTCTGTAATTAGTATTTTATTACATGTAAACCACACAATAACCAAAATCTGTAAACCCTGCATTGTAATCCTTATAGAAAATAAACTTTGATTTGATTTGATTGATAGTCCAAGATGACATTACAGTCTTTCTTGGGTTATGCCGAGTGGCTCACTCTCCGGGGTTAAAAATCCAAACAAAAATCCTATCTTACTTCTCTTATCCAAGGTAGCTAACCCTCCAGGTAAAAAATCACAACTAATCATAATCTTGTCTTAGTCCATTAGGAATGATGAAGCCACTCGCAGTGAAACGCTTCCTTTAATAAATGTTCTGAACTGAAGATAAATTAGACATGTGCAACACTTGGGTATCTTTAATGAGGAAACATTTTGCCACACAGTAGCTTCATCAGCCCATACAAAAAAGAATTGTGAAGAACAGGAGGAGTTTGAGGTAATCAGTCCCTCAGCCTTGAGTCGATGTAATCAGTCCATCAATCTTGAAAATAATAAAGCACAGGTGCAAAGAAGAAGCTTGTAGTATACTGTAGGCAGGTGAGGTGCAGCAGTCGTAGGTGGTACTGTGTGGCGAAACGTTTCTTCATTGAAGATACCCAAGTGTTACACGTGTCTAATTTGCCAACTTGTTGATTCTCTGAACCACCTGTCTACAATTAATTACTATTAGGTGAACAGGGGCAGGAGTATACCTGAAGGGTGTTCCGGGGGTCAACGCCCCCACGGCCTGATCACGACCAAGCCTTGCAGTGGATCAGAGCCTGATCAACCAGGCTGTCACTGCTCACCAGGTAAGGGCAATAGCCTCAAAGGTATCAGCAGCCCCCCACCCCCCACTGCATCTGCCGAAAATACTGAAAGACACACAAAATATTTATTTCCTTGTAAAACTTACAATGTGTGGTTCACATGTTATAAGATTTAAATTACAAAGATAGCCACTATCGTGCCTAGGCACTTCGAGCAGACTAATACTAATTCTTACGCTATTTTGATATAGGTCATATTTAAGCAGTACATTTGAACATATTATAAGGTACTTAATTAGAAACATTCTCAGTTAGGTACATACATAATTAGGCTTAAAATAGTTAGGTAGTCAAATCATTTAATGTTAGTACAAATGGCCGATTTAGAATTGGAATTCGACTTGTCTTGGCATGATACATTGTTTCTATTAAATCCATACTGGAGGAGTATCTTAGACAAACTTAGGATTAACTTAAGATTTAATAAGACTAACATAAGATTTAATAGGCAATAGCTATATTAGGAATTGGATGTTTACAGTCCTTTGGGTGGATGTAGGTGGAAATTATGGGGGAATTACAGATAACGATAAGTCTACATTGTTTTGGATGTGTTCATGATGCAAAAGAGAATTGGGTGGTTTTCATTTGGTTAGCTGAAGATGGGGTGTGTTATGGAGACGAGATTTTTTTTAACGGTAGTTTTGAAAATGGTCGTCAAGTCTGTGGTTCTAGAGTTTTCAGGCAGGGAGTTCCAGATTCTAGGCCCTTTTATGAACATCGAATTTTTGTATAGGTTCAGCCAGACACGGGGAATGTCAGTTTTTTTTGTGTCTGGGGTCGTGTCTATGGGTCCTGTTTTAACTATCGAGAAATTGTTTTAGTTCCGGGTTAAAATTAGAATTTATGGTTCTGTAAATGCAGATTGCACAATAGTAGGTGTGAATGTTCTGTATGGTGAGTAGGCTTAGTTCTTTGAAGATTGGGGAGTGTGTGCTGTCTTGCACTGGACTGCGTGATAATTCTCACTGTGGCTTTCTGTTGGGTTATTATCGGCTTTAGTTAAGTTGCTGCTGTTGATCCCCATGCATAAATAGCATAGGTGAGGTAGGGATAGATTAGTGAATAGTATAGTGTGAGCAGGGCTGATTGTGGTACATAGTAACATATCATGGAGAGGATCCTAACTGTTTTGGATACTTTTTTGATATTTGTTGGATATGGATGTTGAATTTCAGGTTGCTGTCAAGATGCAGGCCCAGGAATTTGCACTCATTATGTCTAGCAATAGGAGTGTCGTCAATCGTTACGTTCAGCTGGGCAGCACCCATTCTGTTCCCAAACAATGTAGAAGGAAACAAACCATACCACAGGTGGGGTTTGAGCCCATGGTCAGAGTCTCAAAACTCCAGACCATCGCATTAACCACTGGGCCTCCTAGCTTCAATAAGATTCATCAAACTAGGTATATTTCTACACCATAGGAAGGTTAGCATAGGCACCACTGTGAATACAAATGCAAGTTTTTATAGACAAATCTCCCACTAGCATGGCCATGATGAACTCTAGCCTAAGTCCCCTCAAAGCCGTCAACATGACTCATGAAATCATAATGACATGATTGCAAATAAAACCATACCAAGTGGTATGGTTTGTTTGCAAGGAATATAATCTATTGTGTATAAGTGTCTAAGATTTTGGATAGCAATGCTAAGTTTGAAATTGGCTTGTAGTTGTTTACATTTGTGGGGTCACTAGCTGTGTACTGGTGTGACCCTGGCTATCTTGAGTAGTGCCGGGAAAGTGCTGGTTTCTAGTGATTTGTTAAAGAGTAATGAAATAGCAGGTGAGGGAACAAGAAGCTTTTATTTAGTGACACCTATTCTATTATGTATGTGTGAGCCTTCTTCATCCAAAACTCTGGAAACAATTCTGGCAATCATTGAAATCTGGTTCTTGTTTGAGTTTGGGGACAATATACGTATTAGTAAAACAATATCCAATGTTGTGTTGGTTTTGTCATGGACATTGTTTTATGTTGTGCAAATGTAAGAAATGTACCCTAACTTAACCAAACCAAACTTACCCCAACTGAATATAACCTAAGGTAACCTTACTCCACCAGTGATAGATATGGGACAGGTGTGCCTTCATTTATATTTGATTTGTCTTCGTTAATGTTTGATTTGACTGAGTAAGAGGGTTAATACTAAGCATCGATTGGCCCTGACCCCACCTACTTACCTAGAGAATGATAGCCACCCAGGATAACCCAAGAAAATAAGTGCGTCATCGAGGACTGTCTTATTTCCATTGGGGTCCTCAATCTTGTCCCCCAAGATGCAACCCACACCAGTCAGCTAACACCCAGGTACCTATTTGCTGCTAGGTGAACAGGACAACAGGTAAGGAAACATGTAGAAATGTTTCCACCCCACCGGGAATCAAACCATGTGTGAAGTGAGAGCTTTGCCAGCCAGGCCATGGGGTCACCCGTGTTTCGTGGGTCAGCGCCCCCATGGCCCGCTCCATGACCAAGCCTCACAGTGGATCAGGGCCTGATCATCCAAGTTGTTATTGCTGGCCACATGCCATCCAATGTGCAAACGACAGCCCAGCTAGTCAGATATTGACTAGGTTTCTGTTCAGTTCTCCCTTGAAGACAGCCAAGGATCTATTGGTAATCCCCTATAAGTATGATGGGAAGCAATTCAACAGTCTTGGGCTCCCTGACACTTTTTGTGTTAGATCTTAGCGCATTCATGGCACCGTTGCTTTCCATTTCGAGGATGTTGCATCTCTGACAGTCTCTTATGCTTTCATAGGGAGTGATTTGTGTGCGCCAATTTGGGACCAGTCTCTAGGATTTTCTAGGTGTAAATTACAAATCATCTCTCTTGCCTGCACATATGCTGCTATGTATGATAATCTATGTAACTGCATTTGTGTTAACCTGAATAAACTTACCTGCATTCCAAGAAGTACAAGCCAAAGCACTTCAAATGGTCCCTGACATGCTACACACCCCACAATACTTTGCCCATGAAATAATCTGTTTCCAGTATACACAGCATGCTTGTATTTTAAAAGAGAAAATAAGGCTTGAATTCTCAAAATGATCTGATTTCCATGTGAGCCACGATTTTTTTTTTTTTTTTTTTGGGGGGGGGGTCAAAAAATTACTAGTGTGTTACATACAAGAGTTTCCTGCAAGGCATAACAAAAATACAGTATAAAGAGTAGTGAATTTCCAGGAAAGACCTAGCCTAACGCCAGCAGCGAAATAATGGCGAAATGCTTTACATAAATATGAACGAAGAAACATTTGAGCAACCTGCATGCAAACCAAAGTAGGTGTGGAGGTGATATCTGACTTACCCTTATTCTGACGAATAGTTGAAGCACCCTGGACTCGTCCTCAAGATCATCCTGGCGAGACTTGAGTTCCTCGGAGTTGAACGAATTGAGCAGGAGAGCAAGGAAGAGATTGAGCACCATAAAGTTACCCATCACCAGAGCAGGTAGGAAGATGGCTAGGCACGTCTCTGACCCCTGGAGACGAAGATTTTGGTCAGAGTATTAACCAAGAGGGCTAGTAACCCAGGATAACCAATAAAGCCATGTTATAATCAAATATTACATGTATCCTATCTTTAAACCTAGAGCCAATAAGCATTTTTCAAGATATTTGGATTCAGGACATGAAAATACATAAGAATTAACTAATCCAGGTATACAATTTTTCAAAAATTGTTGACCAGTGTTATCAGACCCTCAATATGTCACCCAACAACAGTTGGCTGGGTGTATAATTAAGGTATTAAGCTAAACTAAACCCAAGTGGCTTTCTTTTGCACTAAACAATGTTTTATGTAAACCACATTATTGTTGTACTGCATAAAAAGAAAAAAAATAATTTGAAGTACCTACTTACTGCTGAGTGCATAGGGGCAACAGGTGTATGGAAACATACTCAACATTTCCACTTGTGCCAGGGATTGAACCCCAGTCCCTCAGTGTGAAAGCTGAGGCCACTACCAATGGAGCCACACACCAAAACAGATTTCTATTTTTTGGAGATCGTGGAGTGGGAGGCTTCGACTCTTGGACCCTGTCCCCAAACTCTCAGGTCTTCTTTCAACAGACCGAGGAGACAATTTAGCTACTAAGCTTTTCACAATAACTGGATTAATGACAAGATAGTATTGCAAAGCTACATTTATGAACAAGTTGTTAAGCTAGGCGGGTAACCTAACTTAAGCCCCCACTGCTGCTATGACTACCACTGCTAGATTCAATGCTCTTAATACACCTATTTCTCCACCCCTGAACTTACTATTACGACTACCACTACTACAGCAAAACTTGTCTCAACTCAAGTAAGAGCTTATACAAAACCACTAATTTATTATACTGTGCAAATTGAGCTGACCTCTTTCTTGGAACATACCTGATTACCTCCCTTATGCCAGGTGCTGTTTGGCCCCTAACTTTATTCAGGTGCAAGTACAGAATTAATCTTTGAATGGTGACAATTGTTTTACATCATAATATATATTTAAATTACCAAGGATAACCACCCAAAAATCCAAGTGACTTATTTCCAATGGGTTTGTAAACTATAGGGGGGGAGAGGGATTAGCTCTTGCTCAAGACTGAGTAATATACTTACATCTTTCTCCTCAGCTCTCATACAGTCCCACAGCGGTTCCACCCACTCTCCACACAGGATTCGGAAAATCATCATGAACGAGTGAAAGAAATCTGTGAAGTTCCACCTGCAGGAATAGATGTAGTCATTAATGAGGTGTATTGGGTTGTGGTGGTGGTGGGTGGGGATAGTTACTGTTAGTTTAGGTACAATAACTTTAATAGAAGTTTTGGGTGATTACCTGGAGTTTACCTGGAGAGAGTTCCAAGGGTCAACGCCCCTGCGGCCCAGTCTGTGACCAGGCCTCCTGGTGGATCAGAGCCTGATCAACCAGGCTGTTGCTGCTGGCTGCATGCAAACCAACGTACGAGCCACAGCCCGGCTGGTCAGGAACCGACTTTAGGTGCTTGTCCAGTGCCAGCTTGAAGACTGCCAGGGGTCTGTTGGTAATCCCCCTTATGTATGCTGGGAGGCAGTTGAACAGTCTCGGGCCCCTGACACTTATTGTATGGTCTCTTAACGTGCTAGTGACACCCCTGCTTTTCATTGGGGGGATGTTGCATCGTCTGCCAAGTCTTCTACTTTCATAGCGAGTGATTTTCATGTGCAAGTTCGGTACTAGTCCCTCTAGGACTTTCCAGGTGTATATAATCATGTATCTCTCCCGTCTGCGTTCCAGGGAATACAGTTTTAGGAACCTCAAGCGCTCCCAGTAATTGAGGCGTTTTATCTCCGTTATGCGCGCCATGAAGGTTCTCTGTACATTTTCTAGGGTCAGCAATTTCACCTGCCTTGAAAGGTGCTGTTAGTGTGCAGCAATATTCCAGCCTAGATAGAACAAGTGACCTGAAGAGTGTCATCATGGGTATGGCCTCCCTAGTTTTGAAGGTTCTCATTATCCATCCTGTCATTTTTCTACCAGATGCGATTGATACAATGTTATGGTCCTTGAAGGTGAGATCCTCCGACATGATCACTCCCTGGTCTTTGATGTTGGTGTTTCGCTCTATTTTGTGTCCAGAATTTGTTTTGTACTCTGATGAGGATTTAATTTCCTCGTGTTTACCATATCTGAGTAATTGAAATTTCTCATCGTTGAACTTCATATTGTTTTCTGCAGCCCACTGAAAGATTTGGTTGATGTCCGCCTGGAGCCTTGCAGTGTCTGCAATGGAAGACACTGTCATGCAGATTCGGGTGTCATCTGCAAAGGAAGACACGGTGCTGAGGCTGACATCCTTGTGTATGTCGGATATGAGGATGAGGAACAAGATGGGAGCGAGTACTGTGCCTTGTGGAACAGAGCTTTTCACCGTAGCTGCCTCGGACTTTACTCTGTTGACTACTCTCTGTGTTCTGTTAGTGAGGAAATTATAGATCCATCGACCGACTTTTCCTGTTATTCCTTTAGCACGCATTTTGTGCGCTATTACGCCATGGTCACATTTGTCGAAGGCTTTTGCTGTATATATATTACATCCGCATTCTTTTTGTCTTCTAGTGCATTTAGGACCTTGTCGTAGTGATCCAATAGTTGAGACAGACAGGAGCGACCTGTTCTAAACCCATGTTGCCCTGGGTTGTGTAACTGATGGGTTTCTAGATGGGTGGTGATCTTGCTTCTTAGGACCCTTTCAAAGATTTTTATGATATGGGATGTTAGTGCTATCGGTCTGTAGTTCTTTGCTGTTGCTTTACTGCCCCCTTTGTGGAGTGGGGCTACGTCTGTTATTTTTAGTAACTGTGGGACGACCCCCGTGTCCATGCTCCCTCTCCATAGGATGGAAAAGGCTCGCTATAGGGGCTTCTTGTAGTTCTTGATGAACACGGAGTTCCATGAGTCTGGCCCTAGGGGAAGAGTGCATGGGCATGTCATTTATCGCCTGTTCGAAGTCATTTGGCGTCAGGATAACATCGGATAGGCTTGTGTTAACCAAATTTTGTGGCTCTCTCATAAAAAATTCATTTTGATCTTCGACTCTCAGTCTGGTTAGCGGCTTGCTAAAAACTGAGTCATATTGGGACTTGAGTAGCTCACTCATTTCCTTGCTGTCATCTGTGTAGGACCCATCTTGTTTAAGTAGGGGCCCAATACTGGACGTTGTTCTTGACTTTGATTTGGCATAGGAGAAGAAATACTTAGGGTTTCTTTTGATTTCATTTATGGCTTTTAGTTCTTCCCGCGATTCCTGACTCCTATAAGATTCCTTTAGCTTAAGTTTGATGCTTGCTATTTCTCTGACCAGTGTCTCCCTAGGCATTTCAGATATATTGACCTCTTTTAGCCGCTCTGTTATTCTTTTCAGTCGCCTGTAAAGGGAGCGCCTGTCTCTTTCTATTTTACATCTACTCCTCCTTTTTCTTAGAGGAATAAGCCTTGTGCATACATCCAGTGCCACCAAGTTAATCTGTTCTAGGCATAAGTTGGGGTCTGTGTTGCTTAGTATATCTTCCCAGCTTATATCGGTTAGGACTTGGTTTACTTGGTCCCACTTTATGTTTTTGTTATTGAAGTTGAATTTGGTGAATGCTCCCTCGTGACTAGTCTCATTATGTCGGTCTGGGGCTCCACGCATACATGTCTGAACCTCAATTATGTTATGATCCGAGTATATTTTTTTGATATGGTGACATTTCTTATCAGATCATCATTGTTAGTGAAGACGAGGTCTAGTGTATTCTCCAGTCTAGTAGGCTCTATTATTTGCTGGTTTAAATTGAATTTTGTGCAGAGATTTAAAAGCTCATGTGAGTGAGTTTTCATCAGAGCTGCCTCCTGGTGTTATTACTGCAACAATATTATTTGCTATATTCCTCCATTTTAGGTGCCTTAAGTTGAAATCCCCCAGGAGCAAGATGTTGGGTGCAGGAGTAGAAAGATTTTCCAGACAGTGGTCAATTTTTAACAGCTGTTCCTGGAATTGCTGGGATGTTGCATCCGGAGGCTTGTAGACTACCACAATGACTAGGTTTTGGTTCTCAACCTTTACTGCTAAAACTTCCACTACATCATTTGAGGCATTAAGGAGTTCTGTGCAAACAAGTGACTCTGCAATGTACAGGCCAACCCCCCCACTTTTGCCTGTTCACTCTGTCACATCTGTATAGGTTGTAACCTGGGATCCATATTTCGTTGTCCAAGTGATCCTTTATGTGGGTCTCAGTGAAAGCCGTGAACATTGCCTTTGCCTCTGCAAGCAGTCCACGGATGAAAGGTAGTGTGTTGTTTGTTGCTGGCTTTAGACCCTGTATATTTGCAAAGAAGAATGTCATCCGACTGGTGGTATTGTTGGTACTGGGGGGGGATTTTTTTTCCGGTATTAGTATCTGTTGGTTTGGAGTGGAGGCCATCGACTGTGGTTCCACTCCAGGAATGACGATTTGGTGTACGATTTCTGCCATTTCCTGCCAGTTTTTTTCCTTCCTGGCACTAAAAAACCTCTCCCTCTTGAGTGGCTGTGGCTACCCAGGTTTTCCCATGGCCTGGATGTTTTGTATCTTTTTGTCCCCTTTAGATGGTGTGCCTGGCAATTTAAGTTATAGCACAGTCTTTCCTGTACTGAAGAGGTACACATTTCAGGGTGAAAAAGCTTACAGGAAGGGAGTTTGCATTTTCCTGTTGTCATATGGGCATGGCATTTTCTAGGGTGGTCATAGTTGCACGTCCCGTCTGTTTTTCCAGATTTCCCATGTCTGCAGATACCAAGTGCATAGTATGTGCACAGGCTTGGTTTCCTTTTGCCTTGGGTTTCTGTGACTGTATTCCCTGTTGGTGCACTGGCAGATGATAATGAAACCAAATGCAAATGATGTGGTCAGGCAAATGGCCATTGTCTTGAACACTATGTGCTTAACTGTCCACTTACTGAGGAATGTAGAGATAGTACAATAACCAATGTGACATGTCAAGATGCCTTATTAATGAAAATAAGATACCAGATATACTAAGCAAATTTCCTAAATTTTCTGGTAATAGATAAGTGAACTGTAGATGTAAATCCAAATGTACACCTGTTAACTCTTTTGGGGCCTAGTTCCTAGGCAATTTACATATCCACATGGTCTTGCACTACCGTCCACAGGATAGATATGTGATGCACAATAAACTAGTCATTTCGGTGGCTAATTCTAAACACAGGTCTTGCATAGTACTACATGTAAATTGCCTAGGGTAACCCAAAAGTCAAAAGTGACTTATAGGAAATTGGTGATTTTATGTACATATATACCCCTTCTGCATATATTAATAAACTTTAAAGGAGAAACTTTCGGTTTTCTTTTTGAGCCACCCTGCCTTGGTAGGATATGGCTGGTTTGTTGGAAAAAAAAAAAAAAAATTTATAATATTTTATTATATATACTATATATATATTTATTTTATATATAATATATATATATATATATATATAATATATATATATACATATACACCGTGGGACCCCCGGTTAACGATTTTAAATCCGTGCAAGAGGGGTTAATTGTTATGCGAAATAATCGTTATGGTGAATGAATTTTCCACATAAGAAATTATGGAAAATAAAATTAATCAGTGCAAGAACACCCAAAAGTTTGAAAAAAAAAATTTTACCACATGAAATATACATTTTCCCACACACCAAAGAGAAGGATACATGCACAATTGTGAGTAGTACATGCACAATTATATATTGTGCATGTACTAGTCTATAAATGAGGAATAAATGACACTTACCTTTCTTGACGATGAAAGCAATGATGTTGAGACTCTGTGTTCTGGCGTGCCTTTTATCCTGAGTACTGTAGAGTACTGTTTGGCAAATTTCTTCCAGAAAGGGCCTTAATCACACTGTGTATGCCACTACGATTCTTAAATCTCTCAACCAACCTTGCTGGCTTTAAATTCACCCATATGAGCACTAGTTCCAGGGCATTTTCCCTATTCACCTGGGTGTTAGTCGACTTGTGTGGGTTTGCATCCTGGGAGACAGTTTAGGACCCCAATGGAAAATAAGTTAGACAGTCTAGCCCATTGACACTGACTTTTTTGGGTTATCTGGGTGGCATATCCTCTGGGGTTAATTGTTTCTTGGTTATTCTCCAATAAGCCACTCCAACAACGGTGCTCAGCAGCAGCAAGCAGCTGAACAGTGCAGCAGCAGCAGCAGCTGACAGTGCGGCAAGCAAGCCAATAGCAGCTGTACCACCAATAGTAGCGATGGTTGATTGGGGGTTTATTATACAACCTGGCCAGCTCGGAGACTGCACTCAACTTCATACTTATCATGATCTTTTTCTTAATCTCTATTGTAAAATTTCTTCACCTTATTGCTGTAGGGTTGGCACTAGAAAGCTTTTATTGGGGCCATGGTCACTTATTTTCCAGAAAAAAGCACGAAAACACTGTAAGAATACGAATATTCAGATTGTATGCTTGGATGTTACCGCGGAGGGCTGGCTGGTAACCAATGCAATCGGCGGAAATGTGAGCGTGGCTAAGGCCGCCATTGGACGCGTCTCGGACGAAAATCCGGTAAGCGGTTTTTAAGCTGTATGTGAGGCAAAATTTTTGCAATTAAGTAAAGGGTATGCGAAAATAATCGCTATGTGATGCCATCGTTATGCGGGGGTCACTGTGTATATCATATATATTATCATATATTATAAAACAAATGGTTTTTAATACTTGACGTGCTGGTTGGGAGTGTGAGCAAGTAACATTTATGAAGGGATTCAGGAAACGGCAGGGCGGACTTGAGTCCTGGAGATGGGTAGTACAGTGCCTGCACTCTGAAGAGGGGTGGTTAATGTTGCAGTTTAAAAACTGTAGTGTAAAGCCCCTTCTGCAAGACAGTGATGGAGTGAAGGATGGTGAAAGTTTTTCTTTTTCGGGCCCACCCTGCCTTGGTGGGAATCGGCCGTGTGATAATAAAAAAAAAAAAAAAAAAATATATATATATATATATTTATATATATATATATATACATACATACATATATTATTTTATATATTATATATATATTTATATATATATATATATATATATAATATATATATAGGTAGTAGTGGTGGTAGACAGCAACCGCCCAGGGAGGTACTTTTTTTTTAACCGTCTGCAAGGTGTGTGTAAAACGAAGCCTGTAATTGTTTTACATGATGGTAGGATTGCTGGTGTTTTTTTGTCTGTCCCTCCACAACCCCCAGCCCCCCCAGATTTCAGGGACGTCTTGCTACTTCTACTACACTTAGGTCACACTAACATACACGTTATATATATATACACACACCCCTCTGGGTTTTCTTTCTATTTTCTTCTTGTTCTTGTTTATTTCCTTTTATCTCCATGGGGAAGGTGAACAGAATTCTTCCTCCGTAAGCCATGCGTGTTGTAGGGGTGACTAAAATGAGAGGGCAAGGGGCTAGTAACCTTCTCCTGTATTATACTTTACTAAATTTAAAAACGAGAAACTTTTTTCTTTTTGGGCCACCCCCTGCCTTAGTGGGATACGGATGGTCGTGTTGAAAGTATTAATTATATATATAATTATATATATATATATATATTATATTTATATATTTATATATATTTATATATTATATTATATATATATTTTTTTTTTTTTTTTTTTTATTATCACCGGCCGATTCCACCATGGCAGGGTTGGGCCGAAAAAGGAAAAACTTTCCACCATCTTCACTCCATCACTGTTTGCCGAAGGGTGCTTTACACTACAGTTTTTAAACTGCAACATTTAACACCCCCCCGTCAGAGTGCAGGCACTGTACTTCCCTTCTCCAGGACTCAAGGTCCGGCCTGCGGTTTCCCTGCATCCCTTCATAAATGTTACTTTGTCTCACCTCCAACAGCACGTGTCAAGTATTAAACCATTTGTCTCCATTCATCATATCAAACACGCTCACGCATGCCTGTGGAAGTCCAGCCCCTCGCACACAAAACTCCTTTACCCCTCCCTCCAACCCTTCCTGGCCGACCTACCCCGCCTTCCTTCCACTACAGGACTGATACACTCTTGAAGGCATTCTGTTCGCTCCATCTCTACTACATGTCCGAACCACCCTCCCCACAACCCTCCTCAGCCCTCTGGCAACAGTTTGGTAATCCCGCACTCCTCCTAACTTCACAAACTACGAATTCTCTGCATTATATTTCACACAACACATTGCCCTCGACATGACCATCTCACTGACTCCAGCCTTCTCCTCGCTGCAACATTCATCACCACGCTTCACACCCATATAAGAGCGTTGGTAAAACTATACTCTCATACATTCCCCTCTTGCCTCCAAGGACAAAGATCTTTGTTTTCCACAGATCCTAAGTTGCACACTCACTCTTTTTTCCCTCATCAATTCTATGATTCACCTCATCTTTCTAGACCCATCCGCTGACCACGTCCACTCCCAAATATCTGTATACGTTTCACCTCTCCATACTCTCTCCTCCAATCTTGATATTTCCAATCTTTCATCACCTAATCTTTTTGTTATCCTCATAACCTTACTCTTTCCTGTATTCACCTTTAATTTTCTTCTTTTGCACACCCTACCAAATTCATCACCAATCTCTGCAACTTCTCTTCAGAATCTCCCAAGAGGCACAGTGTCATCAGCAAAGAGCAGCTGTGAAACTCCAACTTTGTGGTGTGATTCTTTATCTTTTAACTCCACGCTCTTGCCAAAACCCTCGCATTTACTTCTCTTTAACAACCCCATTATAAATATATTTAACAACCACGGTGACATCACACATACTTGTCTAAGGCTACTTTTACTGCGGAAAAATATTTCCCTCTTTCCTAACATACTCTAACTGAGCCTCACTTCCTCGTAAAAAAACTCTGCATGCTTTCAGTTAACCTACCTCCTACACCTACAACTTGCAACATCTGCCACATTGCCCCCCTATCCCCCTGTCATACGCCTTTTCAAATCCATAAATGCCCACAAAGACCTCTTTAGCTTATTAAATACTGGTTCACTTTATATGTTTCACTGTAAACACTGGTCCACACCACCCCCTACCTTCCTAAAGCCTCCTTGTTCATCTGCTATCCTATTCTCCGTCTTACTCTTAATTCTTTCAATTATACTTCTACCATACACTTTACCAGGTACCTCAACAGAACTTATCCCCTATAATTTTTGCACTTCTTTTTATTCCCCTTTGCCTTTAACAAAAAGGGAAACTATGCATGCTCTCTGCAATCCCTAGGTACCTTAACCTCTTCCATACATTTATTAAATAATTGCCCCCCCCCCCCCCCCCCCCCCCCCCGCCCCCCCAAACTATATCCCACCTGCTTATAACATTTCTATCTTTTCCCATCAATCCCGGCGGATGGCCTTACCCCTTTCAATTTTACTACTGCCTCACGAACTTCCCCACACTCACAACTGGCTTCTTCCTCATCCTAAAGATGTTATTCCTCCTTGCATATACACGAAATCACGCTTCCCTATCTTCATCACATTTTAACAATTCTCAAAAATATTCCTTCCATCTTCCCAATACTCTAACTCTCCATTTTAATTCTCTCTTCCTATTTTTAACTGACAAATCCATTTGTTCTCTAGGCTTTCTTAACTTGTTAATCTCACTCAAAACTTTTTCTTATTTTCAAACAAAATTGATTGATAACATCTTCACCCACTCTTCATTTGCTTCTCTTTTTACATTGCTTCACACTCTCTTAACTTCCTCTCTTTTTCTCCATATACTTTCCCTCTTGCATCACTTTTACTTTGTAAACTTTCATATGGCTAACTTTTTTCTCCTTATACTCTTTTACATCATCATTCCACCAATCTTCCTCCTTCACTCACGGCACCCACTTTCCTTGGGTAACCACAAAATTCTGCTGAACACTATAACACTACATATTTTAAACCTACCCATACCTCTTGACCCCACTGCCTATGCTCTCATTAGCCCATCTATTTCCAATAGCTGTTTATATCTTCCCTATGCCTCCTCTTTTTATTTTATAACCTTCACTCTCTCTTCCTGTTGCTTCTATTCTCCATGTAGCCATCTACCTTTTACTCTCAGATAGCTACAACTAGAAAGTGATCTGATATATTCTGTGGCCCCTCTATAACATGTACATCCTGAAAGTCTACTCAACAGTCTTTTATTACCAATACATAATCAACAAATACTGTCATTTCGCCCTACATCTATCGTGTTACTTATTTATCCTCTTTTTCTTAAAATTGGATTACTATAACTAAACACCTTTCTATACAAAGTTCAATCCAAAGGGCTCCCATTATCATTTACCCCCCCCAAAACCCACCCCCCCCCCCCCCCCCCCCCCCCCCCCCCCCCCCCAACACCCCCCCCAAACCCCATGCACCCCAAAACTTACCTACCACACCCTCTCTAAAAGTTTCTCCTACTTTAGCATTCAAGTCCCCTACCACAATTACTCTCTCACTTGGTTTCAAAGGCTCCTATACATTCACATAACATCTTCCCAAAAATCTCTCTCTTCCTCTGCCATTTCCTCTCTTCTCCAGGTGCATACACGCTTATTATGACCCAAACCCCAGCCCCCCCACCCCCCCCCCCCCCCCCCCTTTACTTTATCCACATAATTCTTGAATTACAATTCATATTTTTTTCTCCTTCCAAACTGATTATTTAACATTATGCTACCCCTTCCTTTGCTCTAACTCTCTAGATACTCCAGATTTAATCCCATTTATTTCCCCTGCACTGAACTCTCCTACCCCCTTCAGCTTTGTTTCGCTTAGGCCAGGACATCCAACTTCTTTTCATTCATAACATCAGGCAAATCAATCTGTTTTCTTGTCATCCGCACTACATCACGCACATTTAAGCAAACCCAGTTTTATAAGTTTGTCTTCGTCTCTTTTTAGTAATTGTATACAGGAGAAAGGGGATTACTAGGCCCATTTGCTCCCGGCATTTTAGTCGCCTCATACGATACGCAGGGCTTTACGGAGGAAAGATTCTTTTCCACTTCCCATGGACCAATAGTAGAAATAAAAAAAGAACAAAGAGCTATTTAGAAAAAGAGAAAAACCTAGATGTATGTATATATATATTATGCATGTGCGTGTCTGTGAAGGTGTGACCAAAGTGTAGTAGGAGTAGCAAGATATCCTGTTATCATAGCGTGTTTATGAGACAGAAAAAGAAACAAGCAATCCTACCATCATGCAAAACAGTTACAGGTTTTTGTTTCACGTCATCTGGCAGGACGGTAGTTACTTCCCTGGGTGTTGCTGTCTACCAACTACTCCGATATATAATATAATATATATATATATATTATATATATATATATATATATATATATACATATATATAATTTATATATATATATTATACATTCATTACAGTGGACCCCGCTTTAACGATCAACCTCCAATTGCGACCATTATGTAAGTGTATTATGTAATTGCATTTGTACGTGTATGTTTGGGGGTCTGAAAATGGCTAATCTACATTAACAATATTCCTTATGGCGATAAAAATTCGGGTCAGTACTGGACACCTGAACATACTACTGGAATGAAAAAAGTTCATTAACCCGGGGGTCCACTGTATATATATATATATATATAAATATAATATATATTTATAATTTTAAATTATATTTATTTATATTTTTATAATTTTTTAATTAAAAATTATTATTTTATATATATTTATATTTTAAAATATTTAAAAATATATTAAATATATATTATATATAATTATATATTTATATTTTTAAATTTTTTAAATTTTTTTAATTATATTAATATATATATTAATTTTATATATTTTTTATATTTTTAAATTATATATATTTTTAAAATTTATTTTATTTTTATTTAATAATATATGTTTATTAAATATATATATATTATATATAAAATTTTATATTAAATTATATATATATTTTAAATTTATATAAATATATAATTTATTTTAAAGATTATTAATTATTAATTTTAAATTTTATAAAAATTTTAATATATATTATATTATATATATTATATATATATATTATAATTTATATATATATATATATAATATATATTATAATATATTATATTATATATTTAATATATATATAATAATGTATATATATATAATAATATTATTTTTAAATGTATATATATATATAATTATATTATTATATATATATAAATATATAATGTATATTAATATATGTATATATGTATATATAATATATGTATATATAAATATATATAATATATATAATATATATGTATATATAATATAATATATATAATAATTATATATAATTTATATATATATAATGCATATTATATATAAATAAATATATAATGTAATTATATTATTATATAATAATATAAAGTATATATATATATTATATATATAATATATATATATAATTAAATATATATATTATATATATAATGTATATAATTATATATGTATATATATATATAAAAAATTATATATATATATGCTATATATTATATATTATATATATATATGATATATATATATTTTTTTTATAAATATATTAAATAATAAAAAAATAAAAAAATAAAAAAAAAAAATTTTTTTAAAATAAAAAAAAACCCCCCCCCCAATATTTGAAAAAATTTAAAATAAAAAGTTTAAAATAAAAAATAAATTTAAATTTTAAAAAAAATTTTAAAAAAAAAAAAAAATATGAAAAAGTATAAAAAAATAAAAATAAAATTTTTTTAAAAAATAAAAATTAAAATAGAAATAAATTTTAAAAAAAATTTAAAAAAAAATTTTTTTAAAAAATAAAAATAAAAAATAAAAAAAATTTAAATTAATTTAAAAAAAAAAAATTTTTTTAAAAAAAAAATTTTTTTAAAAATTTAAATTTTAAAAAAATTTTGAAAAATAAATTATAAAAAAAAAATAATTAAAAAAAAATTAAAAAAAAAAAAAAAAAAAAATAAAAAAAAAAATTATAAAAAAAATATATAAAAAAAAGAAAAATTTTAAAAAAAATTTTAAAAAAAAAAAAAAATTTTTTTTAATATTTTTTTTTTTAAAATAAAAAAAAAAAATTTTTAAAAAATTTAAAATTTTTTTAAATTATTAATTTTTTTTTTAATTAATTTTTTTTTAAAATTTTTTTTTAATAAAAAATTACAAGCCAAAAAGGGGGGGGGGGGGAAAAAACATATTTTAAAAGGGTATAAAAAAAAACAGGAGGGAGAGGACCAGTAGCTCAGGAAGGGGGGGAGGCGAGCTCCCGCCCCAAACCCAAAAAAAAAACCCCCCAAAAACAATTCCTTTTTCCTAAAAGGGGGAAATGGACCCAACCATTAAAATTTTTGGGGGAATAAAGCTGGGGGGGGCAAAAGGACCTTTGAAATCCAAATTTAGGATTCTCCCCCCCCCCCAAAAAGTTGGGGTACGGGGTAAAATTTTTTTTATTTTTTAAATTTTTTTTTTTTTTTTATTATAAAATAAAAATTTTTTAAAACCTCTTTAAACCTAAAAGGTCGGGGAAAATGTCCCTTTTGAAAATTTCCAAATTTTTAAAAAAAAAAAATTTTCTTTTTTTTTTGGGGACCCTGCCCCTTATACCCGGTTGGGAAAAAAAAATTTTTTTAAAAAATTTTTTTTTTTAAATTAAAATTTTATATAATATATTTTATATATAAGTATATATATATATATATATATATATATATGTATATATATATATATGTATATATAATATATATATGTATATATATATATATATATATATAATATATATATATATATAATATATATATATATATATATATATATGTATATATATTATATATATGTATATATATTATATATATATATATATATATATATGTTATATATATATATATATATATATATATATATATATATATAATATACACAGCCTAGCTTGTGAAGTAGTGGAGGCAGGAACCATACATAGTTTTAAGAAGAGGTATGACAAAGCTCAGGAAGCAGAGAGGGAGAGGACCTAGTAGCGATCAGTGAAGAGGTGGGGCCAGGAGCTGAGTCTCGACCACTGCAACCACAATTAGGCGAGTACACACACACACAGTCATAGAGTAGTCAGGCCGTGGAATAGCCTAGAAAGTGACGTAGTGGAGGCGGGAACCATACATAGTTTTAAGGCGAGGTATGATAGAGCTCATGGGGCAGGCAGAGAGGACCTAGTAGCAATCAGCGAAGAGGTGGGGCCAGGAGCTGTGACTCGACCCCTGCAACCACAAACAGTTGAGTACAAATAGGCGAGTACACCCCTTTTGGTTTTCTATTTTCTTACTATTTCTTGTTCTTGTTGTTTCCTATCTCCATAGGAAAGTGGAACAGAATTCTTCCTCCGTAAGCCATGCGAGTTGTAAGAGGCAACTAAAAGGCTGCGGGCAAGAGGCTAGTAACCCCTTCTGTATAAATTACCAAATTTAAAAAGAGAAATTTTCGTTTTTCTTTTTGGGCCACCCTGCCTTGGGGGGATACGGCCGGTTTGTTGGAAAAAATTTATAATATATATTATATATATATTTTATATATATATATATATATATTATATATATATATATATATTATATATATATATATATATATATATATATATATATAACTTCTTAAATATATATCCCCTTGAAGGTTCGACATGTTGTGCAATCAGAGATGGCAATATAAACACAAATGCAGTATAATGTGATCCTTTATTGACTACGTTTCGCCCACACAGTGGGCTTTTTCAAGTCACAAACAGAACTACCTGGGGTGGAAGGAACGCGAGTATTTATAGTCCGGCTGAGGTCAGGTGAAGAATGCTGCATCTGATGATGTACCGAGTTGGGTTGTAGAGTCTAAAAACTTGGGTAGCTTGGAAAGGAGACTGGACAAGTTTGTGAGCAGACTGCAGACGGCGAGCACTAAACATCTTCAACACACCCAGAGAAGACACTGCCGAGAAGAGATACATAGTCCTTCCCACCAACTCCATTGCAAAACATGTTTCCAACATCTTTGCCAAAACATCATTCCAAGTATCTACCTCCACAACCACGACCATCAAGGACATCACCAGTAGTAGGCAGGACAAGCCTCCATCCTCTGCAGGGGTATACATAATCCCTTGTAATGACTGCAACAAGTTATACGTGGGCGAAACATCAAGGGACCTCCAAACACGTATTTCAGAACACCAATACGCAAGCAGGTCTGACGACACAAGGAATGCCTGCGTACAACACCGTAATTCACACAACCACTTGATAAACCTCAGAAACTCAAGACTTATCGCCACAGAAGACAACACTCAATACCGAAGAATCCTGGAATCATCACTTATTTCTATATCCGACAACTTCAACCAGAATAGTGGCTTCTATAACATAGCTGAACCACTTGCCAAGAAACTCCTTCATCGCTATCCCACATAAGAACACTGTAGAAGATCTGCTCACAAACTTGTCCAGTCTCCTTTCCAAGCTACCCAAGTTTTTAGACTCTACAACCCAACTCGGTACATCATCAGATGCAGCATTCTTCACCTGACCTCAGCCGGACTATAAATACTCGCGTTCCTTCCACCCCAGGTAGTTCTGTTTGTGACTTGAAAAAGCCCACTGTGTGGGCGAAACGTAGTCAATAAAGGATCACATTATACTGCATTTGTGTTTATATTGCCATTGTGTCGGTATTTTATACCATTTATTTGCAATCAGAGATGCTTTTCCGCATGCCACTCTTGTAACACGGTTTCTCTGAGTTACTGTCACCTTCTCAGCTTGAACCAGTCTGGCTATTCTCTGACCTCTCTCACTAACCAGGCGTTTTCGCCTACAGAACTGCTGCTCACTGGATGATGCAAGTTTTTCACACAATTCTCAGTACACTCTAAAGATCAGCAGTTTCCGTGATATTCAAACCACGTCGTCTGTCTGGCACGAACACTCATTCAACGGTCACTCAGATCACATTTCTTCCTCATTCTGGTGTTCGGTTTGAACAACAGCTGAGCCTCTATCATGTCTGCATGGTTTCAGGCATTGAGGTGCTGCCACCTGACTGGGTGGTTAGACATTTGCATCAACGAGCAGGATTACCTAATAGTGGCCAATGAGTGTACCACATAGGATGGAAACAAATGGTATAAAATACCGACACAATGGAAATATAAACACACATGCAGTATAATGTGATCCTTTATTGCCAACGTTTCGCCCACACAGTAGGCTTTTTCAAGTCACAAACAGATTTATTTGTGACTTGAAAAAAGCCCACTGTGTGGGCGAAACGTTGTCAATAAATGATCACATTATACTGCGTATGTGTTTATATTTCGAGTGTACCACATAGCCAGACTCCACACAAGTATAAGCACCCAGTGGATACTAGCGTTGTTTCCTATGCAGCGTGATGAAATGAAACAAATTTAACTAGCCTGGTGCTCTGAGTAATGGGGAAAAAACGCATAGTGTCTACTGGACGCCTACACTTGTCTAGGGTCCGGCTATGTATAATAAGTACTTCTTTTTGTTAAGAAATCAACAGACCATGCCATTGCATGTTACCTTTGTTTAATCAGAATAATATAATTTTCATCTCATGTCTTCCAGTGGCTTAAATCGTTCTCAAAAGACTCATATTTATTAACTCTGGAATTCATTTAATTCAAGTCCCTTAACTTTATATAATTTTTGGTGTAACGTGATATAGATGTGAGGCGGTGTGCCTGGTTTCAACAATCAACACCCTGAAGGTAATGGTGAAGGGCTATTAATAAAAGATATAGGGAATTCCTCATCTCAAGCCAGTATTATTTCTCGTGTAAAATGGAAGTCACAACACCATAGCTGGGACAACCCACAAGTGATCCACACTTCAAGTTAACTGATGAAGACGTTTCGCTCAGTTATGAACTGTGAAATCACATTTGGGTAATGTGCGACCTTTTCGAACTTATGGGCTGTATATGATAAAACCAGTTACATAATAAGCTATAAATTAATTCATGGGTGACCTGTGAAACGCCAGCTAGTAAAATCCACGAGTCTGTTATGTTCATTAGAGTCTTGAAGACCAGCAATCATGGAACATCAACACGCAGCCTCAATTAGTTGCCTCTGTCTCCCACATTGTCTACTTTCTTCCTTCTTTCCCTCTTCTGTTCTTTACTCCTTCCTTCTCTCCTTCATTTATTCCCTACCTCTTCCCCTTTGCATTTCCTGGCACGACCGACCACAACGATGTAGTGAACACATTTTGATATTTCCGAAAACAAACATTTTGTGCTGATGCGTGAATAGCTTGTGTGTATTACGTGTAAGAATTGGCTCCCAGGTGGGAGGGACGTGAGAACGACACCCAACCTATATTACTTACCTAGTAAATTTATTTTTAATGAAGTCCTCCAACGGTAATATGTACTACTGAGCTATTTCTCTTAATAGTAAAAAAAAAAAAGTATTAACCCGTATGGGTTATACAACCAAACAGCTGAGGGGAGATAAACAGGGAAGAGGCAAGTAGAGAGGGTAGTATATGTTGAAATATAAAGTCATAATCTGAGAATCTGTAGTGAAAATGGAACTGTTCCAGTATTTCCCTTACAAACGCTATGTTAGTTTTTTGTGATTCTCGTGGAAATGGAATAATGTTGGCATTGGTTGTGGCGCCATCTGTCTTGCAAGATGGCCGGTATTGGCTCTGAGGGAAACTTCTTGTATTGGGCCAGCTGCCTAAGACGGCGTGAGTGATATTAATGGTGCAGTGCAACACACCAACACTTATTTGGCTACTTTCTATTCTAGGGAGGTGCCTCGACGTCGGTGAGGGGCTCTTCATCCAGGGAACTGGAGTTATCGTTTCCTTCCTCGAGTTCACTTCCTATTCCCAGTCTTCAGGCGCACATTCTTATGGATTAATCGCTTGTCCACGAACACTGATAAACTTAAAAGTTCTCTATATATGCGTTTACCTGGAGAGGGTTTCGGGGGGTCAACGCCCCCGCGGCCCGGTCTGAGACCAGGCCTCATGGTAGATCAGGGTCTGATCAACCAGGCTGTTACTGTTGGCCGCACGCAAGCTGACGAACCACAGCCCGGTTGTTCAGGTACTGACTTTACGTGCCTGTCCAGTGCCTTCTTGAAGACAGCCAGGGGTCTATTGGTACTCCCCCTTGTGTATGCTGCGATGCAATTGAACAGTCGGGGGCCCCGAACACTTACTGTGTTGTCTCTCAATGTACTCGTGGCGCCCCTGCTTTTCATCGGTTGCATCTCCTGCCGAGTCTTTTTGCTTTCATAGGGAGTGATTTTCGTGCGCAGGTTTGGTACCAATCCCTCCAAGATCTTCCAGGTGTATATTATCATGTAGTGTGAATGATGTCGAATGTGGCAACAGCGCAGAGATGAATATCAACCGTCGATAATTTTTTTTTTTTTACCGGACAGGCATGTTTAGAAGAACAAGCATCTACTGCAACAATGTTTCGCTCTCACAGTTAGACTGACAAAAGCAGAGAAATAATAATAATAATAATAATAATAATAATAATAATAATAATAATAATAATAATAATAATAATAATAATAATTTTATTTCAGGATGATACAATGTTTGTTCAGTGATGGGCGACATTTATTTGAGCATACAGAAAACCCATAGTTATGTGGGAATACACACACTGGTAGCGGAGGATACTTTTAATGCAACGTTTAACCCAAGGCTGGCTCATCTGCGTCTAACATCCAGTTGTCCCAAAGTGCCTGTCCCTGTATTTCATAAATTTCTAGGAATTTTTTGCATGTTACGTCTCCCCGATTCTTTTGTCCTCCAATGTTGTTAGATTCGATTTCGTTGGTCACTCTTTAGTTTAATATGTTTATTATGCACCCCATACCCATCCTGTGGGCGGTAGTCAAAAGATTACAGAGGTACATAATTGGTCCAGTGACTGGACCCCAAAGTTATGATAGCTGAACTAGTTACAAAGGTAATGAACTCCAGGTAGATCTGGTCACTAATCATGGCAAGTTACAGAGGTAATGAATCAGCTTCACTCCTATACATGGTTACAGTCATGAACAAATTACAAAGTAATGAACCACTGATACGTCCATACCTGGTCACATTGTAATGAGTTATAAATACAAATATAAGTGGATCATACACCCACACGAGCGGCGCGCAGACACAGACGCACAGACATGGCACACGATGGTAACAATACAAATATATGCATACACACAAGGACGCACACCCACACACACACCCCACACACACACACACCAACAACCCACACACACACACCTCACACACACCCACACACACACCCTCACACACACCCACACACACACACCCCACACACACCACACACACACACCCACACACGCACACACCCACACACGCACACACACACACCACACACGCACCCACACACGCACACACACACCACACACACACACACACACACACACACGCACACACACCTCACACACACCACACACACACACACCCACACACACACCACAGCCACACACACACACACACCACACACACACACACACACACACACACACACACACACACACACACACACCCCACACACACACACACACCACACACACAACACATGCACACATGTGGTAATGCTTTATTTACAGCTAGCAAAGTCAGGGTATTTCTCCAGAATGGTCTGCAATATACCACTGTGGATAAAATACTTAGCCATTTCTTGAACACTTCTGAGTGAGTTGTTTCTAAATTCATTAATTTTATCACACTCCAGTACATAATGACGCAATGTGTGACAATAGTCCATCTGGCAAAGTTTACATTTCGTTTGGTCTACATCTGGTGGTGGTGATTTAACCTGCCACAGATACTTGTAACCCAGCCGGAGCCGGGCGGTAGTGACATCCAAGAGTCTACTTATCTTGTTGGATGCACCATAGACATGTGGCTCCTCCTGCATGATAGAATGATGATAGATGGACTCACTGGTGTCAATCTCCCTGAGCCTTAAGTCCATAAAATTCAGCTGAAGTTCTTTTCGTATTATTGTTCTCAAACTACTACCTGACAAGCCAAGATTGTAATCTACTCCCTCTTTGAAAGCATACAGCTTAGCCAATTTATCAGTTCTATCATGCATCTGAAGACCAATGTGAGATGGAATCCACAGCATGTGCACTCTGACTCCACTGTCCACAATCTTACCATACCTGTGTCTGGCTTCTGACAAAAGCATGCCACAATTTATACTTAATGAGTTGAGAGCATTTATGGATGACAGAGAATCAGTTACAATTAAAGTGTCAACCTTAGATACATGGACACATTTGAGTGCAAGGAGTATGGCAAACAGTTCTGTTTGAAGGGTAGAGGCCCAGTTATTGATGCGTGCTCCAATTTCTTTATGAGAGCCATCACTCTGTGTGACAACAGCGGCACTACCAGCTGCACCAGTGGACTGGTGAACAGAACCATCGACGTAAATAATTTGTGAAAGATTGTTCTGTGTGAATAAGTTATCAATACAGCTTAAGGCCTCATGGTCACTCTTAACTCTCATTCCTTATCTCTGGAACAAGCCTTCTGAAGTTTCTTCACATGCTTTTTACTCTTGTGGGGTTTCAGTTTGGTGCTGCGTACTCCAAAACGGAACTGATAAATGTTGCATAAAGGGCCCGGAGTGGCTCATTACTCCTGAAGGCTACTCAGACTTGTCAGGGGAGCACTGGCTCCAGAGGTTATTCGGCTGACATGAGCCCTTAGGCTGTATATCAGGCGCTTGGCTAGGTCTCTCTCTGAATAAGATCTGCAGCCTTTTTTCTCACGGTCTATACTCAGTCCCAGGTTTTCTTGCCCAAACTTCATAACGTTGTATATAAGCTGAACTTTAATCCAAGCAACCACTTATCTGACCAATCCTGCAGTTTGTCCGAATCCATATGGCACCTTCCCTGTCCTCATCAATTTGTATTGATGAGGACCCCTAGCCAGATCCCGCTTGTTACTCTTCCCCCCTTCCTCACACGTTTCTTTTCTGACACTCACTCTGTTTCATTTCCCCAAGGTACTCTGATCAACCAGAGTATGTTCGTGTGCGTGTGCACACTCTACATTAGTATTCATGGCACTTCCCTCACAACCTCCCAGGGCAATACTTATGCGAGAGAGACACCAGCAACACAAGAGGACCTGATGCACCAACACCTCTCCACTGACATTTTTAAAGCTCCAACAGTTTTTCTTCTTGCGTCTTTCTCAAAGGCATTTATTATTATTTTATTATCACACTGGCCGATTCCCACCAAGACAGGGTGGCCCGAAAAAGAAAAACTTTCACCATCATTCACTCCATCACTGTCTTGCTAAGCGTTCTAGTGGTACACTCTGTAATCACTATTTTACTACATGTAAACCAAACAATAACCAAATTTCTGTAAACTCAGCATTGTAATCCTTATAGAGAATAAACTTTGAATTTGAACGGTGCTTTACACTACAGTTTTTAAACTGCAACATTAACACCCCTCCTTCAGAGTGCAGGCACTGTACTTCCCATCTCCAGGACTCAAGTCCGGCCTGCCGGTTTCCCTGAACCCCTTCATAAATGTTACTTTGCTCACACTCCAACAGCACGTCAAGTATTAAAAACCATTTGTCTCCATTCATTTATATTTACGTATAAATACACAAACGCAGCTTCATAATGTACCTTAGTTATTCTTTATTTTTACTTCAAATTTTCATCATGGTTTAATTTGCATTTTAATACATTATAGGCAATTTTATAAAAATATTACATTAGGCATATACATAAAAAATTAAACAAATACTAATTAAAATTAACTCTTACCATTTGAAATTAACTTAAAAATTGGCATTCATTACTAAAAAAATGGAATATATACAGGACTGGTGCTGATGAATTATTTCCATGTAATTTAATAGGTCAGCGAAATATTGTGGAATCTTCTATTGTTAAGTATGATGCAGAACATGTTTCAAATTTGAGTTCTGGCATGTACAAACTCGACAGTTTTAAAGTACAGAATATTGTTCACACACTAAAAGGTGAAAATATTTTTTTCACAAAAATTCAGACTGTTTGTCAAATGAACAATTTGTTTTAACTTTATACGTAAGTTGGACTAATATCCGTTTGTTGGAGTCACCTTTATTGAGTGGGCCGGTGGGCCTTCTTCAGTGTTCCTCCAGTCTTCACGTTTTTTTTAATTTGACAGTCTGAAGTTTAATATAGACTTACCTATGCACTAGTTTTTATCTTATGAGCTGGACATTATCTGACTGTTAACCTAACTAGAGGTTTAACATAGGTGCAATGTCCTGTTACATTGGAAACACTGTTTCCAATGTTATTGTTACTGTGAACCAGTAGGACTCCTATAGTGCACTTTGAGCTGTCACCTTCTGTAAGCTATCACCTCACTTCCTAACAAAATATTTTTCTCTTGCCTCTCCGCCTTATTCCTCGTCACACATTTTATTGGACGCAACGCCCCATTAGATGGAAGATAAGGATAGGCAGCATATTCTTTTGGTTAAAAAAAAATGAGTATATTTTCAATGTACGGGTAATATTTTCTATCTTATTGACATCATTGTCGGGACATGACAGCGAATGGCTATCCTACCATACCCCCGGCCGGGATTGAACCCGCGGTCTGGAGCTGGAGTTTTGAGACTATGACCGCGGGTTCAATCCCGGCCAGGGGTATGGTTTGTTTGCAATCGTGTCATTACGATTTCTTGAGTAATGGCTATCCTGTTCTATATGATAACTGCATCTTAAGAACATAAGCTAGCTATGTTGTCCTGTAAAATTCCATCACAATGGAAGAGTGTAGAAGGGCTATGTGGAGAGGGGCTGGGAGGGACAGAGCGAGAGGGGGAGCAACAAGATAATTATCAACTGTTCTTGCGTTGCTACTCACATCTCACTACTAATTAACTCCTGAGAGACTTGGTAGCGATTTACAAGCATCCATAGGACCGCATGATGCCAGTGGCACACACACACACACACACACACACACGCTTATACAACAGGTCTAGTGTCTAATCGACATGTGCCTAGGACAAAATGGTAACTAACCACGGTATGGTGTCCGCAAATTTCAACCAAAGTTAAAATAAATTTCATAATGTGACAACTGGCTTCCATAATTGAAAAATTATGTCAGCAAGACTTTAGGCACTGGAAGTATCTAGTTGGATGAGATAACTAACCATTATTTTTTAAGGAAAAAATTGTTCTTAAGCCTGTTAAATCTGACTTTCTGTATACTGAATAATGAATGGACCAACAGCCATTACAAAAGAAAAGCATTCACTGACTTATCTCAGAAGCTCTCTCACCTAACACTGATTTATTACGCTAACTTACACTGCCTTACCCTCTCCGTCAACACCTCTCCATGTTGTGCTCAGTGACCCACAGGTTAGTTTAATATTTAGTTTAATATGTTTATTATGCACCCCATACCCATCCTGTGGGCGGTAGTCAGAAGATTACAGAGGTACATAATGGGTCCAGGGACTGGGCCTCGAAGTTTTGATAGCTGAGCAAGTTACAGAGGTAATGAATTCACAATTTACAAAGGTAATGAACTCCAGGTAGGTCTAGTCACAAAAATGACCCAAAATGGATGAATAATAGGCTCACATATCTACTAGGGCATAAGAAAGGAATTTATAGGCGTATCAAAAGAGGTGAGGGTCATCTTATGAATCAGTATATTGACATTAAGAGGGACATTAAAAAGGGGATAAGAAAAGCTAAAGGGACTATGAAATTAAAGTTGCTAGGGATTCTAAAACTAACCCAAAAAGTTTTTTCCAGGTCTATAGAACAAAAGTTAGAGATAAGATAGGTCCCCTTAAAAATAACTATGGGCACCTTACTGACAAAGAGAATGAAATGTGCTCGATTTTAAATAATTATTTTCTTTCAGTTTTTACACAGGAAGACACTAACAATATTCCAGTAATTAATTTTTATAGTGGGCTAGAAGATAAGTTATGTAACATCAGTCACTAGTAAAATGGTTGTGAAGCAGATAGACAGACAAGCAAAATAAGTCGACGGGTCCTGATGAGGTTTTTTCAAGGGTTCTTAATTAAGGAATGCAAAATGGAACTCTGAACCATTAACTAATATTTTTAATTTATCTCTTCAAACAGGTGTAGTGTCTGATATGTGGAAGATGGCTAATGTAATTCCTATTTTTAAAACAGGGGAAAAGTCGTTACCGTCAAATTACCGCCCAATAAGCCTGACCTCAATTGTAGGCAAATTACTAGAGTCAATTATAGCTGAGATTATAAGAAGCCATCTCGATAAGCATAGCTTGATTAATGATACTCAGCATGGATTCACAAGAGGCCGGTCTTGTCTAACTAATTTATTAACTTTCTTCAGTAAAGCTTTTGAGGCTGTTGACCACGATAAAGAATTTGATATTATTTACTTAGATTTTAGTAAGGCTTTTGATAGAGTTCCGCACCATAGACTGTTAAAGAAAGTGGCAGCTCATGGCATTGGGGGAAAAGTGCTCTCGTGGATCGAGTCATGGCTCACTGACAGGAAGCAGTGTGTGTCCATAAATGGGGTTAAATCCGAGTGGGGATCTGTAACAAGTGGCGTTCCACAGGGATCAGTCTTGGGCCCGTTGTTGTTTATAATATATATCAATGATCTTGATGAGGGAATTACTAGTGATATGAGCAAATTCGTCGATGACACAAAGATAGGTAGGATAATTGATTCAAACGTAGATGTTATGGAACTTCAGGAGGATTTAAACAAACTCTATTCTTGGTCAGAAAAGTGGCAGATGCAGTTCAATGTAGATAAATGCAAGGTTCTGAAGCTTGGGAGTGCCCAAAACCCTAGTACTTATAAGTTAAATGTTGTAGAACTTAGCCATACAGATTACGAAAAGGACTTGGGGGTTATGGTGAGCAGCAACCTTAAACCAAGACAGCAATGCCTAAGCGTACGTAATAAGGCAAATAGATTACTGGGATTTATATCAAGAAGTGTAAGCAACAGAAGTCCAGAGGTCATACTGCAGCTTTATACATCATTAGTAAGGCCTCACCTAGATTATGCAGCTCAATTCTGGTCTCCATATTACAGAATGGACATAAATTCGTTAGAAAACATTCAGTGTAGGATGACTAAAATAATACATAGCATTAGAAATCTTCCTTATGAAGAAAGATTGAAGACTCTTAAGTTATATTCACTTGTTAGACGAGGAATGAGGGGAGACCTGATCGAAGTGTATAAGTGGAAGATAGGTATTAATAAAGGGGATATTAATAAGGTCTTGAGGATGTCTCTCCAAGAGAGAACCCGCAGTAATGGATTTAAATTAGATAAGTTTAGATTTAGAAAGGACATAGGAAAGTATTTGTTTGGAAATAGGGTAGTTGATGAGTGGAACAGTCTACCTAGTTGGGTTATTGAGGCTGGGACTTTGGGTAGTTTCAAATTTAGGTTGGATAAGTACATGAGTGGGAGGGGTTGGATTTGAGTGGGACTTTCACATCAGAGCTTATTTCTTGGGTGGCATTGAAAATTGGGTTGGGCAAATGTTTTGTTAGTGGGATGAATTGTAAAGGACCTGCCTAGTATGGGCCAACAGGCCTCCTGCAGTGTTCCTCCTTTCTTATGTTCTTATATTCTTATTTACAGATTGTAATAAAGTTGGTAGAATTACCGACAATAGGTAAAGTAAAAGGACACAAGTGCAACTAATGTGACATTTATTGTGGCAACGTTTCGCTCTCCAGGAGCTTTATCAAGCCATTACAAACAATACATGGACACAGAGGGTATATAAAGGCTCAGAGTGAAGTGTAATACTAGTGAGGTACCATTTCGATGTTCACTAGTGGTAGTAGTAATAGTAGTAGTGGTAGTGACAAAAGTAATACAATATGGTAGAGCAATTAATTCGTACACGAGTAAAAGGATATAATAGCTTTTATATCCTTTTACTCATGTACGAATTAATTGCTCTACCATATTGTATTACTTTTGTCACTACCAATACTACTACTACTACTACTACCACTAGTGAACATCGAAATGGTACCTCACTAGTATTACACCTCACTCTGAGCCTTTATATACCCTCTGTGTCCATGTATTGTTTGTAATGGCTTGACAAAGCTCCTGGAGAGCGAAACGTTGCCACAATAAATGTTACATTAGTTGCACTTGTGTCCTTTTACTTTACATATTTACAGATTACGGAGGTACACAATGGGTCCAGGGACCGGGCCCCAAAGTTTTGATGGCTGAACTAGGACCCACAGGTTAGAGAGCATTTGTGAGTAACAAAAAAACGGCACAATACCGTCGTCGTAAGCTCCTTTTCTATGTGCGGGTTATTTGCGTAGCATTTGTGAGAATAACAATGTTTTGAAAACATTAATAATAATAATAATAATGAAGAGGACACCAGGGGCACACCTATTCACCTTTAATTACTTTAAGTTTGTAGCCACACTCACCTGGGAACGGGGTCAGGGTAGAAGTTGGCAGCTGTGTAGTTCTTGCCAAAGAGCTGCATTCCAATGACGGCGAAGATGTAGATGATAATGATGAGGACGAAAGTGAGGTTACCCAGCGCCCCTAGCGTGGAGACGATGATACTCAGTAGTACCCGCATGGTCCGCCAAGACTGCGCCAGCTTCAGCACCCGCAGCTGCATAATCACGACAGTATAAAAATCTTAATTATACACAGTAATACTACGGATAATTACACCGACAATGAGCACTGTTATAGTAAATTACAAACACAATTAGTATTGTTACAGTCACTTAATAAGCGCTACGGGTTTAGAGCTTCCCCATGAAGCTCTGAATACTGACCAATCTCATGCCTCTGAGCACGGAGAGACCAGAGCCGATCTCCAGACCCAGGTCCAGCAGAGAGGCCAGTACGATCACCAGGTCGAACACGTTCCACTTGTTCACGAAGAACTCCTTGCTCAGGGCCATCAACTTCATGATGCACTCCAAGGTGAACACTGCCGTGAACACCTGTGTGGAAGAACCTTACTGAACACCTGCAAGTTCAAGTGTGTTAAACACTATCAACACCTGTGTTGAAGACAGGTGTTGATAATGTTGCTAAACGTTACTGAAAACCTGTAAACCTGTTGAGCGTTATGAACACTTGTGAGGGAGGCTGTGAACATTATGAACGCCTGTGAAGCCAAGATGAACATTTCACAACTTACAAATTGGAAAATGAAACAAACATTTCAGACTATCATAAAACATTATGACTGCCGCCTAAGAATGGCTCACAATGACCCCGGTAGCTCTTTCAAATTCTTAGAAACACGCTTTGTGAAACGTGAACTTTCGTTCCACTAAGCGCTAAATCCGCGTGGGTCATCCAATGTAAGGAGGGATGTCCCGACTAGTAAATCGCATCCCCGAAATGGACGGAGACCGATTACTCACCCTATTGCCGACTTCGAGGACCTTGTTGAGTTGGTAGGACATGCCGTGGTGCTCAATGGCCAGGAAGACGGTGTTCATGATGATGCACAACATGATGAACAGGTCGAACACCGCGTCGTGAACAACCACATGCATCATGTTCTGGAACTTGAGCCAAACGCGGTAGTTGACGCAACACTCGCGGCACTTGTCGCAGTTACGATCCACAAGTTCGTCTGCACGAGAGTGAAAGTGTGAGAATGAGTTTGAACAGAATAAACTGAATTTTATTTGTTACCGTGTGAATAACTATTTACACAGGTCCCCCACGTGGTTGTGTTGAACAAAAGTTTCCTCTCTCTTGTTGTGTATCACCCGCTTTTAATGATGCTTTTGTTATGAACTAAAACGACCATGATAGAAATAAGCAACACATATTGGCTTACTATATTGGACAAGTAAACGAGTGGGGGAGGGTGGGTGCGAGTGGGACCTGCCTAGCATGGACCATTACAAAAAAGACCCCTGTGCACAGTTCAGGATTTAATGTTAAAACGACTGAAGACACTTGTGGCGAAGAGCTTCCTTTAATGAATGTCCTTAAGTGTACATATCAATCATATCCTAGGGGGGATATGATTGAGGTGTATAAATGGAAGACAGGAATAAATAAAGGGGATGTAAATAGTGTGCTGAAAATATCTAGCCTAGACAGGACTCGCAGCAATGGTTTTAAGTTGGAAAAATTCAGATTCAGGAAGGATATAGGAAAGTACTGGTTTGGTAATAGAGTTGTGGATGAGTGGAACAAACTCCCAAGTACCGTTATAGAGGCCAGAACGTTGTGTAGCTTTAAAAATAGGTTGGATAAATACATGAGTGGATGTGGGTGGGTGTGAGTTGGACCTGATAGCTTGTGCTACCAGGTCGGTTGCCGTGTTCCTCCCTTAAGTCAATGTGACCTGACCTGACTAGGTTGGGTGCATTGGCTTAAGCCGGTAGGAGACTTGGACCTGCCTCACATGGGCCAGTAGGCCTTCTGCAGTGTTCCTTCGTTCTTATGTTATGTTCTTATGTTCAAATGCTTGTTAGTGGGATGAACTGTAAAGGACCTGCCTAGTATGGGCCAACAGGCCTGCTGCAGTGGTCCTCCTTTCTTATGTTATGTTCTTATAATGGGCTTAAAGATCAAGTTGTAATAATTTTGCTAGAACTACCGACATTATGTTAGGTAAAAGGACACAAGTGCAACTAATAGGTCATCTTCTTGTCGCATAAGTTGTATTTGTGTTGTTTTACGTAGCAAACATCAAGTTACCTTGGACGACGACTATATGTTGTGAGGAGGCTGAGAGCGCAGCTGGGGACGAGGGACTCACTCCGTTACACTTCCTTCTTGCCAGTAACGTCTGTTCTGCCTTGCCTGCTCCTTCCTGAGAGCAAGACACACACTATTAGTACTATATATATATACGGCCTCCCCTCGATGCCAGCGAGTGCTCCTTGATCCAGGAAACTGGACTTACCCTTCCTGCACTTAGATCGAACCTGTATGTGATTTACATTGGGTCCACCGTCAAACATGACTCAGTTTGACGTCCTCAAAAATAATACAATATTGGGAAGTATTAACACGAACTCTCATACTCTACTAGATATTAGATTAAGCGCTAATCCCACAAGGGCCACAGCACAGCCAGGAGCGATGTGTGAAAGAAATGTTCAGAGACTAAGAATGAGCAAAGGGGGGCAGCAGTGCGGCAAGTTCACGGGTTAGTGAGGGAGGGAGGGAGGGGGGGGAGCTAGGGCAAACAAAATTGAAATCATACATAACAAAAAAGACAATCGTGACTGGAACTATACACAAATAACCCGCACATAGGAGAGAGGGGCTTACAGCGACGTTTCAGTCCGACTTGGACCATTTACAAAGTCAGTTTGTAAAT